>JANIJI010000016.1:6345000-6877201 GCA_024500535.1 Leptonema lineaticorne | reverse complement strand
TCAGGATCACAGAAACGAGCGGCGGTGCCGTGACGTCACACGGGGCCCCTCCTGCGATTTCAACCCTTCTGGATTTCGCTTCGCTTTTCGGGCGGCCTTTTTTCCGGACGAAAACCACCCAAAATGTATGGAGAAATCTTGGACTTAGAAAAATTTCAAGATTCTGGGTTTCGGGTGTCAGGATCACAGAAACGAGCGGCGGTGCCGTGACGTCACACGGGGCCCCTCCTGCGATTTCAACCCCTTCTGGATTTCGCTTCGCTTTTCGGGCGGCCTTTTTCCGGACGAAAACCACCCAAAATGTATGGAGAAATCTTGGACTTAGAAAAATTTCAAGATTCTGGATTTCGGGTGTCAGGATCACAGAAACGAGCGGCGGTGCCGTGACGTCACACGGGGCCCCTCCTGCGATTTCAACCCCTTCTGGATTTCGCTTCGCTTTTCGGGCGGCCTTTTTTCCGGACGAAAACCACCCAAAATGTATGGAGAAATCTTGGACTTAGAAAAATTTCAAGATTCTGGGTTTCGGGTGTCAGGATCACAGAAACGAGCGGCGGTGCCGTGACGTCACACGGGGCCCCTCCTGCGATTTCAACCCCTTCTGGATTTCGCTTCGCTTTTCGGGCGGCCTTTTTTCCGGACGAAAACCACCCAAAATGTATGGAGAAATCTTGGACTTAGAAAAATTTCAAGATTCTGGATTTCGGGTGTCAGGATCACAGAAACGAGCGGCGGTGCCGTGACGTCACACGGGGCCCCTCCTGCGATTTCAACCCCTTCTGGATTTCGCTTCGCTTTTCGGGCGGCCTTTTTTCCGGACGAAAACCACCCAAAATGTATGGAGAAATCTTGGACTTAGAAAAATTTCAAGATTCTGGATTTCGGGTGTCAGGATCACAGAAACGAGCGGCGGTGCCGTGACGTCACACGGGGCCCCTCCTGCGATTTAAACCCCTTCTGGATTTCGCTTCGCTTTTCGGGCGGCCTTTTTTCCGGACGAAAACCACCCAAAATGTATGGA
This sequence comes from Leptonema lineaticorne, assembly GCA_024500535.1. NCBI lineage: Eukaryota > Metazoa > Arthropoda > Insecta > Trichoptera > Hydropsychidae > Leptonema > Leptonema lineaticorne. The sequence goes on along the minus strand of JANIJI010000016.1, from coordinate 6,876,180 downwards.
GAAATCTTGGACTTAGAAAAATTTCAAGATTCTGGGTTTCGGGTGTCAGGATCACAGAAACGAGCGGCGGTGCCGTGACGTCACACGGGGGCCCCTCCTGCGATTTCAACCCCTTCTGGATTTCGCTTCGCTTTTCGGGCGGCCTTTTTTCCGGACGAAAACCACCCAAAATGTATGGAGAAATCTTGGACTTAGAAAAATTTCAAGATTCTGGATTTCGGTGTCAGGATCACAGAAACGAGCGGCGGTGCCGTGACGTCACACGGGGCCCCTCCTGCGATTTCAACCCCTTCTGGATTTCGCTTCGCTTTTCGGGCGGCCTTTTTTCCGGACGAAAACCACCCAAAATGTATGGAGAAATCTTGGACTTAGAAAAATTTCAAGATTCTGGGTTTCGGGTGTCAGGATCACAGAAACGAGCGGCGGTGCCGTGACGTCACACGGGGCCCCTCCTGCGATTTCAACCCCTTCTGGATTTCGCTTCGCTTTTCGGGCGGCCTTTTTTCCGGACGAAAACCACCCAAAATGTATGGAGAAATCTTGGACTTAGAAAAATTTCAAGATTCTGGGTTTCGGGTGTCAGGATCACAGAAACGAGCGGCGGTGCCGTGACGTCACACGGGGCCCCTCCTGCGATTTCAACCCCTTCTGGATTTCGCTTCGCTTTTCGGGCGGCCTTTTTTCCGGACGAAAACCACCCAAAATGTATGGAGAAATCTTGGACTTAGAAAAATTTCAAGATTCTGGATTTCGGGTGTCAGGATCACAGAAACGAGCGGCGGTGCCGTGACGTCACACGGGGCCCCTCCTGCGATTTCAACCCCTTCTGGATTTCGCTTCGCTTTTCGGGCGGCCTTTTTTTCCGGACGAAAACCACCCAAAATGTATGGAGAAATCTTGGACTTAGAAAAATTTCAAGATTCTGGATTTCGGGTGTCAGGATCACAGAAACGAGCGGCGGTGCCGTGACGTCACACGGGGCCCCCTCCTGCGATTTCAACCCCTTCTGGATTTCGCTTCGCTTTTCGGGCGGCCTTTTTTCCGGACGAAAACCACCCAAAATGTATGGAGAAATCTTGGACTTAGAAAAATTTCAAGATTCTGGATTTCGGGTGTCAGGATCACAGAAACGAGCGGCGGTGCCGTGACGTCACACGGGGCCCCTCCTGCGATTTCAACCCCTTCTGGATTTCGCTTCGCTTTTCGGGCGGCCTTTTTTCCGGACGAAAACCACCCAAAATGTATGGAGAAATCTTGGACTTAGAAAAATTTCAAGATTCTGGATTTCGGGTGTCAGGATCACAGAAACGAGCGGCGGTGCCGTGACGTCACACGGGGCCCCTCCTGCGATTTCAACCCCTTCTGGATTTCGCTTCGCTTTTCGGGCGGCCTTTTTTCCGGACGAAAACCACCCAAAATGTATGGAGAAATCTTGGACTTAGAAAAATTTCAAGATTCTGGGATTTCGGGTGTCAGGATCACAGAAACGAGCGGCGGTGCCGTGACGTCACACGGGGCCCCTCCTGCGATTTCAACCCCTTCTGGATTTCGCTTCGCTTTTCGGGCGGCCTTTTTTCCGGACGAAAACCACCCAAAATGTATGGAGAAATCTTGGACTTAGAAAAATTTCAAGATTCTGGATTTCGGGTGTCAGGATCACAGAAACGAGCGGCGGTGCCGTGACGTCACACGGGGCCCCTCCTGCGATTTCAACCCCTTCTGGATTTCGCTTCGCTTTTCGGGCGGCCTTTTTTCCGGACGAAAACCACCCAAAATGTATGGAGAAATCTTGGACTTAGAAAAATTTCAAGATTCTGGTTTCGGGTGTCAGGATCACAGAAACGAGCGGCGGTGCCGTGACGTCACACGGGGCCCCTCCTGCGATTTCAACCCCTTCTGGATTTCGCTTCGCTTTTCGGGCGGCCTTTTTTCCGGACGAAAACCACCCAAAATGTATGGAGAAATCTTGGACTTAGAAAAATTTCAAGATTCTGGGTTTCGGGTGTCAGGATCACAGAAACGAGCGGCGGTGCCGTGACGTCACACGGGGCCCCTCCTGCGATTTCAACCCCTTCTGGATTTCGCTTCGCTTTTCGGGCGGCCTTTTTTCCGGACGAAAACCACCCAAAATGTATGGAGAAATCTTGGACTTAGAAAAATTTCAAGATTCTGGATTTCGGGTGTCAGGATCACAGAAACGAGCGGCGGTGCCGTGACGTCACACGGGGCCCCTCCTGCGATTTCAACCCCTTCTGGATTTCGCTTCGCTTTTCGGGCGGCCTTTTTTCCGGACGAAAACCACCCAAAATGTATGGAGAAATCTTGGACTTAGAAAAATTTCAAGATTCTGGGTTTCGGGTGTCAGGATCACAGAAACGAGCGGCGGTGCCGTGACGTCACACGGGGCCCCTCCTGCGATTTCAACCCCTTCTGGATTTCGCTTCGCTTTTCGGGCGGCCTTTTTTCCGGACGAAAACCACCCAAAATGTATGGAGAAATCTTGGACTTAGAAAAATTTCAAGATTCTGGATTTCGGGTGTCAGGATCACAGAAACGAGCGGCGGTGCCGTGACGTCACACGGGGCCCCTCCTGCGATTTCAACCCCTTCTGGATTTCGCTTCGCTTTTCGGGCGGCCTTTTTTCCGGACGAAAACCACCCAAAATGTATGGAGAAATCTTGGACTTAGAAAAATTTCAAGATTCTGGGTTTCGGGTGTCAGGATCACAGAAAACGAGCGGCGGTGCCGTGACGTCACACGGGGCCCCTCCTGCGATTTCAACCCCTTCTGGATTTCGCTTCGCTTTTCGGGCGGCCTTTTTTCCGGACGAAAACCACCCAAAATGTATGGAGAAATCTTGGACTTAGAAAAATTTCAAGATTCTGGGTTTCGGGTGTCAGGATCACAGAAACGAGCGGCGGTGCCGTGACGTCACACGGGGCCCCTCCTGCGATTTCAACCCCTTCTGGATTTCGCTTCGCTTTTCGGGCGGCCTTTTTTCCGGACGAAAACCACCCAAAATGTATGGAGAAATCTTGGACTTAGAAAAATTTCAAGATTCTGGATTTCGGGTGTCAGGATCACAGAAACGAGCGGCGGTGCCGTGACGTCACACGGGGCCCCTCCTGCGATTTCAACCCCTTCTGGATTTCGCTTCGCTTTTCGGGCGGCCTTTTTTTCGGACGAAAACCACCCAAAATGTATGGAGAAATCTTGGACTTAGAAAAATTTCAAGATTCTGGATTTCGGGTGTCAGGATCACAGAAACGAGCGGCGGTGCCGTGACGTCACACGGGGCCCCTCCTGCGATTTCAACCCCTTCTGGATTTCGCTTCGCTTTTCGGGCGGCCTTTTTTCCGGACGAAAACCACCCAAAATGTATGGAGAAATCTTGGACTTAGAAAAATTTCAAGATTCTGGGTTTCGGGTGTCAGGATCACAGAAACGAGCGGCGGTGCCGTGACGTCACACGGGGCCCCTCCTGCGATTTCAACCCCTTCTGGATTTCGCTTCGCTTTTCGGGCGGCCTTTTTTCCGGACGAAAACCACCCAAAATGTATGGAGAAATCTTGGACTTAGAAAAATTTCAAGATTCTGGGTTTCGGGTGTCAGGATCACAGAAACGAGCGGCGGTGCCGTGACGTCACACGGGGCCCCTCCTGCGATTTCAACCCCTTCTGGATTTCGCTTCGCTTTTCGGGCGGCCTTTTTTCCGGACGAAAACCACCCAAAATGTATGGAGAAATCTTGGACTTAGAAAAATTTCAAGATTCTGGATTTCGGGTGTCAGGATCACAGAAACGAGCGGCGGTGCCGTGACGTCACACGGGGCCCCTCCTGCGATTTCAACCCCTTCTGGATTTCGCTTCGCTTTTCGGGCGGCCTTTTTTCCGGACGAAAACCACCCAAAATGTATGGAGAAATCTTGGACTTAGAAAAATTTCAAGATTCTGGGTTTCGGGTGTCAGGATCACAGAAACGAGCGGCGGTGCCGTGACGTCACACGGGGCCCCTCCTGCGATTTCAACCCCTTCTGGATTTCGCTTCGCTTTTCGGGCGGCCTTTTTTCCGGACGAAAACCACCCAAAATGTATGGAGAAATCTTGGACTTAGAAAAATTTCAAGATTCTGGATTTCGGGTGTCAGGATCACAGAAACGAGCGGCGGTGCCGTGACGTCACACGGGGCCCCTCCTGCGATTTCAACCCCTTCTGGATTTCGCTTCGCTTTTCGGGCGGCCTTTTTTCCGGACGAAAACCACCCAAAATGTATGGAGAAATCTTGGACTTAGAAAAATTTCAAGATTCTGGATTTCGGGTGTCAGGATCACAGAAACGAGCGGCGGTGCCGTGACGTCACACGGGGCCCCTCCTGCGATTTCAACCCCTTCTGGATTTCGCTTCGCTTTTCGGGCGGCCTTTTTTCCGGACGAAAACCACCCAAAATGTATGGAGAAATCTTGGACTTAGAAAAATTTCAAGATTCTGGGTTTCGGGTGTCAGGATCACAGAAACGAGCGGCGGTGCCGTGACGTCACACGGGGCCCCTCCTGCGATTTCAACCCCTTCTGGATTTCGCTTCGCTTTTCGGGCGGCCTTTTTTCCGGACGAAAACCACCCAAAATGTATGGAGAAATCTTGGACTTAGAAAAATTTCAAGATTCTGGGTTTCGGGTGTCAGGATCACAGAAACGAGCGGCGGTGCCGTGACGTCACACGGGGCCCCTCCTGCGATTTCAACCCCTTCTGGATTTCGCTTCGCTTTTCGGGCGGCCTTTTTTCCGGACGAAAACCACCCAAAATGTATGGAGAAATCTTGGACTTAGAAAAATTTCAAGATTCTGGATTTCGGGTGTCAGGATCACAGAAACGAGCGGCGGTGCCGTGACGTCACACGGGGCCCCTCCTGCGATTTAAACCCCTTCTGGATTTCGCTTCGCTTTTCGGGCGGCCTTTTTTCCGGACGAAAACCACCCAAAATGTATGGAGAAATCTTGGACTTAGAAAAATTTCAAGATTCTGGGTTTCGGGTGTCAGGATCACAGAAACGAGCGGCGGTGCCGTGACGTCACACGGGGCCCCTCCTGCGATTTCAACCCCTTCTGGATTTCGCTTCGCTTTTCGGGCGGCCTTTTTTCCGGACGAAAACCACCCAAAATGTATGGAGAAATCTTGGACTTAGAAAAATTTCAAGATTCTGGATTTCGGGTGTCAGGATCACAGAAACGAGCGGCGGTGCCGTGACGTCACACGGGGCCCCTCCTGCGATTTCAACCCCTTCTGGATTTCGCTTCGCTTTTCGGGCGGCCTTTTTTCCGGACGAAAACCACCCAAAATGTATGGAGAAATCTTGGACTTAGAAAAATTTCAAGATTCTGGGTTTCGGGTGTCAGGATCACAGAAACGAGCGGCGGTGCCGTGACGTCACACGGGGCCCCTCCTGCGATTTCAACCCCTTCTGGATTTCGCTTCGCTTTTCGGGCGGCCTTTTTTCCGGACGAAAACCACCCAAAATGTATGGAGAAATCTTGGACTTAGAAAAATTTCAAGATTCTGGGTTTCGGGTGTCAGGATCACAGAAACGAGCGGCGGTGCCGTGACGTCACACGGGGCCCCTCCTGCGATTTCAACCCCTTCTGGATTTCGCTTCGCTTTTCGGGCGGCCTTTTTTCCGGACGAAAACCACCCAAAATGTATGGAGAAATCTTGGACTTAGAAAAATTTCAAGATTCTGGATTTCGGGTGTCAGGATCACAGAAACGAGCGGCGGTGCCGTGACGTCACACGGGGCCCCTCCTGCGATTTCAACCCCTTCTGGATTTCGCTTCGCTTTTCGGGCGGCCTTTTTTTCGGACGAAAACCACCCAAAATGTATGGAGAAATCTTGGACTTAGAAAAATTTCAAGATTCTGGATTTCGGGTGTCAGGATCACAGAAACGAGCGGCGGTGCCGTGACGTCACACGGGGCCCCTCCTGCGATTTCAACCCCTTCTGGATTTCGCTTCGCTTTTCGGGCGGCCTTTTTTCCGGACGAAAACCACCCAAAATGTATGGAGAAATCTTGGACTTAGAAAAATTTCAAGATTCTGGGTTTCGGGTGTCAGGATCACAGAAACGAGCGGCGGTGCCGTGACGTCACACGGGGCCCCTCCTGCGATTTCAACCCCTTCTGGATTTCGCTTCGCTTTTCGGGCGGCCTTTTTTCCGGACGAAAACCACCCAAAATGTATGGAGAAATCTTGGACTTAGAAAAATTTCAAGATTCTGGGTTTCGGGTGTCAGGATCACAGAAACGAGCGGCGGTGCCGTGACGTCACACGGGGCCCCTCCTGCGATTTCAACCCCTTCTGGATTTCGCTTCGCTTTTCGGGCGGCCTTTTTTCCGGACGAAAACCACCCAAAATGTATGGAGAAATCTTGGACTTAGAAAAATTTCAAGATTCTGGATTTCGGGTGTCAGGATCACAGAAACGAGCGGCGGTGCCGTGACGTCACACGGGGCCCCTCCTGCGATTTCAACCCCTTCTGGATTTCGCTTCGCTTTTCGGGCGGCCTTTTTTCCGGACGAAAACCACCCAAAATGTATGGAGAAATCTTGGACTTAGAAAAATTTCAAGATTCTGGGTTTCGGGTGTCAGGATCACAGAAACGAGCGGCGGTGCCGTGACGTCACACGGGGCCCCTCCTGCGATTTCAACCCCTTCTGGATTTCGCTTCGCTTTTCGGGCGGCCTTTTTTCCGGACGAAAACCACCCAAAATGTATGGAGAAATCTTGGACTTAGAAAAATTTCAAGATTCTGGATTTCGGGTGTCAGGATCACAGAAACGAGCGGCGGTGCCGTGACGTCACACGGGGCCCCTCCTGCGATTTCAACCCCTTCTGGATTTCGCTTCGCTTTTCGGGCGGCCTTTTTTCCGGACGAAAACCACCCAAAATGTATGGAGAAATCTTGGACTTAGAAAAATTTCAAGATTCTGGATTTCGGGTGTCAGGATCACAGAAACGAGCGGCGGTGCCGTGACGTCACACGGGGCCCCTCCTGCGATTTCAACCCCTTCTGGATTTCGCTTCGCTTTTCGGGCGGCCTTTTTTCCGGACGAAAACCACCCAAAATGTATGGAGAAATCTTGGACTTAGAAAAATTTCAAGATTCTGGGTTTCGGGTGTCAGGATCACAGAAACGAGCGGCGGTGCCGTGACGTCACACGGGGCCCCTCCTGCGATTTCAACCCCTTCTGGATTTCGCTTCGCTTTTCGGGCGGCCTTTTTTCCGGACGAAAACCACCCAAAATGTATGGAGAAATCTTGGACTTAGAAAAATTTCAAGATTCTGGGTTTCGGGTGTCAGGATCACAGAAACGAGCGGCGGTGCCGTGACGTCACACGGGGCCCCTCCTGCGATTTCAACCCCTTCTGGATTTCGCTTCGCTTTTCGGGCGGCCTTTTTTCCGGACGAAAACCACCCAAAATGTATGGAGAAATCTTGGACTTAGAAAAATTTCAAGATTCTGGATTTCGGGTGTCAGGATCACAGAAACGAGCGGCGGTGCCGTGACGTCACACGGGGCCCCTCCTGCGATTTAAACCCCTTCTGGATTTCGCTTCGCTTTTCGGGCGGCCTTTTTTCCGGACGAAAACCACCCAAAATGTATGGAGAAATCTTGGACTTAGAAAAATTTCAAGATTCTGGGTTTCGGGTGTCAGGATCACAGAAACGAGCGGCGGTGCCGTGACGTCACACGGGGCCCCTCCTGCGATTTCAACCCCTTCTGGATTTCGCTTCGCTTTTCGGGCGGCCTTTTTTCCGGACGAAAACCACCCAAAATGTATGGAGAAATCTTGGACTTAGAAAAATTTCAAGATTCTGGATTTCGGGTGTCAGGATCACAGAAACGAGCGGCGGTGCCGTGACGTCACACGGGGCCCCTCCTGCGATTTCAACCCCTTCTGGATTTCGCTTCGCTTTTCGGGCGGCCTTTTTTCCGGACGAAAACCACCCAAAATGTATGGAGAAATCTTGGACTTAGAAAAATTTCAAGATTCTGGGTTTCGGGTGTCAGGATCACAGAAACGAGCGGCGGTGCCGTGACGTCACACGGGGCCCCTCCTGCGATTTCAACCCCTTCTGGATTTCGCTTCGCTTTACGGGCGGCCTTTTTTCCGGACGAAAACCACCCAAAATGTATGGAGAAATCTTGGACTTAGAAAAATTTCAAGATTCTGGGTTTCGGGTGTCAGGATCACAGAAACGAGCGGCGGTGCCGTGACGTCACACGGGCCTTTCCTGCGATTTCCACACCAATTTTGAAGGTGTTTCGTAGAATTTTTCTTAGTTTTAGATTTCTTCATACATTTTCGGTCATGTTGATTATTCGAGATTACGTCAGTGATAATAATTTATTATCATCTCGATATGGATTTGCATGTTTTATTGCCACTTTCAAATGATAAGCCCGCGCAAATACAATTAGTTCTAGTGGTTTCAAAATTTTGTTCACAATTTTACTAATAATTAACCTACTATTATTTTAAAGTAATGTATTTGTATATACAACGGATTTGTTTGACGCAGTTTTTTCTGGAACTAATTTCTCTATTTGTTATGAAGTCAATGTCTCGATAACGCGGATATTAATTTTCTGATAGTGAAAATTCTTGTGTTTTTGTATGAACTTCAATTCTTTATTTACGTTATATCGGTTTTCGCTTATTTTCATGAAGCATATTTACCCCATAAATTGAGAGATGCGATGTATATATATATATATATATATATATATATATTAAAATAAATATAAAATGATATTGCCGGTGGAAGGTGATAATAATAAATAAAATCTTATATGTAATAAATTGCGTATGTAATTTCTAATCATCTAACATACATTTATTTATATATAATTAATTATGAATTTTCCAGAAATTATATGTGTTATCGATTACAATCCGCACTTAATAGGATGTTAGTCAAATTACAGTATAATATTCGTAGTTAACCGTGATAATAACAATAACAATTATAATAACTGTAACGCCAAAATTATTATAATATTGCCAATAATTCCTTTGAAATCTTATTCCGGTTAATCCGTAGATTTAGAAAGTTTAATTATATAGAATATTCGTAATCGAGGTTTTACATTCGGATATCATATTTTTAATTGAACGATTTGTGTGGAAAATCTATGAAAAAAATCTGTGTACTATTCTCACTAACAATGCTACAGAATTTTTTATTATCGTTAAAAGCGAAATATTTCTAGTAATAGTGAAAAATGTAAAAACGGAGAAAAATCAGAACAAAAGGCATGTCGACGGTAAACAACGACATCGCAAGCGGCCGGAAAAGGTCGTAGGAAAAACGGAAAATGACTGGCGAAACAAAAAAAAATGGATTAATAACGTGAAAACGAACATTCACAGACGGACGAGGTGAGGGGGGAGCATTAGATAGTCTAGCGGTAAAAAACCGGCTTTTCCGGAAAAATGTGAGGATGGGTGAGAGGGGCAGATGAAAAATCTCGTTTTTCCCGCATAAAAACAAACAAACGAACTGTACAAAACAAACGGAAAAACCCCGGTTTGCGTACGAAATGCAGTTTAAAATCCGGTCGAGCCTTATCGAATGCATTCCGCATAATAAATCCGAGAGCTATTGTCTTGAACCTAGCGCATTGTTTTCTATATATATTTATGAATAAAATATCATTTTTTTTATTAACGTCGTTTTATTATTTGTTATTATTTTGTTCATTAAGGGTGCACGTTTTCATATTTACTGCATTTTAAACCCTATAAACCGTGACCCCCACCCGACACAAATGTAGTTTTAACCGTAAACGTTTAATAGTTTTCAACGAACCGGTTCGTTGTTCATTTTGGTAAACGTTTAAAACAGTTAAAACATATGTTACGCAAATGAGGCTTAACGTTAAAATTATTTTCGTTCAAAATAACCTTCGCTTAATCGCGTTCAATGTATTACTTAAAAGATTTAATACTATCGCATACGGTGCGATTAGAAGTTAAAACAGTTGTTGTCGTTTCGTATAAAATCGAGTTTATATTTAAAGCGTATACAGTACAATGGAATAATACAACAAACTACATTTAAAATTATTGAAATTATTAATTTTAAAAAATTAAAAAATATTTAGAAACTATTATGTTTATATGCAAAAAAAAATTAGATGAAAAATGGAAACAATAAAGAAGATAATTGATCATCACAAATCAAATATATATATTTGATTTGTGATGATATAAAGATAATAATATTATTTGTTTTAATATAAAGATAATAAAAATACAATACATAAACAAATATAATTAAAATTTTAAAAATAAATCATTCTTATCTGACACTATATAGAAGATATATATATCTATAATGATAATTTTCATAAAATTAAAAGTATGCATATTTGGTTTTCAGTTAACAATCAATATTTGTTTTTAATAAAAATTAAAAATAATACATAAATTAAAAATATGTGTAAGTAAATTATATATATATATATATATATATATATATATATATATATATATATATATATATATATATATATATATATTATAAATGAATCAAAATAAAGTTCTCGCGTACAGGGAATATTAAATTTCCTATAGAAGAGTAATATAGTGATCTAAAATAATAATGATAAGAGTAATTTGATGATATAAGAATGAATGGAGAAATCTCAGTATGAATGTATTGAAGGGACCCTGGATGTGACGTCACACCTCTAGCGCTCATTTCCGCGAATCTGATACCGAGAATCCAAAAAATCGAAAATTTTTCTAAGTTCAAGATTTCTCCATACATTTGGGGCTTTTTTTTCCTGGTACTGATGGGCCTCGAGGCCGAGGCAGGCAGAATGTACGGGATTCAGATCCTGGTACGGAGGAAGGTCGAGAACAAAGCCAGCCGGGTGAATCAGGAATCCCTTACATACATATCATATTCTATGTGATATTTGTCTACCAATTTGATCGATTAGTATTTTATAAATTATTCAACCGTTGTTAAATTTTATATTAGAGATGAAAAGCATTTGTTTGGTCGGCGTCGTCGGAAAATATTTTAATTTATATAATGAAAATGAAATATTGACAATAAATAAGGAGACGCTTTAGTCGGTCGTGCGGTTAAACTTTAGAATTTAGATTATTGAAATCGTTAAATAAACACTGTCTGAATTAAACCATCTAATCCAAAGTAGAGATTGGAAATTGCAGTAAACTGTGCAGTTAAGCATACGACTTTAACTGAAATGTAATTAACGAAGAATAAATTATTTAAAGTGTTGAAAACATTTGTTTGTGATCTGAAATAAAGGTTTATAATTTAAATATTTTATAATTAAGGATTATTTTCACTAAAATGAAATATGTAATTGTAATATTTCATTTAGAGTTCATACATAATGTTTTAATAAATAAATACATTGAATGTACAAAAAAGACATTTCTAAATTAAAATGTCACAAATTTATTTGTTTATCGGTTAAATTTCTATTCAAAACGTGACATTTTCAAAAATAAGAATTATTTTTATTCATGTTTGTTGTCTATAAATAAAGATATTTGTTTCCTAATAAATGTTAAAGAGCATAAAGTTGAGAAAAAGGAAATGCGTAGGAATTTTACAGTCGTGTTTTTCGAAATAAAATAAAAAAAGTAAATGAAAAGAAAAAAATCGCATTCTCAAAAAAAGTCACTTGAACGCCTTTTTTAACAAATATTGCGCAAAAATATACGCGCAATATTCTTTTTGCGAGAAAGTCGCAGTTTTTTCGTGTTTTATTTTTTTTTACTGAGCTTTCTTCCCCTCACCCCGTAATTTTCACCTTTAGGAGAAAAGCGAAAGTTTTCCGCAGAGATCATTAAATTTTTCCGCTAGAAAAATCAACCAAACTCTCTCTCGGAATCTTCGAACGTTTTCTTTTTTTATATAACGTTTTTTTTTCGCTCCTGTTATTATTCACCCTTAAAGCCCTTGTTTTTCTTTCGAGTCCCCTTAAAAATATATACTTTAAGCAAGTTTCGCATCGTCGTATCGATGTTTATGTATTGTTTGTTATTGTTATGTTTATATTGTGTGTTTTACAATACTTTGCCGTTATCTTGGTAATACGATTTTATATATATATATATATATATATATATATATATATATATATATATATATATATATATATATATATATATATATATATATATATATATATATATATATATATATATATACCATATATTACGTAAAGCAAGAATTGGATAAAAATTGATTTATGGAAGTGTATCAATTTCTTGTATTTTCACGAAATAAATCATGTGTCAAATGTGAATTTCTGATTTATATTTGAAACGAAATATGAGTCCATTTTTTATGCGCGACTAATAAAATGTGTCGATTTCTATGAGACAAATTGTGAATTGAAATTTAAAATGTAAAAAGTACTCCATTTTCTGATAACATTTTCGTGTAAAAAAAAACGTCACGATATCTTATATATATATATATATATATATATATATATATATATATATATATATATACATTGAAAAATGTCAACAAGTAAAAGAGATTCGATATATTTCTTTTTATTTATATTTGATTTTTTGATCTATATATAAAATATGATTTTTTATGCTTGAAAATGATATCATATTATAATAATATAATTTGAAAGTTAAATTACAATAGCCAATAATAATATAATATATTATATATATATATATGTTGAAAATAAAATTCGCTTCAATACCTTTAATGGAAAATGTTTTATAGCAATTATGGAAATTTAATTGATATCATAGTTTAAGAATTGAAATTCGTGTAATTGATTTAAAGACAATTACATGCAAATTTTTATGTTAATTGATGAATTTCAGCGAGATAAATATTATATGTAAAAGAATTTTTCAAATAACTATTCTCTGAAAGAGTATAGATTTTTTAGTTTCAAAATACAAACAATTCTAAGTAAAACCTATTTTTATTAATATTTATAGTTTGATTACATCGATTACGATTATTCATACTTCCATTTTGTTTATTGTTTATATTGATTAAGATATATTTAAATAAAATAATAATAATATTTATTATAAGAATAAAATATATATTTTAGAATTTAACACTGGTTTTTTTAGAGCATTAAAAATGAAAATGAAAAAAAAAGTGCTTTTCGTGAAAAATATTCTGCAGTGGCATACCTTAATTTAAATCTAAGATTCGTTTTCCGATGCGTCAGCTAAATGTGCACAAACACACACTCGAACATATATATATATATATATATATATATATATATATATATATATATATAAGATATTTTATAGTATAGAAGCGAGTATATTTATATAAAATACATAGTATGGCGCAGTTTAATTACGAGAGATTCGATTGCTTTCGTAAAACCGCCACAGTCGTTTGCGGTTTTGCCCGAAGGTATTAAAGACCCTTATTTATGGTTCAATTCCAGGGACGTAATCGCAAGAGCCCTTCAACTTCAAGAAACAGGTGGAGAATCATGCCGAGACACTTCAGCTGCGAATCTTCATGACCGAAGCAAAAACCACTCATTTTTAAAAGGCGTGCAAGAGCAAAAAAAAAAAATTAAAAAAAAACTATTATACAAACGTGTATTTTCTAATATTAAATATCGTTAACATGTATATAAATTATATAAAAAAAATAAATTTTCAGTATGTATAAAATGTTCTGTAAATGAAACAATATTTCTGTTAAAATATTTGTATCATATATATAAATCGTCAATTTTATACAATTAAAACTCCGATGAATGTTAATCATTTAGTGTGATATTTTTTAACTTTTAAAATGTAATATTTTTATTTAGATTAAAATAGGATATTCAAATTTTAAGTTTTTTTTAAATATATTAAAAAAAATATTAATGCAAAAACACTTGTATGATTCGAACATATATAATAAAATTTACATATATATGTGTAATGTACGTATTTAAAATAAAATATTTCCTTACGAATTTTTTTAAATTGTGATTTTTGAACGATTCAAAGGATTCGTTTTGCAATAGAAAGTTTTCAAATGCGAGCACTGCGATCGAATCGTTTTGCATAACAATAATAAAGTAAATAAAGTGAAATGCTTCGAACAATTGTAAGGGCACAAGTGATTGTCCACAGTTGAAACGTCGAAACATTTCGGAGAGGACATTTAACCAATTTTCCCGGTTATCGACGACGGTCGTTTCGCACAAGTTTCCTGCCCGCCCAATACACCCTTATCTTGCGCTTAATCGCCTTGGCAACTGAGAAAATTGGTTAACTGCTTCCATGAAAAGCTGGTCGCTTATTAGGGGATCGTCCGTGTAATGGATGTGATTGGTTTCGCAAGTTTCGACGAAAGAGACAAAATACAATTGTTTCGGTTTTATTTTTTTCACCCTGTATATATTATTAAGATGTGTTGAATTTTCAACATATATATAAATATATATACATAAGTAAATCTGTGTGCTGATTTGCACACGGGTCTACTTTATGTGTTAGATCATTAGAAGTATACACCTATTTATAATAAAAATTAAATTTATTAAATTTAAAAAAAAAAGTATAATATTATATTTAAGAAGTCGACTGTCAAAATCGAATTAAAATTGGATCGTAAATTCTAAAATATTTTGCACGAAATTATATAATAATAAGTTGAATTTCGGCATTGTGAGGATTGTAAAGATTATTTAATATTAAAATGTAAAAGTAAGGTAGCATTTGAATGTGACTATGGCGGCAGCGACGGCGGTGGCGCTAGTATTATATATGAAATATTATACAATATATGAACAAAAATGAGGAAAATTTTTCATTTTTTCGTTTAAACCATCGATAACGATAATATGAAAAAGAAAATATTTCTACATAGCTTATTCAAAATATACGAAGTTAAAAAAAAATAAGATTTTTCTAAGGATGCTTCAATTAGATTTTCCGAGCAAGCCATACGAGATAAAATAAAAAAAAAAACGAATTTCCTTTTCGCATTATTCATACATGCATGTATATGTGTCATGTCACGACACATTTAACGATACGGAAAGGAAAAACAAGGCATTATTTAAAGCCGAATATATTCGTACGTATATGCGGGATCGTTATATATATATATATATATATATATATATATATATATATATATATATATATATACAATTTTTTTTTATTTTTGGAACATCCTGTGTATTATTTTGTCGTATATAATTGTGTATTATGTCACATGCGCCGTCGAGACGTCTGCCATTTTTCGCAAACGTGTCCTTTTTTTTCCTTCTCTCGCGTTGTTGTATCGTTTCGCATATGATATACCTATTATAAGTGGTATTAAATCAGTGTTTCTTAAACTAGAAAATGGATAATTCATTTTATAAGTCGTAATTATATTTCATATTTAATATAAATATATACATAAAGTGATAGTTCAATATATTTCATATGAATTTTATATTATATTTAACTTTTTATTTAATAGGAATATTTTTAAATTTTTTAAAATTAAAATATTTTTATCACTTTTTTTCTTCAGGATGTTATAGTGCTGAACAAAATTAATTAAAATAAAATAATTTTAGATTTAAATGTAAAAATAAAAATATTATAAAAGTAAAAATTGTGATATAAGATAATTTTTTATATAAATTTGAAAGATGTTAGTTTGAGAAACAGCGATTCATGATTCAATTAGAACGAGAGAAATTGTTTTTCATGCAGTAATCGAAAATTTGTTAATCGTTTCAACACAGCTCATAATGCGACGTAACATAAAAGAATCTAATATAGTCGAGTAAAAAAAAAAAAAAGTTGTGGTCAATAGACAGATAGACAGACAGACAGATAGATGGATAGATTACGAAAGAATACAAAAATCTTTGCAGTTTCGTCAGATAAACGAAACTTTTACAGCAAATAATGACAGCGTTACCATTATAGGCGTTCGGGTCGTTTTTATGTGCGTTTAGTTTGGCGTGACAAAAGCGTTTCTTATTCCCTTCGACCCCTTAACGACTCACGGATTAAAATTTTGACCCTTTCACTGGATGCGGGTCGTTTGCCCTATCCCTCCACAATTTCTGACCCGTTCTCTTCTTCTTCATCTTCCTCTGCTCTTAAAATTGCTGCCATTGTACGATTTCTACGATTGTCTAAACCCTACTATTGCCGTCTAGAATTGACCATTCATTGCTGTCTCGTCGTTAGAATGTTTCACGGTATTCGACTAGACAAGACCATTTTCGCAATATTTATGTTCTAGCATATATATATATATATATATATATATATATATATATATATATATATATATTTGTGTGTGTGTGGTATTATTGTGAAAACGATCAACTTTCTATACTCATACTAAGTTTTTAATTTATCAATAGAAGTCTAATTTAATATATTTTTTTATTCTACTTTAATTATTATTATTTGAATGATGACAATTTTTAGACACAAATCATCTTTATATCATATTAAGATTGTCAATTTTTGATAACGTTATTTCAATTAACATGTTTGTTCAGGTGGATACAATATTGTGGTTTTACATTTGCCTCAAATATTACAAAATTAGAGAGTTTTGACGGATGATATTAGAAAACTAAATTTCCAATGAAGAGATTTTACATTATTTATTTTCTTTCAGTCACAATTTAATACTGAAAAAGTTGCTGTTATATTTTGTTTTTTTTTTGTAGACGATTAGATATCAAAAAATAGTGAAAATTATAATTCCGTTATAATTTTCAACTAATTAATATAATAAAAATATTCTTTGTAAATTAATAATTATATACTTAATATGAAAAATTTAGATAATATAAAAATTTATGGTTTATTTTTAATTATTTTATTTATATTTAAATATTTTTGAAAAATTTATAATATCAATATGTTTACTAGAGTATATTTAAAATTCGCATATATATATATATATATATATATATATATATATATATATATATATATATATATATTTAATATATGTGTGTGTATGTAATATGTGACCAATTGTGGTTGTAAGGGTGTGCGGTAATGAAAACCGCATGAAATATAAAGCACGCACATGAAATTGTTCCCCGGCGAACAATTTCAACGGCAAAAGTTACCAAATATTACTATAGCACTATTTATTATCGCATATAGATATATCAACGAATGTTTTATTTTATAAATTTCGCGTTTTAATTCTATAAATTGTCAAAACATTGAAAACAACCGAAAAATATAATCGACCATCAGCGCTAGATTATTATATATTGTTCATAATATTATGATAAAAATGTTTTAATATTGTATCTATTTTTAATATAGATATTAAAAAAAAAAGAAGTTGAAATTGATCGAAAAAAACACGTCGTCAAAAACAAAAAAAAAAAAAGTAAATAGTGGGTTCATTATAAATTGAAGACGTATCGTTTTTCATCGAACGTTTCGGAAAAATAACGGTGACAAAAGCGCTCGTGCATTTGTCACGTAAGAAAATTTTATGTGAAAAATTTATTTTTTTTTATATGAAATACGTTTCGCGATAAAACCTTGAAACATAAATATGACGACAAATGTTTCGGAAAATGTTGCGGAAAACACGACTCGAACGGACCGCAACTTATTATATATTTTTTCATAGTTTTCAGTGTGTCGTTTTCGTTTAATTTTTGCAAAATATATCATAGATAATATTATATATATATATATATATATATATATATATGAATATAATAATATAAAATTAGATCAATTTTGAAATATGATGTTCGATTTGAGCGAAAAACATTCGATTTTCAACGTGTAAAACGTTTTATTTCGACCGGATTTTTCCGAGTCAGAAATGTAAGGTTAAAGGTCATTTGTGAGAGTGGACGAAGCCTGAGGTCTTCCGGTCCGCACCGGAACTTCTGGTGGAAGCCCTTTCGCTTTGCACGGACGCAATCTACCCCCGTCCGTCCGGTTTTTCCGGTTGCGCATGAAAAATTACCCCGTCGTGTTAATTCTTAGTCGTCTTCGTAAACGAAAAATAAATAAATATTTTATTTCGTCAATTTAAAAATGAAAATTATAATATTATTACGATATTCATCTTTCTGTTTTATATAATTAAGATTAATATAATAATATATATATGTTTTTATATAGTGAAAATATGTAATGAACATGTTCGTTTGATCTGGTTGCGATTTGAATGGTTGAATAATAATGGTTATGGTTAATCCCGTAACATGTGACACTAGGGAATGTAACTATAACATAGATATAACAACGTCACAATTAAGTCAATTAAAAGGGATCCTTATATAAATAAAGGATATCGGATTAACCCTTATTAGTTTATAATGTCAAGAATATCGCGGCTGTATCAACGATACAATAAACAGACTACTTTTAACGATGTGTCATGCATTGTTAAATTAAATTATATATATATATCGTTTTAATATAGCTTTATATTTATATATATGGTATACATATATAAATATTAATTAATAAATATAGGAAGTATTTTTTTAGTATAAAAAGTAGTTTGTAAATTTAGGGTTAAACATAACGTACAACGCATTATTTGAAAACGAACAAAACGAGCCTCAATCTAAATTGAAATCCGTTTCAATTAGAGACGAACGCGTCGGAAAGAGACGAACGATCGATTTAATTGTATTACAGCGAGGGAGACGGAAGATATTTCGCTGAGGGAAGCGAAAGGTCATATCGCACGTCCGGAAAATGGCTTTCCCGGCAATTAAAATCGAATTTGCATTTTATTTAAATAAGTATATTTTAATTAGTGTAAGTCCGACCACTTCCGCTTTTCGAGCTTCAAATCGACCATGCTTTAATATATATATATATATATATATATATATATATGTATATATATATATATATATATATATATATATATATATATATTTCATAGTAAAATATAAATAAAAATATTTGAAAAGAAAAGCGCGCGAAAATATGTATAGTATGCACATTCGTCGGAAACGGTTAAACTATCTTCGAATGTCGGAAAATGTTTCTCGCGTTGATTCGAAACAGAAGCGTTTCGACCGACAGTTTTCCGCGATTTTTCCCGGAAGTTTTTCGTATCTCGTATGTCGACCATATATCAAACGGTGAACATCATTCTCACTTCTTACTGCTTTCCGAGATTTACTGTCTGGTTCAGAGCTACAATGAATGAACCCTATTTTTTAAATAGATAAAAATATTATATATATATAAATATATTCAAGATGATGTTTAATTGAAATATTATATATAATTATCGAAATTTGTGGTTTAATGGTGATGCATGTTCATATAATACCTGTTTGTGTACAAACGGTATGTCATGAATTCAAACCGCATTTCTGATTATATACCATATTATTTTATGAATATCTATATTAAAACATATATCATTTGATATATCAATATGTCAATTTTTTTATTAAATTAAAAAAATATAATATCTAAATATAAGAAATGATTTATGAATTTTAGAATAAAAATTCAGTCTTTTATTTTTTTTTTCGTATAATATTATGTTTATATAATGAGAAAAAATAATTTTATTATAAAAGAAAAAAAAATCAAAATAAATTCGGAGTAGTATTGTTTTGCCGGTGAATCGTGTTTCCTTCGCGGCAGGATATGACCAGACCACTCGAAAAGAAAAGCTTTCGCGCTTTTGATAAAGGAAAAGCGGTAGTTGGCTTCCTGAAAACTGAATACGAGACTTTATTTCATCGCATATATATATATATATATATATGTGTGTGTGCACAACAAATGTGCTATATATATATATATTTGTGTTTGTATCCTTTGGTAAAACGAGGGAACGAATTTCTCGGGATTTTTCCAAAACGATACTCCCCTAAGGTTCCATCGAACGAGGGTCAAACAAAACAAGAAAGAAAAAAAAACCACCCTACGATAATTAATTGCCGATCGGGGATGTCGTTGCAATAATACCGGTTGCATTTCTTCTGGACTACGAAAGAATGGAAAAACAATTTTCTTTATATTCTATAGTAAAATATATAAGCGTATCTGACTATTGTTAAAGGCTATTCATTACACAGTAGTTTTCTATTATAATAAAATAAATATATTGAACATTTAAAATATTTATTGTTTCTAATTTTATTCTTTAATTTATCATTAGATATAATAATTATTTAATCAAATTATAAATGGTCGAGTCCAGTTAGTGTGACAGTCTGAATAATATGACGCATATAGAATCGATTAATGATATTCAAAGATTGGGTATAGATTGGGAGACTCATATAATAACTCTGTACTTTATAAGTTTGTGTTATATTTTTATTTGATAACATATTTATTTATTTTTAAATTTGATTATATATTACAATATTGCAGAACAATAAGAGATATACAACATATAAAATTTCAGATCATGTAAAACAGGGATAATCAACCTTTTGCTTCCCAATTTTTTTTTCATTTCAGGAATAAAATTGTGTTTCGTTTTTTTTTTTTGGAGAAGATCTTCAAAATATCTATTTAATTTTTTAGTTTAAATATTTTAAGTCATCTACAAAAAAAAACAACGCTCCATGACTTTTTTAATACAAGTAAACGATTCTAGGGGTACATCACGAATGTTTGAAAACTTTCTCCATCGACTTGTTGAACTACTAGATAAATAGAAGAAATGCGCATAATTTAAAACTTGAACCATATAATTTTAAAATTGCATAAAACGAGTTTTGACTGCATATATATATATATATATATATATATATATATATATATATATATATATATATATATATATATATATATATAAATAATTATTCAATATTAAAAATGATGCCATTTTACGAATGTGTAACAAAACGTCAACAGTACAACATATTCAACGTATTATATTAAAATAAATCAAAATGATGATCTCGATCGGATATTAGGGCGCGTTTTTGGTATGAGACGTGTTATACGATCTGGGGGTCACTATAGATCCCACGGGAGTGTTTCGAATATTAATCGCGTCTAATACCGGCCTAATACCGGGAAAACGGGAGACTCGACCTTATTATGGATTCCGTGTGGCGATCGCTTACGATCAATATAACCGATATACTATTCTATTATATATGAATATACATATATATATATATATATATATATATATATATATATATATATATTATGATTATTTATTGTGTTCAGGTGTTTAAATGATCTAAATAAATTGTCATGTGTCATTATTGGGTGATATGAGAAAGATTTATATGATGATGGATGGTGACGTGAAACTACCTGTAATGTGATTTTTTTTCTGTCATTCAAATTATATATAATATATATTCAGCAACAATTGCATTTTTATACTGTGTTATATATAATTATATATTTATTAATTAAAATCAATATATTATAGTAAAAAATAATTTTACAATATTTATATTAAAAAATATTCGTACATAATACAATAATAAAATATTCAATCAATAAATAATATAGTATATGTTAAATTAGTAATTAGTTGTAGAACTATTTTACAACAAAAAAAAAATAGACTTTTTATTAAATATGTTTATTAATTTATGATTATTGTGTTTTTATTGAGTTATTTATGAAATAATTTTTTTAAGCGTAAATAAATATGATAAATTGTAATAAATATGAAAAGTGTTACAGTTTATTGTGATATATATAAAAATATTCTTTTTACTCAGAATAGGGATGATCAAAGTTCTAATTGCGGTCGATTGATCAATTACGTAATTATTATCTATTTGATATGTATACAGGAAAAATCAATATTTCTCAATTATTCAACTTTTTTTTTATTAATTTAGTTGTGTATATATATATATATATATATATATATATATATATTTATTGTTCGTCGTAAAACTAAGGATGCTATTTTGGGATCGTCTGATATATCGGTAACGAAATGTGATTGAGTACACTTTGAAACAAGGGGAAATAGAAATACACGTTTTACTACCCCCTTTTTTTCCGCTAAAAAGAAACTTTTCATCGGGATTTTCTTGAAGAAAATTTCGCCGTGTTAACTTCGTTACAGTGGAGTTCGTGCAAAACTAGCATATATTACATGAACTGAAAATAAAAAATATAATATATATATATATATATATATATACATATGTACATATATTACACTGACAAAGTTTTACGTTTTAATTTAGTTCTATAATAAAGTTAATATATAAAATTTTATTAAATTAAATATATTGTCTGTTGATAAAATGTCAACAATATTAAGGGATGGCATTCGAATTTTCATTCAGGTCTAAATAGGTCGTTTTCGAGGACAGTTTGAGAAACTTTTGCATATTATAAAACCTTTGAATATATAGTATATGCAATTGTCGTTCCATTGTGAACTTTAAACGATTCAATAAAGTATCCGATTTTACGATGGCTTAGTTTGACGATGAAATAACGCTTTTGCAAGACGGATTGTTTTATTACATAACACATGTTGAATTTACATATTTTTTAAACAATTTTTATTTAATGTGTAATATGATATTTATGTAAGTTATAATGAAGATTATTGATTTAATTTAAAATTAAATTATTTTTCATTTAAATTTCGTCTTAATTTATATCGAAATTCAGATTTAATTCAGAAGTCCTAAATTAAATATATTGAAAAATTCAAGAATTAATAATTCTAATTCAACTATATGATAATATTCAAATGTATTAAAAAAACACGATGTAGTTACGATAGAGTTAAAAACTGAATGAATATAATTTGTACTAATACTCATTAAAAAATAAATTAACTTTACTATTAGATATATTACAATTCATAATTTATATTTTATTATCTATATATATAAATGTTAAAATATTAATCTTTATAGAGATATGAGAATAATACAATTTATGAGATTTAATATATAATAAATATAAACGTAAAAAAAATATTTTTCTATTTATATGAGCTATAATCAGTTTATAAAGTTTATATTAAACGCATAAATAATATCAAACGAGATTTCTGATTTACGATGCCATTAAATACACGTATATAGATAAAAATATTTTTGATAAAATTATGTAGCATTGAAATGAATAAAAACATTTTCACTATGAAACATGATTTATCGATAACAGTTTAAAAACTTAAACGCGGCATACATATTTCAAGATGTAAATATGTTTGAGAAAATTTGTCGAAATGATTAATAAGATTAAATTATTACGACTTTCTAACGAATATATTGCTTATTTTTATTTTATATCTATATGTATATATATATATATATATATATATATATATATATATATATATCTGATGTTTCTAAATCATTTAAATTATTCAATTTATAAGGCGATCCTTTAAGGTTTGGCGTCATCTAGAGCGTGAAAAATGCGCCATTTGAGCCAGAGACCGAAAAGTTTTCTAAGGCGAAAATAATATAAAAAAAATAAAAATAAAAATGGGAAAGAGAATATGAAAATATTGTGTCGAGGCAGTTAGTAAACTTTCGCTCGTAAAGTTATAATATTTTGTGCTAAAAATTCAACGTTCGTTTTTCTCATATGAGGTTCTAACGATAACGATTATATATACCATATATATATATATATATATATATATATATATATATATATATATATATATATATATATATATATATATATATATATATATATATATATCGGTTTAAATACGATTATTTTGATTAGTATGCATATATAATAAAATATTTGATTTTTTTTTATTGATAAAAAAGGTGATATTATAATAAATAGTCGATTAAGAAAGTTTTGATTTTATTTATCATTAATAAATATGATATTATTGATTGAATTAAACTCAGTGATATGATTAATAATATTAATTTTGATTATATAAAGTTGAATTGTTGACTTTGATTCGATTATTAGAATTAATATTATATTATTATAGAATTATTTATATTGATATATCTCTAAATGCAAACATATTGAATTAAATTATTTTTTTATGAATTCATATGGAAATCGAATGTTCAATGCATTTTTTCAGATTAAATTTTTAGCTATATATAATGTATAAAAATTTTTATTAAAAATTAGACAGATTTAAAATATTAATAATATATTTTAAAGAAAATATTAATAAATTTTATTTTTAGTATCAAAATCAATAATTTAATTCTGATTTATTTCAATTAAATATCGTTTGTATTAATTAATTTTTATACAAAAAAAATAAACAACCTTTACACACACACGTACATATATATTATTTAAAGTTTGAAAATTTTTTCAAGGGAAGTTTTGCAAAAAGGGGTCGTTTCGTCGTTATCCATCTCGTATCGAGTCTCGAATGAACAGATTTGTTTACGCTTGTTAAACTAGACATTTATTCCCTTTTGTCCATTTTTTTTCATACAAAAGTTATATATATATATATATATATATACATATAAATGAAGCGACAAGTACACGTAAAAATTGCGCATTTTCAGCTTTACTCACGAGTAAGGAAAAAATTTAAATTGCACAATACGAAAGGAAAAGCCAAAGTTATTTTATGAGAAAAAACGGAAATATTTCCTTTTATGTTTTTTCCCTTTTGATGGCGAAAGTTAACCGAAACATCTTTTCCGTCAATCGTCTTATGATATAATCCAATTATTTTTTATGTAAACTAAAGAAACGCGCTTTATTATCCTGAATACGATAGTATTATAAGTATACGAGCATTTTTTTTATATATAAATATATATTATAAATACTGTTCTTTTTCCATATATAAATAGAATATATGCTGTTTAATAGAAAAAAAAATTTTTTTTTCTTCTCATTTAAAATATGAACGTATCGAATAGCGACGTCATATATATATATATATATATATATATATATATATATATATATATATATATATATATATATATATATATATATTTATATGGTATATACGTTTTGTGAAAAGTTTTAAAAATTGAACGATCGTATTTTTAGGATAAAAAAGGCGAAACGATACACGTGAGATTATTTATGTAAGCCTTTTTAAGCGGCATTAAGGTTCGTAAGCCGATGTAAACCAGGTATGGCTTACCGGTATATACTTTGTCATCAAATACCATGTACACAACATCACTATTTATAAATATAAAATTTCCTATATTGCTTCGAAAGTAAAAATAAAAAAAGAACAAAAAAAAACGAGCCTTTATTCCTGTTTATTTATTTATTAATTTTTTTATATTGAAAATATTTCGGTAATAACTCGATCATTTTTTTTATATTATCACAATACAATATCGAATATTTACAGTGTGATGTATAAAATATTCTGTTTAATTTATTTTTTATTCTTTAATGATATCCCAGAAACTGATGAATTTTAAACTGATATTAATTGTCAAATCATTTTAATAAATGTATAAATTAAATCAATCTATTCATTTTATTCTCATAATGAATATTATATATATATATATTGTTTATTTTTATTTTATAATTGATAATTTTATAAATCAATATATATTTCAATATAAATCGATTTATAATATATGAAATATCATTATTTTCTATTGACTTTCATATAGTAGTATCAATTTTGATTATATGCTTATTATTTATTATATAAATTTGCATTCAAATACATCGAATTTATACTATAATATAATATTCATAATGTACACGATATAATGCAATCGATTTCAGTCAGTGCAAAATAGTATAATATATTAATGGATATATAATCATGATACGGATCTGGAAAAGAAAATTGCAACGGAACAGAAAAGATTTTCATTTATGTAATATTTGATTTATATAGTGACAACGGGGGTATAATTTAATATCGGATGAAAAAAAAATAAAAAAAATAAAAGAAAAGTAGTGAAGGGTTTCGCGTGCGTGCGGTTTAACACTGTAAGGGTATCGAATCGATTGAGGCTTTTGTGACCGCAGAGAACATCGGTGTGAGGTCATATCATAATAGCCCATGACCATAAAGCCCTGGATTATGCTCTGTTGCGGTTTCAGTAATTCCCAACATCGACGACACTGACTAATCATAAATATATCGTAATTGGATTATGTCGATTTTCCTTTTCGCTCTAATCATTTAATCATTTGTATATTTGTCATTAATTAAAAGCGTAATTAATATAAAAAAAAGTGAAAGCTTTTCCTTGCAAATTTAATACTTTTTAATCAATTAATATACCAGTGTGCTGATTCGCATGCGGGTCTACTTGCGATATATATTTATCTAAAATTTTAATTTAAGATATATTACTAAAGAGATTCTTGAAAAAGTTTAATTATATACTATAGTACAGTTTAGCGTGTATCAAATTTTATTTTATAATTGAACAAAAATATAGAATTGTTTAAAATATATTTGTTTGTTGAACGTTTATTTATTATTATATCATTTTATGAAATATATATTAGTATAATATATAAAATTAATGAAAAATAAAAACTCTGAATATTGTATATTTTTGAAATAATATAAAAAAAGGAATTTGGGATGATATAGTAGACAGCATAGGAAAGTATGTTTGCCCACGATTTCGATATGGCTGACTGAGATCAATAAAATATTTCATATAGTACTGAAATTTCACGTTATACGTGTTCCTTATATATACGCACATATATTAAAATGCGGCCAGATAAGGACCATAAAAGTGCATGTAAGGGAATCGCTAACAGGAATAGGGTAGACGCGGATGCGCGGCCACGATCATAAATCAAAATTGAAGACGTCGTAATTCAAGCGAAGCGTGGAAAATAGTTGCGAGTTAAGTCAAAGGACCAAAAGGTGGACTGAATTTATCCGGAAACGATCCCCCGGAGATGCGAAAAAATAAAAATTGGAGACCCCGAGGGCTGTTTACGAATGTGAAGGGTCGATGATGTCCCGCATTGCCTCTAATCAATCAACGGTGAAACGTGTTCATATAAATTTTATAATGATGTCTATATACAGAGTGTTCTCGACTTACGACTGGGTTCGGTTCCTCAACTTTGTACGTAATACAAATTTCATACAAAAATAAATAATAAAATAAGTCCATAAATAATTATATATATAAGCATTAAAATTGATATTATTAAAAACGTGCACTGATCAAGTGAAACGGTATTTTTTTTTCCAGCGCAGAATTAAAACTTTTTAACGACGATTTTTTTTCCTCACTCTTCAGAAGAAGGGTAAAGCTTTTGAAACGGCAAAAAAAAAAAATGGTGGCACAACTCGGCGTTGAGTCGAGGACAAATCCGTAATTAGCGTAATTTAAAAGTTTATTAATATACACACAAAGGTGCAAAAATAGCGTTACGAAATTCGGAAGTTCGTCGTGCGAGTTTCAGCGGCGTTTCAGGAAAACGCTCTGAAAAACTTATTACGGCGGTTCAGTTGCGTCTGTTGCGTTAAACTTTCGCATAAGGCGACGTATACATATAGCAATGTTTTGCGACTATATATGTATATATATATATATATATATATATATATATATGTATATATATATATATATATATATATATATATATATATGTATGTATTTTTTCTGTCGTTTTATTTTGCGTGCGCTTGTAATTTGACGCGTGTGTATGTTGTCAGAAATGAGAGCAGTGACGGTGCGTGATCTCGAATTGCCTTTTCAAAGAATACTTAAATATTTGAGTATATTAAATATATATATATATATATATATATATATATATATATATATATATATATATATAATATATTATAAGTTTCAATCATTGATATGTTTTTCATGATTGGATTGAATTAAATTGTTTTTTTATGAGAGTTTTGGGTTAATTTGACATACCATAATTAGGATATGTTAATTAAAATATTAAAATAAAGGACTATATCAATGATTACGTTACTTTCGGTAAATATAAAATATAATGTCATTGATAAATATCAAACATTTTTAATAAATATATTAATTACTTATATTAAATTTTTCATCGTATAAATATTTCACTACGTATTTGTATAGGTTTTTTCACCCATGAAAAATGACACTTTTAAATTTAAAATAAATTTAAAATAAATTTTAATATATAAAATATTTATTTTGATCATTTTAATTAACTATATTTATAACTGTAAAATTTTATTAACGATTAAATCTGATATTTTTGAAATAAAGATTATTATTATGTGAAATAAATTTGATTAGAAGTACAGTCTTGATAAAACTATATATTTATTGATAATTGTATTTAAATAAGAATATATATACATACATATATATATATATATATATATATATATATATATATATATATATATATATATATATATATATATAAATTGCATAATATGTCTAAAATGATGTTATTTCCAAAAAAAAAACACATCAACGATAATCAAGAAATTTCACAGTTTCGATATATTTCTAATGTCCACTTTTTTTTCATCGTTCGCATCGAATATGGGCACGCTTATCGAATACGAGCCGCCACTGTACGTTGAAGATGAGTATTTGAAAGGGCGAGCGAAGGGAAAAGGGATGAAAGGGCCGAATGGGCGGTCTCGAATTTACCTCATACGGTTTCCATTTGTCCGGACACCCACTGCGCCTTACATCCTGAAACGTCTTCTCGTAAAACCGACGCTTCTCAATTTACCACCAATCTTTACATACACACATATTATAGGACATATATATATATATATATATATATATATATATATATATATATATATATATATTACAGGCCATGCTATTTGTATTCGATGGATATATTACGTTATACGATATACTATAGTATATTCTATAAACAAATATTTCTGATTATAATTATATATATATATATATATATATATATCAAAAATTTGTAATATTTCTAATATAATGCGGTTTATTTAGATATTATTTAGAAATTGATAATATTTTTATAGAGTAGAATATTTTAATATTTACATTATGTGTGTGTTGTATCGATAGAAGTATACATGTTTTTATTATATATTTAATAAATATAAATGTAAAAAAATAATAAATTTTAATTAATAGAAATAATGATTGGAGAAAATATATTAAATTTAAAATCGTATATATATATATATATATATATATATATATATATATATATATATATATATATATATATATATGTATATATACAATTATGATGGCGAAAAAGTTTGGTGTGTCGCGTTATTTACCGACAAAATTGAAAAAAATCGAATCAAAATTGGATCGCAAATGCTGAAATATTTTACATAAAAATATATAATAATAAGTTGTATAACGACATTGCAAGGATCTATATTTTGAGTTGTAAATATAATTTAAGATTAAATTGTGAAAATAAAGTTGTATTTGATAAAAATAATAGTGCTACACCACCACGTACTATCATCTACCGGCGTTAACATTATATATACAATATATTTACATATTAAAATCTACAATATTATATCAATACCTTTCATAATACGTTAATTTTACATAATTTTTCTCTCAAGATTACTATATTTTTTTAGTATAAAAATGATCATTAATTAATATTAATAATATTTTTTAATATAATTAACATATTATATAGAATAATAGATAAATAATAAAGTAGAAATTGTTAACCGCACTAAACGGGGTAAAACGTACGTAGAATCGATCGAAATAAACACGTAACCGGAATTCGTAACGTTATAATTGAATAATATTTCGTCGTTAAAATAATGCGGTTTTCTAGTTTGACGTGTTGAATAATTAACGTGTTAAACTACGAGCGTCGCGATGAATCATTGTCGTTTGAAACTTTTTTTTTTTTTTTGTATTATTTTTGCGGCGGCAATGTGCGTGTTAAAATTATAGCGATGAACCGTTCGTTGTGGTCCTTAACACGCGACCTCTTTCATTTTTTATTTTTATTTTATTATTTTACGTCGTAGAATTAACAGTTTCAACCCCTCAATTAGCGCTGACGAAACAACGAAAGCGGTTGTATAATTGAAAATAATAACAGTGAAAATAACGTGTAAAGTGCGATTGACAATATTTTTATGTTAATAATATATTTATATATATATTTTTGTATGTAATAAATTTATCGATTAATATAATTAGAAGAGATGAAGGTTTTTTAAGTTATAAATGAACTTCATTGTCGAACGTTTGAAAATTTCGACTTTAAAATTTATGAGCGATAAACAAAATTTTCATACGCGTACCCATAGTTTGAGAAGCGATCGTGTCGGCTCGTCAGTTATATTCAACGTGGTACGCAAAGAGGTGGTCCACGCTGTAGTGGTGAAAATACAACCCATCGGATATCGGAGACGATATTGGATTGTGTGCCCGTTCATCACTCGGACTCAGACACCCGCCCAGATTATGCCGCGAATCGTTTATGCATACCCCTGACTGGAAGCGTTTCATATGTCAGGGGTGGCCAAGCGTGGCGTTTCGTGCGCCGGAATTCATCGACCGAACTATACGTACGTTTATATGCGGTAAAACGTTTATGTGGATGCACGTCGTGCGATCGTTTGATATTCCCAGATTTTTCTCACATATCGATTTATGGAAAATGTTTGGTATTTTCTCAATTTTTTGGTATATAATGTAAAAATTTTCTAAATATTTTATATTATATTATATTTGAATTGATTTTATAATATTTTTCCTGGCATTATAAATATTGAAATATATCACGCTTTATTATATTCAATGATTAAATTAAAATAATTAATAAGTTTTAAAATTATTTTTAAATTATAGAAAAAAAAAATAAAAAATTGGATATGAAGGAAAACAAAAATATATAATTAAAAATAATACGAATTTAGATCAACAGATGTCACTACTAGTAATCGTGATATAAAGTTGTAATACACGGTACTTTTCATATTCATTGTTTTCATTAAGCTTTAACAAATAATCCATAAATTAAAACCCACTATTAATGGTTAAATCCACTATATAATGTGTGGATATGTGTGTGTGTGTGTGTGTGCGTTTCGTGCGTGAATTGAAATCGTATAAATCATGCGATTAAATAATTAATCGTCTCTGAATTGATCGGATCGCGAACTGCCTCCAGTATTTCTCAAACAATTTAATACTGTCTAACCGAAATTCGTACACGACAGTTAATAACGTTAATAGTTAATTCGATATCCGCTCTATATATGAACTATTATTCTAAGTAAAACGTCAACGTACACCGCTAATATAGTGTTTGAAAATTGAAAGCTCGAAAAATATAAATTTAATGATATTTTTATATAAAAGAAATATATTTTTTTTATGATTATATAATTTGCTTATATTCAAGTTCATTATATCATTTATATGTTATATAATTTAATTGATATATTGATATGATATGAATCAGAAATTTTTAGCAATAATTACATGGAAAACTTTTAAAAAACATGAATTAAAATTAATTTTACTAAGAATGCAAAAAATTATGAATTAAAAAATATCAATTCTATTGAAATAATATTATTTCTATAACGATTTAAGTATTTGAAAAGTTAGTAACCAAAAATAAATAAATATTTGTTAAATTTTACTTATTATATTATATAAAAATTAAAAAACATAGTCGATATTTCAAATACGCACATACATTTATACATATATATATATATATATATATATCTGTGTGTGTAAAAAGTTAGAAGATAAGTTGTTATATGATTGATTTATTCGTAAATAGAAGTCGTCAGACGATTTCGACGCACTCTTTATAACTTTATATGATTAATTGACGGGTTCTTGTTCTAGAACCCATAAAAAACAATATCAATTTATGGAATCTCAGAATTGAGATAAAATAAAAGTAATGCACACGGTGAAATAGTGTGATATATAAATGTCAAACATTTCTATCATTGAACATTATATGAAATGGTTTGAACGTGTTAAAAATTGCCAACGTTAAAAGGGCGTATGTAAAATATGATAATTTTTGAGTTATAGTTTAAATTTTACATATTTAAATCGTAAAAATGAATAATAGATATTTATTTATATATAAATAATATTAAGATGTATGAAAAATATTTTTAATTGTATTACACGTTCTTAAATATATATTATGATAGTAATACAAGAAAAATATTATATTACATTATCGTCTTTATGAGATTATATTTTGTATACTTGTATCCTTTGGTCTCTAAATGTGCAATATACGATTTAAATTCACCCTTTTTCATATTTTTCTTGGCATTATGCGAAGGGAAGAAAAGATGCGAATGGAGATTATGTAATAGTATCGAAAGTTGTTGTGAATCTTCCCTTAATATATTGTATAACGGCGAAATGTTTTATGTTCGCATTTGAAAATTATTACGTCAAAATAGGGTGGGGGTTTGAGAACGATTTTTTTTTTTGCATTTCTTTTTCGATGGTGCTTTCGGAAAACCCTATACGTCGGTATAATAGTGTGCAAGAGAGGGGTCGTTCAGTTTTCGTGACTAGTTTCGAGATTTACGTCCAGTTTTCCCACTAAACCACCCACCCCCATTTCATCCGCCCACTTCGTTTTTCCATTTATATATATGTGTGTGTGTGTGTGTATACAGGGTGGTTATTTATGTACGAAAATATCGATAGACGAAACTATTTCGAATTTTATGAAATTCTTACATTGAGATGATAATGATAAAAAAAAACAGTTTTTATCATTATTTTAGATTAAAAAAAATACAGTATATATGTTTATAAGAATTAAAAATTTTAACTTTAGTAATTCTTCTGGCAAAATTGTACAAGAAAAAGTTTCGAAGTTTCAATGTTGAAAATGCAGTTCATTTTATGGTTATATGATTGCAAAATAATTTAAGACAAGAAAATCTCTCGAATTAAAAGTCTCATTTTACATTTCATAATAAAAAAAAATGGAAATTTAAAAATAATATAAATAGTCATTGACGTGTATCGAATTTTAGCGATGACCAAATGACTCATTTCAAGTGCAAATGGTTAATATGTTTAAATATCTAATAAATTAAAAAAAAATAAATGTTGACTTCCACTGTTTTATTATGTAAAATATAGACATCAGTTCTATATAAAAATTTTAATTATTAATCATTTCTGGAAAAAATTGTTATTTATATTTTTGTATCAGATTGTTAAAAATATGAAAATATTTTACACAAGATATCAAAATCGACTACGAGGGTGCACCTTTATGAAAAATGACTTTATTATCACCCTGTACACGTAAAAATGTGTATACGGCGACTTTTTTTTTTATTTTTATTTTACCGTGATGCATTCGCGTAAAACGCATTGTTTCCACCCTACACGTCGTTTCTAGTGCTTTGTCGTTGTAACGGGGTCGTTTTTCAATTATTTTTTTTTATCCCACCTCTCCCCCCCCTTATAGAGTCGGTTCGCTTTTCATTCCCCAAATGCCCCCTAAAAAGGGGGGGGGGAGGGGAAAGGGAGGTCAGGGGTGCTTTTGATTACGTACGTCGATATGGAACCGCAGAACGACAACGGTGTTTTGTGAACACGCGCGATAACCGAACAACCGACCACCTATCGTAATAAGCGGGGTACTACTATTGTTGTGATTTTTAGTTTATTTTCTCTATTTTTTTTTCTCAATTGTCGATCGTGCCACTATAATGCTCGTTTATTGTCGGCGATCGTCATTTATATGTATAAATATAATTGTCGATTTTTTTTTGTGATATTTTAGATATTTATTTCGATTTTTTTTTTGAGACGTTTAAGCGATTACAAAAATCGTATTTTTTATTAGATATATTATTATTGTAAATTTTTGAGATTGTATTAAAATATTTTTAATTTGAATTTTTGAGAATTTATATTTGATTTTATTACATTTTGATATTATCAAAATAATATAAAAAAATATCCTAACTTTAAAGATTAATAAAATTATATTAATATCAATAAATTGATTTATATTAAGTTTTAATTATTAACACATAAAAAATACATTTTTTCACTTTGAATTTAATTTATCGCCATTAAAATTTTAATATTTATTAATAATAATATTATAAAAATAGATGAGAATGTGTGATAAAAATGAAATAGTTAATTTTTGCATATAAGAGATTGAAAATCATAACAAATATATTAACAAAAATAGTTAATAATATTAAAATAAAAATAAAATTTATGAATATTGAATTAAATATATTTTATAACATTTTTTTTATTTAAAATTTAATTGAAAATGCTCAATTATATTTAATATTTTATAAATTTCCATTATTAAAACTTATTCTTTTGTGATAATTTGCGAAATAGCTCCTCTCATCGAATTTCGTTTTTATCCAAGCGTACAAAATTAGTTTTCCTTTTATATTATATATGGTATGAAGACTTTTTTTTTAAACGTAAAATATTTACACGATAAAAGTAAAGTTTATCTTGGTTCTTGGAAAAATTAATTTTAATGCAACATATACGCGGCTAAATAACAAGCTTATGAAGTACAAGTAAATTAAACTTGCCACGAAAATATGTACGAAAATTTATTCCTTTGTATGATAGTTTTTCCTCTTGTAAAAAAAAATAACAATGAGAAATGGTAGAAAAAGCTTTCAGTTCATATTTCATTTTTAAATTTTAAGTCATAAGTTATAATATCTAAGAATTTTAAATTGTTTCATTTTTCTTTATATATATTAAAAAAATATTTTATATAAAATTATATTGCTTTATTTCTAATTAAAATTATTTTATAAAATTTAATATAAATTAAACTTTGTATTGTGTTTTTAAACACACTGTATATATTCAATAACAATGCTAAAGTATGAATATTAAGAGTGCTAATAACATAAAAGTTGTAATGCATTACTGTAATAAAAAAAAAAACAATATACTAAATATTTTTATTATGACAGAATATATGACTTTGTGAACTAACGAAGTGACTTTACATTCGTGCAATTTACGATTTTATCAAATTACAAAGCACACCCTTACCCTTCGAGTATACTTTTTTATGGTGGATTTTTGACAATTTAACATGATTTGTGGGTTTTTATATTGTTTTAAATAGCGGAAATCGTTGAAAATATCAAATGTTCATGAAAATTCACTATAAATTAACATGTTGAAATATTTTAATTTATTAGTACGTCATTTGGTCTTTGCTTATTTCATAATTTTTATTATATATATATATATATTTTTTTTCTTAAATAAAGAAGCGTAATAGGGGTGGAATTTATGGAGTTTTAAGTAGGTGGCATTTTATTATATTATATTGCTTTTAAATATCAAGCTTAAAACTCTGCGAGAAAATGTAATATGTTACAAGATTTTTTTTATTATGTATTTTTGCTGCGTGGGTGGAATTTTATGTAATATTTATTATTATAAATATTTGAATTTATTTTTTTCACACGTTGTAAATTATTTAAATATTTTTACAAATTTATGTGAAAGAAAATTATTCCATGAAAATCAGTAATTTAAGTTGAATAGAAATATTTGAGTGCTTGGTTACAATACATTTCGAAATATCGAGAGATGTATTTTATGATTTTTCAATTTTAATATTGAATAAAAACGATAGTTTCATCGAAGAAATATTTATATTTGTTATAAATGAAAATATCGTCAAAATACTTGGAATTTCAATTTTCATGAAAAATGTCTTTTTTTTTTAATTTTTGATATACGATATTTAAAATATAAAATGACGTTATTATTAAATTTTACATTTTATCAAAGAAATTTTAATGTGTTATAATGAAGGTTCTAACAGCAATTTTTATTATATTTTTAAGATTTTTTCTTAATAGATTTTTAAAATACAATTATAAAAATTAACATAATAAATTCAGCGAATTAAGATATAATATAGTATATTATTTAAGGATAAAATATGAGATGTGTATAGTAATATTTTTTTTTTTTGCATACAATATGAAATACCAAAAGGATCAAGTGTTCGTCGACGTAAATCGTTACGAATTACTAATTTTATAAAAGTGGCTATATATAAATTTCACAGTGGTCATGTTCTCGTGTGCCGTTCGGCACGTTTTCGCGTCGCCCGAAGAAAAACTCAGTAATCCAGAGTCCGGAAAGGCCAAAATTTAATTTCCTAGCTGGGAAACGGCTGATTTCCCCTCTGCCATCGACTCGATTTCGCTTAAAACTTCCACACTGGATAAATAACGGGGAAAAACCGACCCGTGCCCCACAGGGGGGGGTGGGGTGGTGGATGAAAAACGGGCGTTATAGGGGGTGTCTGGTGTTCGTTCGTGGAAAGCGAAACGCCTCTTAAAAAGTTTCACCTGAAAACTTCAAATCTCACTAGAAACATACAAATGAAATTATTTCACCGCCGACGCGGCGACGCTGAAATAATTCGTATTTGCACTCGCTATGAAATTAAATCGCGTTCGTAGTGCTAACGTTCTTTAATTAGAAAAAAAATATATTATTTTAGGTTCATTATATTAAAACGCGATAAAATTGTGTACTTCTTATTTAAATATAAAAAAAAAAATGTTTTAATATAATACCAGTATGTGTTTGATCGTTAGAAGTACCAATAAATAGAATCGCAAGTACCAATTTAATTCAAATAATTATATATTTTTTATTATTATCAACTGTTCTGAATTTACAGTATGAGTCGTTCATAAATTATTAAAAAGTCAGAGTATTATTGTAATATTGGTTATATAGTATATAATTATTAATTTCAGAAAAATATCTGTATTTATTTAAAATATATTAATATTTTTTTTCAGAAATAGTACGCTTGAAGGTTAGGAATTTAACTAATAATCAATACAATAAAGAAAAAAATTAGAGACTGATAAATCAAAAAAGAGGCTTTAATTTAAAAAGGTTGTCATTTAACGACTAATAATTATGAATTTTCGGAACGATTACATCACAAGAATTTTAAGGTGACATTTTAAATTAACTCTAAATATGGATTTTAAAGAAAATATATACTATAAAAAATACGATTTATATCATATATTATAGGATACAAAAATTTATAAAATTCGACTCAAATCTCTTTTATATATATATATATATATATATATATATATATATATATATATATATATATATATATATATAATATAATATAATATAATAAATAGAAAATTTAGAAAAATGAGAAACACGAGAGCGAATCTTGATTTACGTACGCTCGTTTAGCAGTTTCGTTTTAGCACAAACAGTAAATTATGGTTTAAAATTTGATTTATGTCAATGATTTATCGGTTCGTTTTTTTTAAAGTCTTATTATATATTATTTATGAAAATATCAAAAAAAATCGTATACAAATCCAGTAAATATTATTTAATTTATTATATAAATAACATCGGTTTTATTTACATTATAAATTATATATATACCATATATATATATAAATTGGCGTTGTAGAGATGTATTCGTGAGGTTTGATGTTAATTCGCTTGTTATTATTGAGTATATGATCGCTTTGTCATATTATATGAGTTGAAGAAAGTCATTTCCCAACTTGTGGGTCGCGGAGTCCCTAGGGATGTATTGTATATCCTTTTCGAGGGGGTCGTTTTCCCTTTTAAAGGGAACTTTCCACAAATTTTATTTATCAATGCATTATAACGTGATCATACTTGAATAACGTCAATTTCTGACGTCGAAACGTCGGTTTTATTCAATTATAACGGAGCTATCGTATTTTAAAATATTTAATATATATTTATATAAAATACGAAATATTATATATTCTTAATATTTGGCGATGTATAATACATTATTGAAACATTAACAATATATTTTGTTATTATTTTGTACACTATTACGACGCTGTCCTTGAAATATGTTGTAATAAATTTTAACATATTTCATTTTCTATATACAAGAAATTATACACATCAAAATTGTGGTAAACTTTATATGTAGTTTTGCCAATATATCATAAACTTTGTCAGAGCACACGAGATTGTGTAGTGGAAAAATAGGAACAAAAATTTTTTTTTCTTTTTTTTTTTGGACTCTTGTGTTTAATCGACCGACTTTCGATAGACGGACATACGACATTTGTTTATGAAATATTGCTTTTTCAGCGGTTTTCACATATAAAACCAGAAATGTACTAAGAAGCTGAAAGAACGGCGAATGCAAGTGATTAACAGTATGATATAATTGTCTTTTTTTTTGTTTATTTATTATATTTTAATTATTTTGATTTTTAATTATTTTTTATCGATTTATATAAAATAAACTGGTTAATAATAAAATTAATATATTTATATTAAAAATATAAAAGTTTGTTGAATTTTAAACAAATAAATGTTGCCTAATGCAATTGATTTAAATATGAAAAAAGATGAGTAACGTTTCAAACTCTAAAAAAAATTCTATTAAAATTTTATATATACCAAATTTTGAAATAAAATAATTAATAAATAATAGTATTTTTATTGATTCCATAAACTATTATTGTTTTACTGAGTACAAACTTTTTCATATGATGACAATAAATTTTATTACTCAATTATTTTATTTGCGCTTATGAAATATTTCTTTCTTTTTCTAAGTAAATTTAAATTAAGCAATTTTACAATATATATATATATATATATATATATATATATATATATATATATATATATATATATAAATAGATAAATTGAAAAAAAAGTATATTTTTACCTTTATTTTTTTGGATTCACCTCATATATATATATATATATATATATATATATATATATATTATATTATACAAAGCACTTGTATCCATCGATTTTTTCAGATATTCTCAAACTATACACGTATATATATATATAGAAAAAAGTATTATTCTTCGGCCACAGTGTGCAATCGTGATGTGAATTTAGAAATTGTTGTTTTATACGGGCGCTTTTTCGACCGCACTTATTGACACTCTCGGTGATTTATAGAACGGGAAGAAGAAGAAAAAAAAGAATATATATATATATATATATATAAAGAAAAAAAAAGAAAAGAAAAGAAAAGTAAGCGCATAAGAAGAAAGTCGGATTTTTGCGGTGGATAAGTTAGGTCGGAGCGCGCGAAGTCGGAACGTTCGGAACCGTTCCGACTACGGACCGCTCGCAACGTTGCTTAGCTCGATAGTAGTAAATTGCCTAAGTTTTATTCGGTGCACAATTGTATGAACGTGCATTCTCGTTGCCGAGATTGAGTTAACGTTCAAAATGCGAAACTCGAACCCGCAATTGCGGCCTTTCGAACGTCGGCAAATATATACAGGCTTCGTTGGCGCGTGGATCGAAAACGTTTGCGGTATATTGAAGAATTTCCGGTTTAATAAATTGAGGTGTTATTCGTATAAATAAACGCAGTACGTGTAAAAATAATTATGCATATAAAAATATATTTATATTATTAATTCTTTGATAAATATTTTTATTTACGATTGATTCAAAATGAAAAAATATAATATTGTAGAAATGATTTTGTAAAGATTTATTTTTTAATATGATCATTTCGATATTTATTTTTTCAGCTTTATTTATTTTTTTATGATTGAACATTGTTGAGTTAAAATATAACATTGGATTTATTGGAATATTATTATTGCGTATGCATTAAATGCATAGCAGTTATGAAGCATATTTTTCAAATATATATTAAAAAAATGAATAATAACTGATTTATTGGTAAAATGCTCGCATTAAAATTTGATACATAATAATGTGATAGATGAGATATGAAATCCGTGTACTAGTAAAAAAAAAAAATAAATAAAATAAAACATGTAGCACGATATGCTGAGATACGATCGATCTTACCTTCGACACGACACCCTTATGATGACGACGTCGATGGGTGGTCGTCGGGTGGTTATTCTTCGTAGTGTAATGACGGGCGGTGGGCGTGTGATGTATGGCAGAAGTTGATAGATGGGCCGCATATATCAAGTTTGAAGCCGCAGGTTGCGGCGGTGATGGTGCGACGTTGTCGGTGAATATGTGATGGAAAACGGTATTCGCGATTTAAATTCATTACATGACCCACGTCCGAGATGAAGAGAGACCACCTCACACTCGGTATGACGCTTTTCATCCGTTTCTGTTTCAGCTGAAGCGAAGGTTTTCAGCGAAACTGTGACAGCTGAACGCGAACGAAACTCAAAGCTGCATGCGATGTTTACTCTATTTACCGACTATTAAGTGTAATCGATCATGTAGTATTAAACATTTTAAGTATAACATACATACATACACACACACATACACACACATATATATATAATTATATATGAGTTACTACTTAAAAATATAATCATAAGGAGCAAGGTCAAGTGAATACGAAGGATTCTTAAAAATATTTAGAATATAATTAAAATATGTAATATTTTTCTATGATTCAAGTTATATCTATTTTAATGCATTATAAATATTTTAAGTTTTCATGATGTGGTACTACCGAAGAATGTTTTGGACCGGCAAAGAAGTAAATAAGGAGGTTTTTATAAACAGAAATACTGAACACGTTTAAAATAAGAAAAAAATCAATATCTAAGACACATATTGTAAAATGATAAATACAGGGTTTTCTAGATAATTTTGAAAGAAAAAATTCAGGGCAAAAGATCAATAGAAAGACGTCAAAACTCTTTCGAATGGCTGTAACGAAAGTTTCGTTAGATATGTGAATTGACAACCTTTTTAAAGAGATGGCGTGAAGAAGATGAGAAAAAAATAATCATAAGTAATAATTCAAAAAATGTTACAAATCATTTACGACATAATTAAAATATATAATACTATACTATGAACCATGTTTAATCCTTTTATTATATAATAATGTAAATATGTACTCTAAGTGTGGTTTTCAATTTAGCTAATTGTTTACAAATACTTTTATGTTTTGGTATATTTTAAGGGTTCTATATTTATATTTGATGAAATATATTGTATGCATGTGACAAATTTGAATATTGTATAATATAATGAAATGTATATTATTAGCTAAGATATAAATCGTATATTGAAAACGGGATAAAGTATACTCGTTTAAAATCCCCATTTCATATCCCATATAAAAAGAATACGCAAAATTGACTCGTCAATAGGGGAACGATAGTGCGATTGTTGTTCCATTGTCTTTTTATTTTTTATTTTTGCGTATTTGCACAATGTTAACCCTTTTGTGCGAGCTGTGTCAGAGGGTGACGGCAACGGCGCAGCTACACCCTTCAGTATCGAAGAGACGGTGTGACATCTCTGTAACCCTCTTCCTTCCCCTTCATCCGATCCAGCAGGACTCCCTCGGGAATCGAGCAAGGAAATCAACGTACAAAACGGGACCATAAATATTTACGGTACCAAAATCAATATGATCCGCCCCCAGAGAGGACGTCGAGCGTTCTGAACGTTTTCGCCGTTTCGACCCCCCTTTTGCTCGGTTTTTTTTTCATCTTTTTTTTTTTTTTTTAGGAATACAAGAGGAATTTTTCCTCTTGCACCCTTAAGTAATTAAAAGCACTTTTACTTATTGGGCAAGAAAAAAAGTGTGACGAAGTATAAATAAAGAAAAAATAAATAAGAAAGAGCGTCGTTTGTATTATATAAAGGTACTGTTTGAATTTCGCGAGTTTCGTATAAATTATATTATATTATACAAGGCAAAAATGTCGTTATAAATATATTTTTTTAAATATAGATGGAAGACAGTATAAATTATATAATTTAATAATTATTAATTATTTTTCAATTTGAAGTATGATATAAAATATAGTGATGATGTAGTAAATGTTATATTTTTGATGACTCGATCTGCTAAAAATTATTCTATATTATGAAATATTGTAATTGTTCTATGTTTTTTTTTGAATTATACAAATTGAAAATAATAACAAAAAAACATATTAAATTTAGAATAAATTACAATTTTATATTTATAAGCGAAAGTTATTGAATCATATGAAGATAGAGACGATTTGACGAGAATAGCATCGAAATTAACGGTTTAAATTTGGTAATATCTTCGCGCCGTCGGTAGATAGACAATTATATAATATTATCGATTGATGCCGTAACGAAAGTCGAGGACCGTTAAATTTATATATATATATATATATATATATATATATATATATATATATATATATATATATATATATATATATACATGGGGGCAGACGACAGTTCTTAGGGCTGTTCAAAAATACTTTAGTATTCGTTGTCGCGGAACTTGGTGTGGGAGTCAATTAGTCTCCAGCGAAAGTGGCCGTGTTTTCGCTTTCGTTACATTCCCTAAATGGAAAGATAGGGAAAATTTGGAATATTTTTCTATAGGAGAATTCTTAAAATGTCTCTCGAAAAGCCCATTCGAAACAATGTTCGCATTTGAGCACACACACACACACACACACACACACACACACACATATATATATATATATATATATATATATATATATATATATAAATACGTGTATTTATCTATATACAAAAAATACTAATGTTCAATGTGAAAGTCCAACTACGGTAAGGATAATTGAAAAAAAAAATAAGAGGAATAATCCGAAACGCGTGCCTGATTTTGCCCGTGTCAATGAGAAAAATAATTACTCTAAACATAATAAGTTTTCGACTATTTCTAATTTGTTTATTTTTAACTTTACACTGAAATACAAAAATAAAGTTTTCTCATTAATAAGACATTTAAAAAAAATATATAAATCATATATTAATGATGTAGAAAAGATTTTTTTTAAATTCATATTTATATAATTAAATAAAGGTATAAAGAATGAAAAAAATATTGAAATTTTAAAGAAAGATTTCATATTAAATGAAAATATTTGTAAGACATTTTTTTTTATAAAATTATTCTTTTTCAATCATTTTAAATTTTATCATTAATATATATATTCGAATATTGAAACTCTTTGAATTTCACCATCGTTTTCATCACAGAAAAAGAAATAAAATATACGAGAATTTCTAGTCGAATTTTCTCTCTCAGTGAGTGAGAGAGAGAGAGAGAGAGAAAGAGAGAAAAATATTTCGCGAGCAGATTCAATTCGTCGTATCGAACTCGATGCAAAAGATGAAAAATACTTCAGCGTTGAAAATTTCATATTTTACAATAATAATGCGATAGATAGAAAAATGAGGAGGAGAAAAAAAAATAAAATAAAATAAACAGAGTTGGAGAGGTGATGTAAAAATTTGAAAAGTCGCGAGTCATGCTCGTAAAACGATCTCTTTGAACCATCGTCTGCTTTCTTCGAGACCAGCGCTGTTATATTATTATTATTATATGGAATATCGTGATCATATTATATTATGTTTATTTAGGGGTGAAAAATAAAATGTCGAGACGAATAAATAACTGTGGAAATCTGTAATATCGAAGCTATCAAACAGTGGAAAAGCCGGATTAATATATATATATATATATATATATATATATATATATATATATATATATATATATATATATATATATATATATTTATTAATTTATTCTGAATATTAAATATATTAAAATTGTTTGACTGTATTGTTTTTTAATGTATTATTAATTATATGGTGTATTTATATATATATATATATATATAATAGTTAAATTCACTTACATGACAATTATAATATCGAAACAGTTTTTAAAACAATACTGTAATTATCTTTGTTTTACTAGCTTTTTGTGTCCGTTTTTAATTATTTTAATATTCAATAATTTTGATATAATTTTATTCATTTTTTTTATATTATTATTATATGAATTTATTTTAATTGTTTTTAATATTCAATATAATTTTTAATTTATGGAGTTATTTATGCTTTTATTTGAAAAATAGTAAAATACTTGAAGATTAAGGATAGAACTGGAATTCAATGAAAAAATTTTATACCTAAAAGGTTGATTTAAAATAATATTAAAAATATAGAATTGATATTAATATTATAATATTAAAAATAATCGCATTAAAAAAATATTTAATTTCATCAAATTAGA
Organism: Leptonema lineaticorne; assembly: GCA_024500535.1. Lineage (NCBI taxonomy): Eukaryota > Metazoa > Arthropoda > Insecta > Trichoptera > Hydropsychidae > Leptonema > Leptonema lineaticorne. The sequence goes on along the minus strand of JANIJI010000016.1, from coordinate 6,832,231 downwards.
AACAATTTATGAATTATTCTAAATTATTTCAATTTTATTGTTTTGTATATATATATATATATATATATGTGTGTGTGTGTGTGTGCCATTTAGAGCTTTTTGCCATTTGAATTCAATTTTGCGTACGAAAGTGCGTCCATATTCCGTTCCCCTCATTAATTCTGTGAATTTAGGGGTCATATGCACATTAGTAATACACTTTGGATGAAATGTTACTATGTGTCACGTTAGTTGAATTGTGCCCTTTGTAACTTGAAAATGTGACGCGTCGCTTTTTTTTTTGTCGTCGCCATTTTTAATCAGCAATTATACATATTACATATTGTTTTTTTAATGTTCGAATGAATGATATTTAGATTAAAAATATTTTTTAATATATATATATATATATATATATATATATATATATATATAAGTGGAATATATATTTATAAAATATGCTTTACGTTCGGTTAATATGATATACCATAACATTTAATTTCTATTGATGTCATACTAATTGGAGTGTTTTATATATTTTTAACAATTTGGTTTTTCTTGTATTTTATTTCACGAATATCGTGTAGAAAATTGCGGTTCATAAATGTCCTTACATCATATTTTATGGTACAATTCTGTATTTTAAATCGAGAATATTCATTTTAACAATTATTCGATCAATTAATATATGTCATAAGAATAAAATTTTTATATATTTTCTGTAGTGGTTTTTATTATTATAGATTTGTTATTATTTTTTTTTTGTACGCTTATTTCTATTGAGTTAAATAAATAATATAATAATTCTATATCGTATTTTTCGTATTTAACGAAATAAAATATAAACTTATTTATTATGTACGTTTCCATGAAACATTGATGATATTATATTCTTTTCTTTTATCCGCTATATAGTTGCGTAAATGAACTCCGTTTACAATGGGGCCAAGTACAATTTTGCGAATTTATAAATTCAGATAAGCGCCGTTTGAATTAATTCATTAATATTTAAAGCGTGTCTAAACGATGAAGCGGGAAGGGCACGGTGAGGGTGGGTGGGGGGGGGTTTGATGGTGATGGTGCGGAAACGGGGAGGCAATAAGGCATTTCTTAGAATCGAATGAGTCTCTGGTCTAGATAGTTAGCGAGATTAAGGGTGGCGCGTGCAACGAGCATCAGCGATGGAAAACCCCGGGAAACTTTATGAACGTTACCCGAGGGAACCGGTTTCAGCGGACATATCTTAATAGCTCGGAGGGGGGGGAGGAGGGAGAGGGCTAGGCGTTTTCAGCCGTACTGAAATGGGTCATAAACTGACCGCAAACAGCCTTTCACAATTACGCTCCAGATTTTCAGTTTCACGTCGTGTCCATGTCAAAAATGAACGAGCTCGACCCCGGGCCCTTTTGTTTCTATATACTATTATAGTACCGGCGGGGTCTCATTTGCGGCTTCGGCGACTTGAGACAATCGAGCACTAATTTAAAACGACGGTTCAAAAAAAAAAAATAAAATAAAAAAAATAGAAATAAAAATAACTGTTAATTGTGTGCTCTTTCAACGCTGGAAATACACGTATATTTTTATACATTGTTACGGTTTCACTATGATGAAATATGATAAAATAATGTTTGATGTTCATTTTATATGATGATCATATTTGTATTATATATATATATATATATAATTCTTACAATAATATTGTCTGAAGATCAGGCGTTGAACTGATGATAGCTATTATAAGAATGTAACTGTTATATATTTTTAATTATTTTTAAATTTTATATATAAATAATATTTAATAGAAAATTCTTCATAATATAAAAAAAATATGTGAATTTAAAAAGAGAAATTAGATATAATATAAATTATAAATTATATTAGTAGAACGACAGCTTTATGGATTGCGTTCAAATTTCAAAATTTTAAAAGCCGATTTATATTTTTTATGAATCCCAGTTGCATGTTCTATTATCAACTTTAAAAATATATTACTATTTTATTAAGAATATCATTATGTATTATAATCAAAAAGATTAGCAACAAAATTATACCACATTTTTAATATTAAAACAATTTTCATGTGTATGTCAATAATTTAATTTTTAAAATACTATATTAGCAATTGTATAATTAAATGACAAATAAATATTTTTTCAGCGAATTGACAAGTCGGTCAATTCTTATATTTAAAAAACGATAAAATATTCGTTGAACCGTCATACATATTTATACGGATGTAATTTAGCATATCGTTGTTTTTGTAACGTTATAAAAGTGAGAATACATATATATTTATATATTGTACAGTTAGTGATAACGTTTATGTATTATTCATATAAATAAATTAGTTTTCTTTTCGTGGAAAAACGCAAAAGGTCGTAAACCGAAATTAGTATAGCGTAAATGTTTGAGCAAAAGTAAACATTGTCGTCGGAGTGTTGAAAATTGAGCGGAAAACGCGTGGGTATTTTCATGAAAAATATCCATTTTTCTCTCCATTAATCGAAGCTCGCATATCGAATTGTTTTTCGAATATGTTAAAACCAAAAGCGAAAATAAATCAAAAAATAATTATAAATGTAAGATTCAGAAAAAGCTTTTTAATATATATAATAATTGCAACTGGTTAATAATAAATTGTAATGATTTTTCAAAAATATATAATATAATATACAAAATTATGTGATTTTGAACTTTTTAGGTATTAAGAAAAGGCGGTAAAACTCTGATTGTGCGTAGTTTAAGTAAAAAGCAAAAAAAAAGAATATCAACATTCCACTTTGATAAGGAAAAAAGCCGTTTGTTCGTTTTTATTTCGGCAAAATGAAGTTTCAAATGAACTTTAAAGAATTGCGCCCTGCCACTTTAGAGCTTTCTACTTTTTCGGTTATTGTCGTTCTTCGTAGTCAAATTTCGTTAAATGAGTTTATTTCTATCGAAGGTCGATTTCGCTTAAGTTCAAAGGTCGTTAAAAAGTAAAGCAAAAAAAAAGGCGAATGAAGATGTCAGTGTTTTTTTTTATACAATTGAACTCGAACAATGTGTGATGAAAATGTAATAATTTGTCAATCGGTGTTTCAATAATATAAATAAAGTATTAGAATATTTAGAACGATTTTAATATATATATATATATATATATATATATATATATATAATCTTAAATATCGTATCTATTATTAGAAATAAATATTAAAAAAATGAAAATGGATGATGAAAATTGTTATAAAATAAAGTGAACTGTGAAAACGGCAAAGAATCGCACAGAGTAGACAAATATGAAACGATTTTTAAAGTTGAGTCATTCCTAAGGAAAATAATATTTTTCACTCGATATTTTTATATTATTCAGTATTGGTCTCATATTTAATGAAGAAAATATTATACATATATATATATATATATATATATATATATATATATATATATATATATATATATTGTAATTTATGTATAATGAAATGTAATACGTATTTATTACGAAACAATAACACGGATAATATTGTGTAGTATTCATAGCAGTTATCATACACCTGCGGATTCGAAGATTTCGACAACACTGAAAACGCTTTTCCATTTGTGTGGACCTTTTCGAAATTTATCGTCGTGTCCTTCGGGAATTCGCCGAGCGTTAACACATTACACGAGCGTTACACGACGTTCGCCGTTCGCCGTTCGCCGTTCACGTCTCGGTATACACGGGTTCGAATCGGAAAACGTATTAAGAATCGCCGTTACCGACGAGCATTCGCAAAATGGATATGAGCGTGTGTCGTAATCGCGAAAATAAACGGGCATAACCGGCACGCGCGACAGTTAATTAGGCGCACACGATCGCACTAGACGTTTGATTCTTGAGTGTATGGGCGCAATTCGTTGAGTGTACTGGGCGCAAATTTTACTATATATATATATATATATATATATGTGTGTGTGTGTGTGTGTGTTCAGTTCGCCGCGGCTGTGTGTCGGGAAAACGCGTGGGGATATCGTTTTCTTTTCCCGGCTATACGCCAGTAGCGCACGAGCTTTCGCGCGGTGCGCACGTGCGTTGTTCGCGCGTGGTGCGTGCGACTCGTATACGAGCGTTCGGTCGTTTCGTCTCGTTTATCGGAAAAAATCAAAAACAAAAAAAAAATATATATATATATATATATACATATATATTACAGTCGAAGAAAATCCCATTAAAATCCTAACGCTTCCGGCCACCATCGTCAGGATATTCTTCGGATTTTCGCGTACGGGGATTCTGTACGACGTACTGTCTTGTATATTACAACCGATTCTCGCTCTGTCTCTCTCCCCCCAATCGACACTTCGTCCCTCGTCCGCGCGCGCGCTTTTTCTCGCTTTACGTCGTCGTAAATCTCGTGTTTCGCTTTTCGCATTTTCACGGACGAATGTCAAGTTTGACGCGAGACCGAGTGTGAATCTCGATTTGCGCGCTCGAATCGCGTAAGTCGAATCATGTTATAATTTTTCATATATATATATATATATATATATATATATATATATATATATATATATATATATATATATAATATATACAATCAAATTCCTCAGAAATCGTTAAATATGAATAATGAAAAATATAATATATTTTAAATCTTTTTATTTCTCTACATATTTATAAAATATTATGAATGTCTCAATAATGGTTAAAAAATACTCTTAGTTCATTTTTTTTAAATTAAAATTTTATTATACTACAATTTCAATTCAGATTTTTATCATTTTGTATTAAACGATTTCTGCTATAAATATTATTTATTATATCTAATATATAATGACTGATATTTGAAAACGATCTCATATCATACATTCATACATATCTTCAAAAATACAAGTGTTAACAAAAATTAAGAATAAATATAAAAGTGAAATAATTGTTCTATATAAAATAAAATACGACTCTCAGCATTCGCTCTATTATAAAACATATAAAATACAAAGGTAAACAGAAAATTTTATTAGTATACTTTAATTTATATAAATTGCAATATATATATATATATATATATATATATATATATATATTAGTGGACTAATTTATTAGATTGTACGGTTGGTGAATTGGATAATTTGAGCTCTTCATTCATATCACGTTATAGATATGCATTATTATATGAATGAATGTAATATTTCATTCATGTACGTGTATATTTTATAACTTTTAACTGTTCTATCACATGTTGAACAGTAATAAATAAACATGATAAGAAAAATCGATTCACTATTTTTATATTAAAAAAAATATTATGTTAATACAGTTGACGTGTTTAATAATATTTATTTTATATAATTGAAAATTGTTATGAATTTATATATATATATATATATATATATATATATATATATATATATATATATATATATATATATATATATATAATCGTTTTTGTATATTTTGTAAAAATATTGAGTATTATTATGAGAATTTTCGAGTGTTATCTCGGATATCGAGAGGGATGTACTTTGCGAAGATAAACATTTTCGCCGGTGAGGGATGTGTTGATCTTATTTTAAGAATAACAATCGTTAAACACGTAATATTGCGTTCGCCATGTTGGAAAGATAAACTTGATTCGTTCAAAATTGAAAATTTGTTGTCTGAGAGATTTGTTATGATGGAAAATTTTGTAATTCAACTGCACCGACACGAGAAGTGGCACAAAAACTTCTTACGATGATTGTGTGTGTATGTATGTGTGTTTGTTTAAAAGTTTGTTTGATATTTCGAAATTTAATTCGAACAACACATAAAGTCGTCGCAGATTGCACAATTCGCCGTTATTAAACCGTATTAGAGAGTTTAGAAGGACCAACTGTGCAAAACTGCGCTTTTAAATACGATCGCACTATATAAACGACACAGTAAGAAGATGTTTAGTTACTTTCGCATCTTATTATTGTATATATACATATAAATATATTATGTGAATATATAAATATATTGTTAAACATTTGAATAAGCTCGTATACTTGAAATATTTATAATGAATGCAAAATCTGAAAACGATTGTGAAAGTGGTGAAATTGGGTCATAAAACGAGATAATAGGATTGGAAACTTTTGTTCATTACCGAAGTAGCGATTCATTATGTTAGTTAACGTGGAGTTTAACGGCTATATATTTAAATCATTTATATATATATATATATATATATATATATATATATATATATATATATATATTTAATCATATTTAAACTGTAAGTAGAAACGGAAAAATTAAGTTAAAAATATGTTTTAATTTCAATTTTATATGTAGGATGTAATTCTGTAATGGAATATTAACGATATTGGCTCGTATAAAAATAAAACGATGCAAGCCTAGGAATGTTAAATGTTTATTTTAAAAGTTTTTACGATCAGTTGAAATAAAGTACTTTAAAATATACAATTTATATACGAGTATAGAAAAATGTATATTTTTATAAAAGTTCAAGTATATAAATAAGACGCGTCTGTTTTTCTTTAAAATATATTTATTTGTTAATAGAAAATTTGAAAATAAATATAAGGTTTTTGTTGCAAAATAATTTTTTTTTGTATGTAGTTTGTTTTAAATGGCGGATATTAATTTATTTAAAAAAATAAAATGGTAATGAAAATATCAATATCCTTGAAAGAATTAGAAAATTATGCTAATTTTTATGTTATATCGGTTTTTATATTGAAGTATATTTGATACATTATAAAATATATAATATATATTTTGACAATCAAAAATCTACTCATATATTTTGGTTTGTAATTGAACATATCTAGTTAAAAATATTAAAATTATGTATGCGAGTAATTTCTTTAATTAAATTAGAATTTTGCATTTGTCGCTAGAATTAAATCCTATTCCCGTGGGATAATCGCTTATGATTTCTGAGAATAGCTGACATACCGAATGATTCACCATAGTTGGAGATTATTAAAGCGTGTATTTTTTGTGAAAGGATTTCTAAGATAGAGCTAAAATTGCATTTCGTTGAACATTTGATATATGGAATTGTTATGAAGTGAGAAATGCGAAGGCAATGTCTTATTTCTATTGCAGGAATTCAATTCTCGTATATGAAATATAAATTTATTCCATACATGAATTTAGAACGTTTTAATATTTTTAGCACATGTGCGATTTTTTTATTGCGTATAAAGTATATGGAAAAAAAAATTGTATTAAATATAAAAAAAAAGTCAAACATATCTAGATTATTCATATTCGACTAGAAATAATGCGAGTGTGAAAATTATAATAATAATAAATATAAATTAGTATCATCCCTTACGTGTCGTTCGAATTAAAGTAGAATAAACAGGCGACTTGCTTTTTGCAGGTAAAACAACCGAAAGACTAATTAGCGAGAACACGCACGTATTAAAAGCGCGTGAACGCGGCTCGTTAATTTCTCGTTTTGTTTTCTAAGGGCGGATAAGGGCGGCTATTTTTTTAATTTTTTATTTTCGGTTATTTTCACGTACGTATTAGCGAATGTGAAACGGCGAGAGCGCAAAGGGCATAAGCGTTTATTAAAAGAAATACACGGTCGCTTTTGCGTGCCGCCGCCGCCGACTAGTATGAAAGTTTTATAAGACGAAAATGAAAGTGAAAATGATGAAAATGTTTCGGATTTTTTTTTCTCTCACGACTCAAAGCAATGATAGTAATAAAATTTTAGCATTGTAAATTTTATATGCTTTATATAAACGTATATTTTATTTTTTTTTCTTTTGCGTACAAAGAGAATCGTATAAAAATCGATTGAATTTTATGGGATGAATTTGAAAAATTTATTCGTATAAATGTGATATTGCACGTTTATATAAAATTACTATTTTCGTTTTATAGTTAATATTGATATATATATATATATATATATATATATATATATATATATATATATATATATATATATATATATATATATATTAGTCTTAAAATAAAATATAAAACGTTTAAGCCGTTCGACGTAGAAATGTGACACGTTTTCTATTTGAAATAATTTTTTTTTTCAAATCGCCATTTCGATAATTGAATACTGATTTTCGCCATAAAATTGATTTTATTTTTTTAATTTTTTTTATAAACATTCACAAATATATGTTATAAATCGTGAAATTTTCCAATGTGTATGAAGCGGAAAATCATAATTTCAAAGCTTAATTTGTTTACCATATAAATTTTGAATCTTTTCATTAATCTATGTTTATTATGTATATACAGAACATAATTCGTGAAACGGAGTTGTGATCAGATTAAGATTATTTTTCCTTATATATATATATATATATATATATATATATATATATATATATATATATATATATATATATATATATATATATATATATATATATATTATTCTCGTATGTATATACGTTTTCTTAGCTAAAATATATGAGGGTGCGTTAATGCGAACGAACTTTCGAGTGTTCGAATAAGGGTGATTTTTACCCCATCAATTTTGAAGTGGGCACAATTTTGATGAGCATTGCTCTTCTTGAATTTTCAGTACACCGTGAAATATTTGATGCTGGAAAAAAAAGGAAAAAAAATGAGCCTCGTATGTTTATATCACAATATAAATTGTCCGATATTTTCATAAATAATTGTGTTGTGAAATATAATATATATATATATACATCATTAAAAATAATTTAACACTTTTATTGATTTAATATCGAGTTTCTATATATTTAGTATCTCTCGAATATTATATACATATATGTGTACATATTTCCAATTACAAAGTTACTAAAATTTGTACATGTATATGTATAAATTTACACACATGTAACATGTTTGTACTATATGGTAGTTGAACGTCGAAGTTATCCTGTTTTCGATGGAACATTGAATAATCCGCTTTAGCATAACTAATACCTATATTTTACTTTATAACGGTATATATATATATATATATATATATATATATATATATTAAATATGATTTATTAATATAATTAAATTTTATATATGGTACATAAGAAATATTTTGTTTTTTAGAATTAAGATGTATTTCATGTTTTTGTATGAAGTTTGAATAGAAATAGTGTTATAATGAAGATATGTGATATGAATTTGTGGTCCTTAGATACATTTAAAAATGAATTTACGACTCGTAACTTGACGCTTGATTTAATTTAAAAATAATTTTTATACGAAATTAAATTTAATATAGAAATGTTTTATAAAGTGATGATATTATTATTTTTTAATTTAATATTAATTTTATTTATTTATAATCTAATTAAAATTATAATAGAATTTCGTTGTTATGTTATAGTATAATTCTGAGCGCGTAATACAATTTGATATTTATTGTAAATTACATTTTATGTAACTATAATGAGTACTTTAATAGCGATTAGTGTATGATGGAAGTCGTTAATGGAAGTTAAATTGGCAACTAAATTAAGGGGTTCGCTGTTTTGAAACCGCTTCACAGTAATTTATGCCATCAAAAGACGCTATAATAAATATAATAATATTTATTTTTAATCATACCGTACTCGAACAATGATCATGAATGCGGAATAATTTATTTTAATTAAAAAAAATTAAAAATATTGTTGTTTATGTATAATATATTATATATTTTGAAAACGACATACCTCATAAATGACGTACGAATACGAGTGTTATTAAAATAAATTAACTCGAAACGTACGAAATGACACATACGAACAAAAGCGTGACGCACACACGCACTCTCGTTCCAATTCTGATAATTAAAGCTCCCTGCAAAATTAAATGGCGCAACATTAATAATAATAACGACGACGATCGCAAGAAATGAGAGAAAAATAATAACAATAATAATTAAAAAAAAGTAGTTTATTTTCAGTCAATTAGCGTTTATTCGGAAACGAGACGCAACCACCCCCTGAAATTAATTGAAATATATTTGACAGCAAAAGGGGACGGCGCGGTATCAAAAGAGAAAATTCGCACGCACGCGAATTTCGGTTTAACCGTACGGTTAACTCTACGGTTCAAAATTAATGTTGCACTTAACGGTTAATATAGACGCATCTGTTTCGTCGTTAAACCGCTTCGAATAACTGAAACAATATCGCGACATATTTATTTGGAGAAGCACCCTGTATAACCTTCGGGGCGATTTGTCAAATTGAAATTTGCGCTCTATTAAAATATACCATTGTTCAAAAACGAATCAATATGATATTCTCTAATAAATCTATTATTTCGATTTATAAAACAGTTCTTTTTTTTTCCTTTCAAATTCACCTCTTTGTTCACGATAATATGTATTTTTTTAAATTAAATATAGATTTTTATATTAAAAAATAAAATACTGATTTTGGTGTATGAAATATTATTAAATGATTATTATTTATATATATATATCATGAAAAATATTTTTTTACTCCAATATTTACAAATAAAAATAAAATAAAATTTTCAATCTAAATACAAATTTATATCTATAAAATATATCTCGTTATTTTTTTTATTATTAAATATTTGGATTATTTTAATATAATATTATTATTTTATATTAAACAAAACAATTCTTAATAAAACTAATATTTACTATTATTATCATAAAATAACGATATATAAACTAAAAATTATATATCGATAAAAAAAAATATTTAAAAAAATATATTGGTTTTTGATAATAGACTGCATAATAATGATAATTTAAAAAAATCTATATAAATTTGACAATTCATTGGATTGTAAATTTGAGTTATATTTGAGTTGTACTTATTTAAAAAAATATATATATACATATATAAATTTTAAAAACATGTTAGATAACTCGAAATTAAACAATATTGAAATTATTATATCTTCATTTACTTGGAATACGAATACTATTTTCATTCTGTTTTCATATTGGATGTATCTAATTTAGATATCGATCATATTTTTTTTATATATGATCGATATCGACATATATATGATTATTCGTATATTTTATATAAATAAATAAATAAATTTTGTTGTGTTCAGTTACACAACATGTAATTAAGGCGGCATTACGATTGTAAGACGAGACGGTATTATGACATGTAAGCTACTTAGATTTATATCGCGATTGCGTGAGTAAAAATAAATTTGCACGTACATATGTGCTCCGTATTATAAAAGGGCGCACGAATTTCCTTCTTTTTATTTTATTTCGTTTTCTTCTTCTTCTTCTTCTTCTTCTTCTCTCTTTTTCTTCGTGAAACGGAGGAAATGGTCCAACAATGAGTGATTGTAAACATTCGAAAGATACCCCATTGTCGACCGGCTGAGGGTGAGCACTCTATCCGAAATGGATGAAAAAACTCCTACCGAGAAAGAAAGTATACGAAAGTAAAAAAAAAAAATATACGAAGAAAATACCAGACGTACGATATGGGCCAAAATAAAAAAAAATACACACACACATATATATATAAATATATATAGAGAATGAAAAACCGGAAAGAAATGGAAGAAACGGCAGAAAGTCCGCCGATGGAAAACTCTGACGAAAAAAAAAAAAATTTCCACGGTTTGGCAAAAAGTAAACAGGGCCGGACATTTTTCTTCTTTTTTTTTCTCTCTCCGCTTTGACGCCCTTATTTCGTATGTAGCCTTTCCTTTTCAGACTTTAGAGCCTGAAAATGTATATGTGTGTGTGTATTTGTGAACTGAAAATTTGAGACACCATTGTCTTTTGTGTGTTGTTTTTGAAATATGAATGCAGTATGAAGGCATAAAATCGAAATGAGTATGATATTATTGAAAATACGATGTGATAAAAAATTATATATACCCCTCCCTTTATTTTTTTTACTTCATTTCGCAGATGTTATAAAAATAATGCGATATTGATAAATGAAAAATACAATTTATGGTATTTATATATTTTAAATATTATGATAAAAACGATGATTTATTGTATCTAGAAATATGTATTTTTTTTTAAATAAAAATTACAAATATATATTTTATTATTAAGTCAGTATATTTATATCAGATTTTTTTATCGTAAATTCTCGTTCAACTTTATCAAAGGTCACGTGTGATTTTCCCCGTGACCTTTTTTTCCATCCCGATTTCATTGCCATTTTTCGCTTTTTGTTCAAAAAAGACTACTGAAAAAGTATTCGTGTTTTGGATTTTTGTCATTTTATTTCTTGTATGAAAAATCAACACACACACACACATATATATATATATATATATATATATATATATATATATATATACTAATAATAATAAATTTCATATCAGAATATTTCTATTAATGAAAATTAGGAAAATAATTATATATAATTTATATTTTTGATATTTTACGTTAATATGATATTTAAAAAAAAATGTTTTTAATATAAATAATGTATAGCAGATTTAACAAATTTAAAGTATAAATAGCTTTCATTCTTATCAACGTCTTTCGATGAATATTTATCTCTCAATTTAACACCGTCAAGAGAGAGAGAGAGAAAGAAAAAAAAGTATTATAGGACTGACGCGTTATTTATATTTATTATCTATCGGAAAAATTCTTTTCCGCGCGCAATGAACGAACGAAAGAATGAAAGAAAAAAAAGGAAGAAAAAAAAGATGGTAAAAAGAGGCGAAATAAATAATCACATCCGCTACGGCAGTAAACAAAATTTTGCTAGACGTCGTTGTTTACGCGCGAATTTTAAACGAGCCGCGATATAATCGAGCAATTTACGACGTCGTTCTTTCGTGCCGCGATTTTTCCAGTTTTTTTTTTTCGTCGAAAGCTCTGTCGAAAAAGCTCGGACGAATATATCCAAGAGTGATCGCGGTTCGTTCAAAAACACGTGTTTTCGGGCGTTACGCGTTTTTGCGGCGCACTCGCTCACGCACGTTTTGTTTATATATTAGTGAAGTCGTATTTTTATATAAGGAATGGTCAAAATTTTGACCTTCGTTCTGTATATTTTTTCCAAAAAAAAAAAAAAACTGTTTAAGAAACACAGATTTAACCTTCTATTCACCTTGTGTAGTCGTTTCTGATGTAAAACAGCGTGAAAAAAATATCAATCTTCTGTCACTATTATTGATCTTTAGTAAGTGTTTTTTTTTTTTTAGTAAAATGTAAATTATAAATAATGTTAATTATTTAATCAATAAAATTTAAATTATTTTTAAGATAAATCAAAATTTATATTTATAGTTAAAATTTCAAGTTTGATTCTAGTGAAGTTTTTGATGACAGTTAATTGATTTATTAATCGATAATTTTAAAGTTTATGACGTTTGTTTTGTTCTGAAAGATATTTTTAAGGTATTTTAGTTCAATTATAATAATATATTTCAAAAACAGACAACTCACAAATCAAAGTAAATTAAAATAATTTTCAGATATTCTATAGAGTAATATTAAAAAAAAATGAAATATAAGATAATTTTTGCAATCGTTATAAAAATACAAAGTTTATAAATATGAAAATATTACATGAAATATTTTTGTTTTAAAATATTCAACGATAATACCGCAATATATCATATATATATATATATATATATATATATATATATATATATATATATATATATATATATATATATATATATATATATATATATATAAGTCTTACTTAAAAATATAATCATAGAATAAAATATTATAATGAAAAATGCGTTATTTCGGTAACAAAAATTGAACGCGAAGATTTTATTTATGATCTCCCTTTTATCGCGTATAATTCATCTGCTTCTTTCATCAGAATTTATGACAAATAAGATTTTTCCAACGAAATATTCATATATATCTGAACTGTATTGTGCATTTATGAAACGGCTCAATAATATAAAAGATATCATTTCTCAGTTTTCATTTCGCGAAAAACTGTTTTGAAAATGTACGTATTATGTATTATTAGACGACGTAAAATATTTTTATATTGTATACGATTTATAAAATTGAATTATCCACACACACACACACACACACACACACATATATATATACATATATATATATATATATTTATATTTATATAGATTGTATGATAACGCTTACAAAATAATTTTCATTGTAATCCGTAGCAATTAAGCAAGTTTTTCCTCGATTTTCCGAACAGATTTTTCCGATTGGCATGTGCACTGCCAATTCGAAGCGTAAAATCCGACAGTGAAAAAAATCTATCGCCCTGAAAAAAAAATTGTCCACCACTAGTTTTTCCGTTGGATGAAAAAAATATATATACATATAAATAAAAAAAATTAAAGCAAGAAAATGTATATATATATATAAATACATATACATATGTATATATATATATATATATATATATATATATTATATATTGTATAAAATGGAAAAAAATCGAGTTTGGTTTCCGCGTCCATTTACATTACACGGTTTTTAGCGTACGTGCGCCAAACTGGAACGATTAAATCAATCGAAAAAATAAATTCACGTGTATTTTATATGTATATATTTATATATATTTTTTGTTTTGTGTGTATGTAATCGTAGTTGTCTCTGTTTCAATATATTTTGTGATTTTTTTTAAATCGTATTTTTAATATATTTTAAATTGATTTTTTTTAAATACATGTATGTGAAAACGTTATCAAATAGGATAGAATGTTTTATTTTTTCGATTGATTGATATACATCTATTTTCGATTCATATATTTAAAATGTATTTTATCAGAATAAAAACAAATAACGCATTTTATATATTATAATATATATGAAATTTTATATATAAAAAAAGATATTAAATTCGCAATATAAAAATGTAATTTAAATATATTCATCGATTATACATTTTTTAAAGTATAGTAAATATGTTTTATAAAATATATAGTATTAAAATATGACGAGATAAAAATTCTATATTAAAAGTTTTGAGATATTGTTTTGAAATGTTGATTACTGATTATTTTCTATGAATGATGTAGACGTCTATTTTAAATATTTTTTAATGATTTTTTTCATATTGCTTAAATTTTATCACGTAAAAATTTGATATTTATGAAAAAAAAAATTTTACATAAAAAATTGTAATTGAAGCATAAAAATACAGCTTATATAAAATTGAATTATAAGTTTAATTTGACATACAAAAAATATTTTGTTTCAGTCAATTACGAAAAAAAAAAACATTAATTAGATGTTGAACACGGTATTTAACGCGTCGAAAAAGCTCAAGGCGCAAGTTAAAAATTCGTGTCCGCTTTCAGTTTTCATAGCTCGTTATATCTATGTTCGTTATATCTGAGTTCGTTATATCGGGAGCGTGCGGTCATTTGTATAAAAATAACTTGCAGTGAATGCGGGACGAGCTTTCGACTTCCTAAAATATTTACGCGATCGTGTTTATAAACGCGCTATGATCATTGATGTTAGTTTCTCTCTCTCTCTCTCTCTCTCTCACTCACTCACTCTTTCTCTCACTAGTAATAATATTAGAAAAAAAAATAAATAAAAAGATCCATAATATTTTATATGTGATTTAATATATATATATATATATATATATATATATATATATATATATATATATATATATATTATGTAAATAAATTTATTAGTACTTTTTTGAATTTAATGTGGGTGTTTATTACGTCAATCTTTATTTATCTCAGTTTAACTATAATATATATGTTTTAAATTTTCAAATTGGTACGATTTGTAATTAATTAATATAGTTTTTTAGAGAATAACGATTATTTTGATGAAAAATGTCAACAAGGTCGCAATAGAATGTTTGTTTAATCTTCAAAAAAATGTTCTATGATTATTTTTGATATTCAAATAAAAAAATAGCTGTTGTTTTAAAATTTAAAGAATTCGATGTATTTATAGATGTTGTTTTTATATTATATCATTTAATTATTCAAGGAAATATATTTATAGACGTATATTTAATATATAAATTAGTAACGTTTACTTTTTAAAAAAAATATCGCAAATTTAGTACTAATATTATTTTTATATAATCTTGAACTATTTCTTTAAGATGTTATGAAATTAGTAAACATATTTTTAATAAATATTTTTCTATTATAAATATCACATGTTTAATTTAAAAACGAAAATTTTCTATTTCGTATAATTTTCAAGATTTTTCATATTGATGCAGGTCACGAAATGAACGTGTTTAATGAGTTAAAAAATAATAATGTTTTAGTTATAATAAATCTTAATAGATAATACTTTTTCTATGAAAGTATGAACCGTGTCTAAAGGTTGAACAGTTGATAATCCTAATGAACCAAGTTTGATTTTTAAAGGGCAAAAGGACGAACGATCAATAATCAGTAATTCTTTAAAAAAATCAGCTACAATATGATATATAAATTTAATTATTATAGTTATTTTTAGATTTAGTTTACATTAATTATATTCATTCAGGTATTAGTATTTATATTATAAAATATATTTTATATAGTATTATATTTTGTGACATTTTACGATAAATGTCAAAGGGAATCAAATGATCATTATATACACGATATTGAAAAAAAAAGCGAAATATAAGCGATATATTTTTTTTTATATCTAACTCGGACATTGTAAATTGTCGAAATTAAATATTGATAAAATTGACAATCGATAAAACGGCATTTTTCTATACAAATATATATATATATATATATATGTGTGTGTGTGTAATCTTTTTTTGAAAATTATGCGTTTTCGAAATTCGATAGTCGTGTGCGCGTTTTTGTTTAACGGACCGCGATTAAACGCAGAATCCGTAAATTTTAAACAACAACACTAAAAAAATTCACGAAAAAAATAACATTTTTATTATTTTTACAAACTCTATATATATATATATACGTAATGAAAGTGCATATTGTTTTTACGTATAAAAAAAATGCGCAAATATGCATATTTATCCATTTTTTTCTTTTTTTAGTCGATTGATGAAAAAAGAGTGACTATTATTGATATAATTCTGAATTTTTATACCGTTTTCTATAGTTTTATATGTATATAGAATTTTTTTATATTATGTAAATGAATTATTTTTTTTATTATAGTTAGAATCAAATTATTCAGAATTATGTTTATTATTATTGATAAAGTTCATCCTTCTCAATTTAATGTATTACATATATATATTATATCATAAGATATACCTTGATATTTTATTTTTGAAAGAATATTGATGCGATTTTTCGTTCGTTATAATATTTATTTATTCATATTTCGGATTTTTTTTTTAGCAGTTATACTTTTCGATATATAATATTATTTATATTTAACTTTATATTTATAATCAACAATTGTTTTTAAAATTAAAAAAATATTTGTAATTTTGTTAAGGATGAATTATAATCATTACAAATAATTTTTGCTATTTCAATTTTAATTTAATTTTGTATTGAAAAAAAAAAATTAATAATAATTGAAAATCGAGATTAATATTATTTTTTAAGGCGTTGTTTATCTATTTAAATAAAAAAAATAATGCAGTTACAAATCTATAATAATTTTATTTATTTAATATATGTTATATATATAATATATGTTATATATATAATATAATCGAGTATTCGATATATAAAAATAAATTTTTGATTAATTGGCTGGTTATATAAATGTAAGACTTTTTTTTTTGTATTGAAACTATCAAAATATCTTCATATTATAAGCGGTGACGAAAGTCGAGGACGTTACTGTATATGCAATATTCATATAGAGCGCATCGTGTAAGATATAATGGAGTATTACTCATTATGTCGACAGGCATAATCGTAAGCGTCTGGCCTTAGTCCAAATTTTATTTTCGATCGACATTTTTCCTTTCGCTTCCCGTTTTACGTTTTTGGTCTCAAAAACTGCGAATCGAACGACCATTCGCCACGCGAACCAATAGAAAGAAAAAAAAAGAAGTGTAATAATAATAATAATAATAATAATAATAAAAACGAGAGAGCGAAAAAGAAAATGCGGCGGGAAAACGACTGGAAAATATCGTAAAAAATTCGATTTATCGACGCATTATCACCTGATATTTTATTGCTCGGCTTTTTTATATGTAGGTTAGTGACGTTGCACGAATGTAGGTTAACTCGCGACCGACGTGTTGTCAAAAAAGTGCGCGGACCGACGTTTATTATTGTTATTATTATATTCATGCATAGCGTAATAAGTGTGGACGAATGCCAAGTGGATTTTTCTTTTCTATTTTTCCTATTTTTTTTTTTTTGAGAATAGTATCATTTTTAGACACATCGGCGTCGTACATGATAGTATAACGTATTCCGAGTACTTTTTTTTCGGTTTAAGCACAATTCGCTGTAATATAATATAATATAATAATACGAATTTCGTATTCATATATTGGATAATATGAAAATAATATTAATCTTATAATTATGTACGAAAAATAGACTAAAATTTTAATTTTTGCATATTTTTCCATTTAATTAATTAAAAAATAATAATAATATATGAATAATTTTTAAGACGTTAAAATTAACAATTAAAATTAAATTGAAAATATATTTAGTGCATATTTACAATTGAGTTTTGAAATGTTTGATTCTATATATTTTAATTATATATTATTTAATTCGTACTTGAAGATTGTATAATGTCGATTATTTATCTTAGAAAAATTATTAGATATTTAATATGTATAAAGAATTTGATCATAAAATTACTAACAATAATTTAATTAATTTTTATAAGCTATAGAATTAAATTTAAAAAAAAATATATTAAATTATTTTTTCAATAGATTAAAACATAATCTGATTATAAGAATGTTGAAAAGAATCGATTTTTAATATATTTGACGAACGATATTTCTTTCTAAAATAAATTATGTTTAAATTTAGATTATTTTTTTTTAATAATATTAACTTTATATACGAAATGATATTTTTATATGAAAGCAATATTAAAGTAACATGTAAAATAAAATAAAATATTTGATGAAAGTTCAATTTTAATAAAAGCGGATTAAGATCAAAGCTGAAATTTTGATGGAATACACACACACACACACACACACACAAATATATATATATATATATATATATATATATATATATATATATATATACATATATGTAATAAAACGATAATTTTACGAGTATATCGAACGAAAATATACAGATAAAAAATATATATATATATAGAAACGAAACGCATGCATATTTCTTTATTCTGTCTTAATAATAGATTGAATTTTAAAATTGCTAGGTGTTTCATGCTACATACACACATACATATATCCCCTAGTGAAGGAACGCTGAAATGGAATAAATAAATAAATAAATAAATAAATAAAAATAAATGAAAATAGTTGGAAGTCGTATTCGCAACGGTGGGATGCGGGTTTAGTATCCATCCGAAAGGGACCGTAAATTTTATGTAACACACGTAAATGTACGTATAAAATTCACTATAACCCTTTCGGTGCTGCGGTTTCGATATGTAGTAAAAAATACAATGTATTATACACGCATATAAATATATTAAATAATAATATAATTATATTTTTCTTTTTTTTTTTGCAGGTCGCATGTCGCCGAAGAACGTCGCAAAAATTCATCCGATAATTATTTGTGTGTTTATATTGTCAATGTTGTCGAATAAGTGATCAATTAGTATAATTATAATAATAATAATATTAATCGTATTAAAATATCTTAATTTACGTTATTATATATATCAATATATATATATATATATTTATATATATATATAAATGGCTGTAAATTTTGTGATTGTGTTATTCGATGTTGTGACAATGAAGAGGTTGACAGCATTAATTCTGCTCGTGTCCAGTTTTATTCAAGTCATCGCCGAAAAAGGTAAAAAATCACTATTATATATATATATATATATATATTATATAATGTGTATAAAATGAATAAAAATAATTACGAGTATAAATCTTAAAAATCGAGAAAACTTTAAAAAGTGAGGAAAACTCGAAAGTTGCGGCGTACAAAATTTTCGTACGAATGAATTTTCATTATTAGAAAAAAAAGAAGGGTTGAAAATATGAAATGTAGAAAAAAATTCGTATAAACATTCATTTCAAAGTGAAAAGTGTGCACTCTTTGAAAGCTTGCTAAACGCAAAAGGAATTTTAATGATACGTTAATGATGACGTGCACTCGAATAAAGTAAAATTGAAGAATTTTCCGACGCAGAAAAATTGCTTTGAATTTTCATATCAATTAATTTTAACGATACGAAATAAAAACGAAGCCGGCAACGAGATGAAATCCGATATATTCGTGTATTATTTTAAAGTATAACGAATTATATATGAATATTAATGATTTTTGCTCTGTGTTTATCTAATGACTGCGTAAAAATTTATCAAAATATTTAATGTATAAAAAGAATAATAATTAATGTTTTGACTCTTCTGAAAGTTTACATTGCTTTTGTGTATGTTTTAAAATTTCATTATGTAAATAATTCATATTTCGCTATAATAACAATTTTATATTATAATATTAATTAGTATAAACGATATGAAAATCCTATTTCATAACTGTATAAAATTATTACTATTATTTATTTATGTTACGAATATTAATTATTTAGATTTTTATTAACATTTATATAAAAATAAAAAAAAACTATTTTTTTTATTATTATTTCTTAAATAATTGTTTGGATTAATACAAAAATAATATCATATTTTGTAAAATTAAATATATTTATTTCGGTTGAAAAATAAAATATTTAAAAATAAAAACGTCAGTAAAATTATATTATAATAATTTCAACGCTATCATTTTTTGCGATCGGAAAATTTCCATCGATGATTTTCGATAATCTAAATAATATATATATATATATATATATATATATATATATATATATATATATATATATATATATATATATATATTATAAATACGTCGATATATGGTTGACTTTTCCTCGCGACGACGGAAAAGCGTCGTTGAATTTTTCCGAAGCGACTTAATTGCATTTTCGGTAGAGTGTTCGTTCGCGTACGCTTTTCCGCACATGCATAAGTAAAGTGATCGTTATATTTTTCCGGTGAAAAGCGTTCAGCGTTACACTTTTACCGAAACAGACAACGAAAAACCCATCGTCAAACATTTAAACATCGATACATGCGAAAATATATAAATATTTTCCTATGTGCGTTTTGTGTTTGTATAGAATCTGAAATTTACGCAGTCGTGTAATGTGTAAATATTTCATAATAATAATGTATATTATATATATATATATATATATATATATATATATATATATATATATAATATTTTTTTTCAACGGAAGAAAATTGAATATCGGAACGTGTTTATAAATTATGTTTGCGCGAATAAAACGGTTATGTGTGAAACGATTATTTTATTATTTTCCGAGAATCGAACTGTATTTTCGTATGTAATATAAAATTTTATTTTATTCGACGGCATATGAAATATCAACGTTTCAATATTGTGTTTATCAATATTGATATATGATAACGTGATTCAAAAATATCGCTTTAATAATAGAAAAAATCGACATAAACGTATATTTATATTCAAAAATGAATTCACTCTTCTGCTTTCTTTATATAAATTTATTCAATATTAATAATGTAATAAAATTTATATTTGCAAAGACCCGATGATTAAATATGTAAATTTATTTTTTAGTCTCCGTGTTCGAATTGTAATATCGTTTTAATTTATTTTAGTAAACATTTATGTTTTAATTAATATATATATATATATATATATATATATATATATATATGCATATATATATATATATATATATATATATATATATATATATTCATATTTAAATGTGTTAAATATTTAAAGTAAATAATATAATCACTTAAATAATAATAAATACAGCGATTCAGACTTGATAAGGCATTATAAATAAGACGAATATTTTTTGATATATATATATATATATATATATATATATATATATATATATATATATATATATATATATATATATATATATATATCATAAACAGTAAAGCGCTTTTTACGCGGTTCATTAACGTGTCGAAGTCCATATAATAAGACGATATCGATTTTTCGCTTCGAATTCGCTTGCCCGGAAAATTTTCGTGGAAATTGTCGTTCACCGCAAAAGTGAAAAGAGAGGTAAGAATAATAAAGAACGAAAATATAGGAGAAAAAAAATCTAAAACACACGCGAAAATAATACATAACGATCGCGAACGAAAGCTCCTTTGGTAATATATATAAGAGCTTTTTTTCAGCTTTCACTTGCGATCTCTATCGAAAGCTCAACTGCTGTTTTAGCGTACGACAAAAGCGAGTCAATGAGCGCATTGCGTGACCATCGGTCGCTACGGTCAATACGGTGATTCTCAAACTGTGATATATGCATGCATATATTTGTGGGTGTGTTTATCAATAAAAAAAAATCGAGTATCGATTGTTAGCGGTGATTAAAAGCGCCATATAAAAATATTTCAATTTAGTAATGACCGAATAATTAGTTGATTTTTATCGTAATATTGCGTTATTTTATTGTGTATATTAATCAATTAAGAAGCCATATTGGAAACATGATTAAAAATATCGATATATAACGTTGTTTGATATTTGAACAATTTATGATTAATGTATATGCAGTTTATTAATAATTATACAATAAAAAACGCGTTATATTGATTTCGTATCGATTTTGTATAATTAATATGTTGAAATTGGTAGTTTGGAAAGCATTGATTTTTTTACAAATGTACAAAACTATAATTATATATTTATATCTACATATATTAATATTAATATTAGTTTGAATAATTTTATAAAAATAGCAAATCGTGTAACATGAAAAACATGTTAATGTATGATAAAATGTGATTTTGTATTTTCGGAAAAACCTTTAATAATGTTCTTGTGTTTTAAATTTGAAAATTATTGTAATTTTATATATATATATATATATATATATATATATATATATATATATATATATATATATATATATATATATATATTAGAGTAAAAAAGCAATCATTGTTTGTTAAGATTAATTTTTAATACATTTAAATTTTAATCTGAACACTTATAAATATGTCGTTAAATGAAAATATTTAATATTAAATCTACATAAATATATCTAATAATAAATTTTTACTGAATATATCTCTTTTATACAGTTTAATCCTGAAAATTTGAATAATGTGAATATTGAAGATATTTTGCGATATAAAAATATTATATATACACATATATATTTTTCATTGAAAATTTCAATGACAAATTGGTCTGCAAAAAAAATATTGGCAATCTCTGACGCACGTATAAATGATTTCAACGACATTTTTACGTAAGCATAATGTTTCTTTTTGATATATATATATATATATATATATATATATATATTACGGAGAAAAAGTGAATACTTTCACAGTCGTGTCATAAATTTTCTATATAGCTTTGAATCACCTGGCCAAAATTGAATTATTATAGCTTCCTATATACATATACAGTGTGTTTAAAAAATTCGTTTTGTTTTATCATTTTGTTTCAATTTTCGTATAAAAATAATAAATATTTTTTTTTGATATATTTAATATTAATTTATAATTTTTTGAACAATTTCCATTTCGCTTATCGATTGTACGACATAATAATTTAAATGATTTTCAGTGAGTAAGTCCTCGTTTTTTTTTTAACCTACCTGTATTAAATATAAAAGTATATATATATATATATATATATATATATATATATATATATACAGGTAAGAAAATAGTAGGTGTAGCACTTATCGCCCGTTGAAAAAGCATGAATTATCGGTATATTATGTTAATTTGATACGCGTGTATTGGGCGCTTAAATCACGATCGACAGTTGCGCAGATACGGAAACGAGAATTATGGTCGCCAATAAAGAACAAAGCCTCAAATATTGCCGAGGGCCTCGGGCCCTTTTGGGCCTATTTGGGCCCGATCGACATTACCGACGAATGTCGTATAATAAATGGGCAAATTTAACGTTTCCAGAAATGTTCGTTTGTATGTAAGCAGCTTTGCTTCATTGTGTGTGTGTGTGTGTGTGTGTGTGTGTGTATGCGCGTATTCTTGCGTTTGCACGTGCGTGAACATTTAACATAGTATTCCTGTTTTATTTTAGTAGGGTGACCAAATTTTAAATTGTTAGTATAATAAAATTTGTTGTAATTTAACAATGTTAATATAACGATCATCAAACTTTTATCGCATAATTTTAATGTGTTTTAAAACATATAATTTTTGTTATGAAATTTTGATTTTTTTCTATATTTTTACATTGTAAAAAAAACAACACCGTAATGATGCTTTACCCTCCATATTTGCCAGACATGGTCCCATGTGTATAATAAAGAGATATAATAAAAAAATACCTTATAGGGTCGTTTTTTACAAGAATTGTTAAGGTTAAAGTGCATTAATAAAAGAGTTTAAAATCATCTCAAATATTTAATCGAAAAACTATTTTGGAGATTGAAGTAGAACTGGTGTAAGAGCAACAATATGTAATGGGGATTATTTGAAAGAGATCATATGAAATAAAAATTTTCGTTAGATTTTGATTAGCGAATGTATGTTATTTTTATTTTAGATTATGAATATATAAATAATGCAAATTTAGATATTTTAATAGAAACAATGGTTATCCTAGTTATCGAGAATTTGACGTGCGACTTGAAATATCGTCATAATTGAGTAAGGGAAATCGATTTTCAGATTTTCAGCAATAAAACTAAATGCCGTTTCCGACAACTATCTATCGAATGCGCGTTTCAGCGTTTTCAGCATATCCTCGGTGACAGGAAAAAAAAGCTCACGCGTATGAATCGACACCATTTTCAGATATGACGCATAATGACATACTTTAAAAAAAAATCATATATTATTAACCGTGACAAAATTGTCGTTTCCAAGCTTATATCGCTGAATATTATCTAAAATATATATATATATACAAAACAGGTTACATTAATTATTTTTATCTATTTTTAATGTATAATAATTATTTTCGAGCATTTCTTGAAAATAGGCAGCACATATTTAAAAAAAAATGATTACCTCAGAATTTTTTATTATATATATTCACAATACACGTAATATAAAATAAATATTTGATGTTTCTATAAGATTTTATTTTATTATATTTTGGTTTTATTGTTTTAAAATAGGTCTGATATAAATTAAAAGGCAATAACTCATCTAAACGATTTACCGTATGTAATTTGGAAACCACTGTTGAGTTCGGGTTTGTATATAGAACAGGATTATGTAGGCTAAAACGGGTTATATAAGGTTGCATATAATATTACTATCTAATGCCATTTTAATGAATATATATAAATTGTGGATGTACATTAATTTTTAATATGAAATAAATATTGATATTGTATCAATAATAATAATATTATATTGTAATTCAGTAACGGTGAGAATTGACGGAAAACAGGGTAAATGTTCATTAAGGGTTGAAAGTTTGTATGGATAGTTTCGTTATGATTCTGAGGGTCGCTTTCAGATATTTCGTTTTTGTCGATTTAATTTATATATTTTAATATTATATCTCAGTTGAGAATTTTTCTTGAATGTTCAACGGAAACGGATCGAGCGTCTGTGCGGAAAATATTCAAACGAGTCGAAGTGGAAAACGGTAATAATTTAAAAAAAAATAAAGAGTTTTCCAGAATGCATTAGTGATCTGAAACGGGACATATTTATCGTTTGTTTGCGAACGTGCTAGTTTTCCGTGGAAATGAAATCGCATAAATTAACTTTGGTCGAATGAGCTTTAAATCTCTGTATGTGTGTGTGTGTGTGTGTGTGTGAAAATTTGATTTTTATTCGCGGAAAATATTTTTGATACGCTTTTAAAAGTATCGATTGATTTTAATAGCGGATTATGTCGAAAAGCTGCGTTATAATCTGTGTTATGCGTTTAAATGTTACTGTATAATATTATTTAAAAGTCTGAAAATTGTTTTAAAAATATATGCTTTTTTATAAAAAAATTTTTTTACGTGTAATCAAAGATGATTAACGGTTAATTGAATGACTCACTAATTTTAAAATGGTGTTATACGAATGAAGTATGATATAAATTATGAAGTATGAAAATGTAAGAAAAAGTTTATAAAATCATATAACGTGATCGGCGTTCCAATCGAGTTTCGCATTAAACGGTTAGTACAACTACAGCCTGAGCCTGCTTATTACCAAACACGTACACGTCTCGTCACGCATTAATACTTCGTCGTCGTCTTCTGAAGATTTTCCCCGAGCAAATGATTAATTTTCAGCCCCTGTCAAAATGGCCAACCCGTTCATATTTCACACGAACCGCATATAGCATTTTTTTTTAAAGCTTCAAAACACAATACGAGCTTCCTTTTTTTTCCAGACATTATTTAATATCATCACGCCCCTCGCGAGCGGAGGGTAGGTTCTTTTGTTTTTTTTCCAGAGGACCTCCCAACCGAACCTTGCGTCTAAATTTATTTTTGAAAATTCAACATTAGGCGAGAAAAATACGAGATGTGCTCGGTACATTAATCACGACGTGTCATCGGATTCGTCGTCCCCACATTTTTTTTTTCTACCACCCTCGACTTTTTATTCAAAAAGATGCGTCTTTGCGGCCGCGATCGTCGCAAAGGATGAGGGTTTTACTTCGACGCGAGAAAAATGGCGTTCGACGAGAGAAAAAAAATGGCGTACGATAAAGGGAATCTGTGAAAAATGACATGCGAGCCGTTTCCTATGCTGACGAGTGCAAAAAATTGTATAAATGTCGATATGCGACGAAATGAGGCTTCGTCTCGACTATACGCTCATATCTAGTATAAAAGGGGGGCGTGAATGTGACGACATATTGTAAACGAGGTTAATTTTCTTTATCATTTCATGATAGAATGTTCTACATTATTACTATAATACAAAATAATAATAATAATTGGAAATAAATGTTCTGAAAGTAATGGGATTCATGAATTTTTAGCAAAAACAACACTGCAATGATGCCTCAGCCTCCATATTCGCCAGATATGACTCGTGCGTATAATAAAGAGATGTAATAAAAAAAACCCCGTAGGGTCGTTTTTTACAAGCATTATTGAGATTAAAGTGCATTAATAAAAAAGTTTAAAATCATCTCAAATATTTAATTACAGAAGTGTTTTGGAGATTGGAAGTAGGGATGAAATAAAGTAATAATATATAATGGGGACTATTTTGAAAGGGGATAATATTTATTTAAATGAATTAATAGAAAAACCTTTATAATTATACTACATCTTCCGTATTTACGAGATATGGCACCATGAATATAATAACTTAAATCTTGTAGAACATTCATTTTTTAAGTATATATAAAGCTAAAATGTATTAAAACATTTCAAAGATTAAGAACTATAATTGTTTTGGAGATTAGAATAAATAATGACATAATTGTACTAATTAATATTTAATAGCGGCTATTTCAAAGCAGATGATATCAATGTAGTTAAAAAATTAAATTTCTTTAAAAAAAAAAGAAAATTTCTATATATTTATCATTATTTTTCAATATAGATTTTTTTTATAAAATATTGAAAACTAAAAACTCCCGTCGATTCGACTATGAATGATCACTTAAAATGCGCGCTAATAGAATTTATAACGCGATAAGTGTCGAGTGAACGCCTCAAGCGTATATACATGGTGACCCAGAAATATCGTACGACGTCACGTCAAAAAACACTCGAGATGCAAATAATAATTTAAAATATATCAGCAACACAGTATTGAAGCTGTCACGCGTGCCCCGTTATACTGCACTTGTGATGATTTTATTCGCGTCATAAATCATACACCAACCCCTGCACATGCATTAAGCATGTTCAGCTAGGGGTAGTACTGTGTGTGTGTATGTATATATATATATATATATATATATATATATATATAAATATGTGTGTGTGTTTGTGTGAATGTGTACGCTTTATGGAATGGTAATGCTTTTCGAATGATGCCGAGAAATGTTAAGAATTAAAACGTACACCGCGATATTTCGCGTAAGAATATTTTAATTTATGATTTATGATCGTCTCGTGCAATGATAAATAGACGGACGACCCTTTTTATTACTTTGAAATAAAACTTTATACTATATATATATATATAATTATTTATTAAAAAAAATATTTAAAAAACTTGATAATGTCTTAATGATTAAGAATATACGAATCAGCTAACCCTCTACTGACTATTGATGCTATAAGGAATCATGTTTTTTTTTTTTTTTTTTTGTGAACGGTTAAGTCATATATTAGATCAAAATTATATTTATTTATGTAAATAAAGAAAATAATTCTCATAGTTTTAAATCGATTTTTATAACCGGAGTCTTATTAGTTTGTGATTTATGTCATTTCAAGTTTGTTGTGTTTGAGTTTTAGGCGTCATATTTTATTGTAACGATGTAAGTATATTTAAATTATGATTTTTACGAATATTTATATATATATAAATCAGAGATCTGTATTTGTAGTTTGAATCTTGTTGGTAAAAATGTAACAACGTATTTGAAAATAAAATCCATCCATACTAATATTTTTTGTTGGTACATATTGATGACAAGTTAATGATTCTAGATAGCATAATCTTTATATTTTTTATGTATAGAAAAAAAAAAAAACTCTGTAAAAATAAACTTTTTAAATTTTTTTATCCATAAACTTTAATTTAGTCAGGAAAAGGCATAAGGTTGCGATAAACAATATTTTATATTTTAAAAAATAGACCGAGTTTTTTAATTTTCCATATATATTTTGTACACATAGAAGAGCTGTTTTTCTCAAATATTTTTCTTGTTATTATACTTTGGCTCTTCTATATTTAAGTGTATAAATATTAGACGTTACTGTAATTTGTGAAGTTCTGTTTGTTCATTTGAGTTTCGCGTTCTGAATTTCGCGAAGCCAAGTTGCTTGTTTTACGTCAAATTTTCGATATGTTTTTTTTTCTTAATAGCGGGATGTATGTTATTTTTGTATATTTTATTAATTTTAGATCTGAGATACTTTAAAAATATCAGCTTTCATCATAATTATTATATATGATAATATATTCTAAAATATTCAAAAGGAGATATGGAAAGATTCAGTGAATAAAAATAGAATATGGAGGTTGAATCATATTTGTAAAGTTAATTAAATTTATAGAGAACAAGTAATATCGTTCATATGTCTTAAAATACTGCAATGGGTGGGATATTTGAATAATAAAGAAGATGTTATACTATTTTAAAATATCTCTAAATGAGTGAATAGAGATGAAGGTCAAAGAAATTATCTAGAAAACTTAGAAATTTTTGTATTTCTAACAATCAATGATTTAAAATTATTAATAGAAATAAATAAATATAAAATTTTTCCTTACATCTAAATAATGATTTAAACGAGTTTAAAATTTATGTAGATGTTGCTGGTAAAACAGATCAGTAAGTTTGCAAGTCTTTCTGTATCTAATGAATATATATATCGACTAAGCAACTAAATGGTTGAATTAATTTATCTTTATTGAGCTATTCGAAACACGAGTGTTCAAACTCGTTATATAATCCTGCATTATGTAATTGTTAATAATGTATTTATAAATTTAAATTCAATAATATGCAATTATGGTAAATAATAAAGCATTTATTATAAATACGAAATATACGTTTTGCAGCATATAAAAGTTTTATGTATAATAATAATTGATAAAATAAAAATTCTTCGATTACATTATCGGGGTTGCCAGTGTGCCCGTGTCAGCCATCACTGGCAACACCGCGAGCAGTGCTGCCAATCTAGGCTCACACTATAGGCGGCCATTGCCGTTTTGCGTCGATCCGATAAGTGTAACCGGGGCGGTCTAATCGCATTGTTCTCAAGCGCTCAAGGACATTTTGCCGAGGGTTTCTCTCTCTCTGTCTCCCTCCTTTATCTCGACAAAGGTCCTTGATATATTGGTATTGTCATGCAGGATCAGATATTGTGGCGCCCGTTGAACTTACATCGCCAATTAGGAGACCCAATAATGTATACCGGGGACGGTTCGTTTTTAGGGAAACGTTTCATACATACAACATTATCGCGATACAAACTTTAGGTGGTCGGATGTCACGATATATAATCTAAATTATTTCATTTTTATTCACGCGTACCGCCCCCCTCCCAACCCCCCAATTTTTAAATATTTATTCGTTGATTTATTTATAT
Organism: Leptonema lineaticorne; assembly: GCA_024500535.1. NCBI lineage: Eukaryota > Metazoa > Arthropoda > Insecta > Trichoptera > Hydropsychidae > Leptonema > Leptonema lineaticorne. The sequence goes on along the minus strand of JANIJI010000016.1, from coordinate 6,802,058 downwards.
TTTTTTTTCAGCGGTACGAATCTAACGTATGCGAGATAAAACTTTGTGTTTCCCCATTGACGAAACGAGAAACTGGGTCATGATATAATAACTGCTTCGACGTCGATAATTATTAACTTACTTAGACTTTGTCAAATTTATTAATAATTAAATTTAAGGTTCAAGTTTGGGTTATTATAAAATATATTTTTATTATCAATAATGTATAATTATTAATGTAAATTTGTTATTTTCATCGTTAACTTTATTTAAAATTTAATATATGAAATATCTTTAAATAAAGAGGGTTGAATTTTTATATTACACGTATTTCGAAAAATTTTGTGTGTGGGAAGAATCTTCGTATTTCACCCCAATCATTTAAAATTGAGAATTCGTCAAGCGTGTTGTTTTATTGCGAAACACCCCTTGCAAATAAAAGGGAAGTTTGCATTGAAAAGTGGCTGTTAAAAAAAAATCACGACCTTTTTATATAGTCTTTATATTGAAAAATATTACTGTATTTTTATTAATCATATTTATAGTACAAAATTATGAATAGAAGAAAAGAATGTTGAAATTGAAATGATAAATCTATATACAGTATATAATAGAGAATGAAAATGATTGTTTTGGATATACGGAATTTACACAATGTAAACGCTGATCGTCGATTAGACAACGATGGAAATTAACACTTTAACTGCGGGAACTCACACGTTGCGGGAACGGATTTAGCATTCGAACTGTACGCGGCTTGGACGGCTTTATTTATAGCTCCCGGAAGTTGTCCGGCAATAATTCACTTCACGGCCGGAACACGGACGCGACACTGACGTATTAACGGCGTGTAACGTTGATCGATTTAAAGTCTGCAAAAATATATATATATATATATATATATATATATATATATATATATATATATATATATATATATATATACCAGAGCTGAAGATCGATAATATTCACGAATGCAGAGTTAAAATTAACCGCGATGTTAATTTAAATATTCAACAGTGATCACGATTATAGACAATTTGAAACTCGGTACGAATAAAATATAATATATTATAGATGAAAAGTAAGCTTGAAAAAATTGAAATGGAAACATTAAGAGCGCAAAAGTATAAAGAGTGTGAGTGAAATTGATTTCGGCAAAACAGTATGAGAAATGTTGTTTGATTTATGGGATTTCGTTAAATGGGAACACTTTTCCAAAAAACATATATCATCCGCGTGTATTGTGGAAAATTCGTATAACATTTGCGAAACTTTAATTTGAATGGAGACTAATGAGATTTGAGACCGGGTTTTTGATTTATTATTATGGGAAATTGTGTACGCGGTCTCCCCGTGTACGTCGGATGGAAAACGGTTTGTTTCGGATTCTGTTCCTCTTTTTTTTTATTTTTTCGCTCCGTATTATATATATATATATTTTTTTTTTACGTGAAAATATTATTTACCTATTCATATACTGAGAAGATTCTATACTTCTTTTTTTCATCTTTTATCCGAGAGAACGAGAACTCATTTAAATGAAATTTTCTCGTTCGGAGTGTGTTTTGCATATGTCTGATTGTTGGCGGATTGTTGTGTTTTATATATATATATATATATATATATATATATATATATATATATATTATTTTTATGAATTATTCATTAAATTGTATAAAGAATGAATTTATTATTATCGACGGATTTTATTATAATAAATTATTATATTGTATATACATATTTATATCGATGATATGTGAATATTATACAAAATTTATTGCGAATTTTGTATAATATTTCATTTTAATACAATTGATAAAAAAATGTTACACTTGAAATAAATTATTACAATTTAATTATTAAAAAATTGAGTTTAATTTAATATCAGAATCAAACGCATTTACCGCTAAAATTAAATCGGCAATATAAAAATATTAATATGTCTCAATTTCGAGTCACCGATTATACATTTGACCGTCACATATTAAAATATATATATTTATTTAAATAATCATATATAAATAGAAAAATATATGTACTATATAAAATTGTATTTAATTCAAAACTCGGATATGTTTCTGTTTGGTATATATTAACCAATTAACCTAGTTTAATATATGTCTTTGTATGTACGGAATAATATATATATATATATATATATATATATATATATATATATATATATATATATACGTTAAGGTAAACGCGGTTTCTAGACGACTTGTTAAACGAGCCAATTAAGAGCCTGGTCCGATAGTTGGAGCAGTTGGTGAAAGTCATTAGAGTGAGGAGACTTGCAAATCGACAACAGACGATATAACGCAATAATAATAATAATAATGGTCGATAAATATATATATATATATATATATATATATATATATGTTTATATATATATATATATATATAGAGAGAGAGAGAGAGAGAGGTATATATCGGTGTATGAGTGAAAAACATTTTAGCGAATTTGTTTTTCATTGTGGAAAAAATAATGAAAAAAGAAAATGGAAAAGCGTAAAACGTAACACGGGTCATATGTAAATCGCGGACCGGTGACAAAGCGGCTAACAAATTGAAACGGCGGACGAATTGTTCAGACTGCATTTCTGATGCATTTTTGTTCATATATATATATATATATATATATATATATATATATATATATATATATATATATATATATATATATATATATGAATATTTATTTTTTTCCATTTTCATATTTTCAGTAGTCGTGTATGAATATGAAATTTTGTACATGTTTAAATTTTAACACAACTGTGTTGATTGTCGAACGGTTAAGTTCGACTTGACTGCGTATAATCGACGCGTAATTGTTTCAAGATGTATTGAAAATGATTTTTAATCTGTGTTAGACATCTGTATTTTAATATAGTGTTTTAAAATTAGAGATAGAAATTTAAAAATTTAATTTTTAAATAGTAATAAATATTTGTATATAAAATTTTGTTGGTTGAAAAAAGTTATATGATATAAATTAGATTATTCATTGTAATTATTACATATTATAAATGTAAAATGAAAGATAAATCATAAGACTCTCTTCAAAATTTTCAATACACATTTCGACAATGCTATTCAATGAACATGAAATTTCAATTGAAATCGCTCCATTTACATTTCAATCAATTAATTAAATCAGCGATATTCAATCTGTGCGCCAATATTCACTTTTATACATAGCTCAAAATATTTATTGTATTTTAAGTTATTAAAACTTTGATTCAATACTTAAAATTTTCAATTTCGTACTATAAATATAACATTGTTTCGGAAAAAATATTAAGTACAATCGAAGAGATATAATTTTTACATTAAAGTATGTCATAAAATTGATTATTTAAATATTATATACACATATATAGTTTAAATTTTGTTCTATTATAAAGCTCATTTAATAACAGAAATATATTATGACGTTATATTTTTCAGATTAAACTGTTACAATGTAAATATTTTGTGCGCATAATACAATTATATTCGTATTACGACTGCACTGCTGCAAATTCATCAGAAGTTATAGTGAATTTGAACGTGCAAATTAATTAAAACGGATGTTAAAATAATTTTAATGTCGAAATTTTATCAATGGTAAACCGCTGAAAACATAATATATAGTAATTTAACGTTGCAAACTCAAATATTAACCTATAGTTTGTCATAAATGGCCGAAGCTTATAAGGATTCATTAAAATGTATCAGTATTATGGTACGTTTAATACCATAATAAAACAGTATGATGTATATATATATATATATATATATATATATATATATATATATATATATATATCAATTATAATGAGTTTTAGGCACCTTTGTGTTTCGATAGTTTGCGTTCGCCATTTTATCATTTTACCTGTGTCACTCACTATAAATTCATCGTTCGATTACACAGATACACGTAATGTACTCGTCTTTAACGTATAAATGTATAAAGGGTGTGACAAAATTTAAGATCCGATCGAAAATCAACCCTTCCGTCGTCGTCAAGTTGAATTTTGAGATAAGGGGCGTCACTCTGCGTATCAGTTGACCCAAATCTTTGTATGACTGATGAGCAAACGAGAGAAAGAAAAAGAGCTATCGTACCAAGAAAGAGATCAAATTCTATATTTCTATATAGAAAATTAAGTTATATTCATTTTTATAGATGAAAATTGTCAAAATTGATAGAATTAAAAATTTTTAAGATGATATAAAGTGCAATCTCATCAGTACGAAATGTTGATGTATGTGTGTGTGTGTGTGTGTGCTATGTTAACATAGAATGTGTTTTAATATAAAGATATGGTATATGTTAGTATTTTGGCTTCGTCGAGTTGAAATTGGCACATGTTACTCGAGTGAAATTAACCCTGAACGGTTTGGAAACAATTAAGGGCAACTGGGGTAATTCGCGCGTAATAATGCAAGTTAAGGTGCGTGCGAGTGAACAAGTTAACGAACGATCATGATGAATGTGTGACGTCGAATTTGAACGAGAAATGATGGCATCGAACGATTTACACGATTAAATCGATTTTATTATTATTATTATTATAAAATTATATAATATATTTATGGTTGTATAGTTTAACGATACGACGTTCGATGGGTAAATAGTTAACTGCGCGGTTCGCGTGTCAATTTTAACGTATTGCCGTTATAAAATTTTAAGTATACATAAATAAGTAATGCGAAGCATTGTATTAAATATGCATTATAAATGCACACATAAAACAGGGTTGCGGCGATAAGTGAAGCAGATAGACATTAGCCTAAGGCATATTAGATAGGAATATACTTTCATATATATATACATATATGTACATATATATGGGCGTCAAGTGTCATAAATGACAGTATTGACACTGAATATATGAGTGAATACATCTTTGAACATGTGTTGATTTTATTATGTTTGAAGAAATATTTTTTTTATATGTCACATGTAAATATATAGGTTTTTCTCATTGAAAATAAATATAATGTATAATTTTAACTCTTATTTATTAAGAAGATAGATTTTGTTAATTTAATTATGTTTTTTTTCAGATGTAATATTTAATGAATTTAAATAGAATTAATAAATCTAGTTAATTTTGAATTAAAATAATCAGAGTTATTATTTCCACGTAAAAATTGTCTCAATTAACCGCTTAGAAAAAAAAATTGGTTTGCCAGTATAAAAGTAAAAAATTGTGATATAAAAGAGCGCATTGCATGAATAAAAATAAAAAGTTTTGAAGTATGAAAAGATGAATTTTCATTCATGAAACGATGAATTGAAGAACGTATACAAAAATGCATTTAAAATAAAATGATTTCCTTTTTTTTTCTGTTTTGAAAATTAATAAAAATATATAATGAGATATTTTCGGAATGAAAATTTGCATTTGAAATTAGTCGAAGCGCGAATCTAGTGGACAGAAACCGATTCTTGTAAGTGAAGCAAAAATGGAATTCTGGGCGTGAAAACTTCGCATTGTTTGCGGAAAAGCGAGCGTCTAATTTTCCAAAAGTTCTTTCTGGTATTTTTTTTTTTATTTTCTCTTTTCTCCGAGAAAAACTTGACGAGGGTCGCTCGTTTGACAGGAGTCGAACTGGTGAGGCCGCGGGCGACACCTCGGAAAACCGCAAGAAAATGCGCTTTGAACCCGACAAGAAGTAAGAAAAGCAAGAAGAAAAAAGAAAGAAGAAATACGATGAAAAAATTTTCTTTGAGGCAACTGTCTTTGTTTGACTTTGATGTTCAGCCGATATGTCGACGCGTCTTTTGAAAATTAACCGTTTTCCTTGTCATGCATTATTATTGAGATAACCTTTATATATATATATATATATATATATATATATATATATATATATATATATATATTATGACAATATTATATATATGTCAATTTTATTGAATATTTACTATTATTACGTATATAAAATAATATCAAAATTATCATTATTAATTATTTTTAAAAATTAAAAAAATATCGTTATCGATAAAAGGATAACTGCTGTTCATTTAGGTAAATATGAGGGTAAATCATGTCAAGAGAGATTGTTAGCCGTTGGAAAATTACTACTTTAGATATAGTCTGCGAGGGTTGTAAAGTACATCAACATTATTTAACCGTAGTATATTTAAAATATTACACTATTTCTTTTAATTTAATATTATTACATGACATTGAATTCAAAGAAAATGAATACTTCAAATTTTTGTATATTGAAACATAAAACTGTTTCTCAAATTACACATAATTATACCCGCAAAAAAAAGAAGAATGTACCACCGATTGCAGTATACGCGAAAAATATGGAAATTTCTAAATAAAAAAAAGGAATAAATGAGATGAGATTTAATCGTCCTGCCCCCCCCCCCTCTCTTTTTACAAGTATTTTTTATAGGAGTACACCTGGTCGTTCATAAAGAACGCACCCCGTGAACGACTCAACCCTTAAAATGCCCTGAGAGCAATTTGAAAATCATAAATAGTCGAGTGGCACGTGAGACGTTAACCCTGCCGGGAACGTTCAAGTGCTTCACGACCACCCTGTCTTCCATTGACCCCACCTCAAACTCTTGTACTTTACCAAGTTCCATTACGATTTGTGTAGGTTGTAGGGGTACGCGTATTTTTTTTCCTACCCTTATTTTTATAAATTGCAATAAAATAGGGGTTGCAGCGGGATATGAATGCGTCTAGTTTTCATGGTGCATTATTATTAATTTTATTGAGCATATCTTTCACTTTTCGGTTTAACGAATCCGCATTGTTTGACTGACTCGTGGGATTCATGCTGATGAAGTTGTTAATTTGAATCGTTCGCATTATTATTATTCATCAAGCAACGAGGGGTTATATGCTGAAAATTTATTTTAGCATTGAATTTATATAATACGAATATTTTTTTATATATATTATATATATGTATGCATACAAAATGATAGAATAATTTAAGATGTTCTTTGAATATAATGCACAATTGATTATTATATAATAGTTTTAGAAAATATTGAAAGAATAATTTAGCGGTAAATTATTCATTCAATATGAAAACGATACTCTAAAGAAAGTTGGAGCACCGCTGGCACAGTTTAACATCTTGACGTAGAATACTCAACAGTTCATAAGAGATTTTTAAAGTGCTGTATAGTAAACGGATTCAATGTTATACACATTATATCCATGTAACGAACTATCGAAGTCTGTAAAAGGCTAAAAGGCTTCTTCCAATAGACAGGAAGTCGATATGAGTTTGTTTTTATTATATATCATAATAAATGTTGATATTTTGATTGATAAAATAAAATATATGATATTGTATATTATAAAGAAAAAAAAATTAAATTATGGAAAATTTGTACATACTCTAAGAATGTTTAAAATTTCTCAACTGAAAATTTGAAAAAAAATAATAAAATAATTTGACACAATTTTTCTTTATATATCTGTCGACATTATAGGGTAGTATGAAAAATTTTCCATACATGTTTTCATATAAATGTTTAAACTTTCCAAACAAGTGACCGCTGGGGGCTGTTCCCGTTTCTTGTTCTTCCTTCCACTTTTTTGTGTTCCCATTTTATTTTTTTCGTTCTTAACAACCTTTTAGCGAATCGTTCGAGCGAGTTCATTTCTTTGATCTCGTTTTTTCCCTATATTTTTTTTTGAATGTTTTCTTTCGTTTTTCCACCCCGCGCTTTCCTTTTCCGTCGTTTTTTTTCCACTCGTAGTGTTTATTTTTTTTTCCGCGTTCGCCTTTCGGTATTATTTTATTTATTATCGAACGAAATATGTATATATTTGCCTCGTTGACGCTCTTATTAAAACAATCCAAAAATTAGTCGACTCGAAAAAAAGATACACAGAGACGAGCAAAGGCTTAAATATAATATATATATATATATATATATATATATATATATATATATATATATATATATATATATATATAATAAGGAGAGGCCGAGGATAATGAAGAGTTACATTGTTGTTTTTTTTCTACGACGAATTGTTTTGCAAAATTAATATTGAAATGAGAAAGTCTCGCAGCAAAAACTTTTCTATTTTCCATCTTTTAATTGAGAAAATAACGCGAAAATTTCTACCGGAAAAACCATGTACCGTTTGATGTCACATTTGTTTTTTTCCGTCGTTACAGCGGAAAAGCAAAATTAATATTAAAAACATGATTTAATTTATGTATATTTTAAATTGTATATATATATATATATATGGTTTATATAAACTGTTATATAAATGTATTGCGAAGGTAATTTAGAGGTGTGAAACTTTGATTTAGATCGAACAAGCTTTAATAATTAAGTTAGGTTATGCGGTGCTTTGAAAGCTTATTCAACGTTATATTACAATCTTTGGATTTAAAGGGTAGTAGAGATATGAAAATGATAATAAAAGCTTCCCTTTTAGTATTCGGCAGTGTTAAATTAACGATGATTAAATTACAAACAAATATTTCGTGCGCTATATATTCAATTTAAAATTTAAATTAATATAGGTTAGAAGGGTATGTTTGTATTTTTTTTTTCAAATAGACTTATAAATCATAGTCAGATAAATAAATCACAGGTGGATTAAAATGGCCAACCCTCCTATTTTGTCCCTTAAAAAGGGGAAAAGTTAAAAAAAGGTTCTATTGGATTGTATAGCGTGCAATAAATATGAGCGGCGCGTTAAAAAGGTAAACGTTTCGATAAAAGTATATCGTGCAATATTTGCTAGATCATTGAATTTTATATGGAGATGTATTAAATCAAAATATGTGCAGTATATTTTTTTAAAATACAATCCTTACATAAAATAATAAATTACTTATCGTAAATATATTAAAATTAATTTTGATTTTATAAGTTCAATTTGATTATTCTATGATAAATGTACATTTTATAATTATATATGAAAATAATTTTCAATATTTTAATATTATTATAATAATTTAAAAAAATATATACAATGTATCTAATATATTAGATAATGTATATAAATATCGTGTAATCATTAGAGGATAACAATATCAGATAATACAATATGTCTTTTCTAGGATATCAGTCGAAAAAGGAAACAAATTTTGGCCTTAGGTAATATTTAAATAGGGTTGAAAATAATGCATTGGTTTTTTTCTATGGTGGTTGTTAATCTTAGAATATATATATATATATATATATATATATATATATATATATATATATGTATTAAAAATAAAATATCACTTATAAATTTATTTCAATTGAAATTTTTTTAATTTATTATTTAATGATAATTATTAAAAAATAGTGTTAGATAGTAATAATAACAATATTTTAACATTATTCCATATATCAACTTTTTATTTAATTAATCGTTAAAATAAAAGCGAAATAATGAATAATGCAACGGCAAACTGTGCACTCGTTTGTTTATTATGTATATATATATATATATATATATATATATATATATATGTATATATATATATATATATATATATATATAATACGAAATTATACGTTGTTAAGCAGTATTCATAAAAGTTTACAATTCTGTACAGTATTATTAACTATATGCCATACTAATTAAACCGTGTTATATATACAATAGGCATTCACAAAACTCTAGTGGTGAATGGTGCTTATAAAAAGTTGACACGCGGCAATATTTATATGCATTTTAATATTTTAAAATGGGACTTATTAGGCTACAGAACGGCACTGTCACCGCAAACAATCAAAGTGAAATAATTTCGTCGGTTCTATTGCGGTTCACAGAAACACGCGGTTAAGTGAATTATAAATTTGCGGTGTTGCGCTTAAATAATCCGTTGGATTAGCACCGCGATGGCTACGGTTATATGGGGATGAAAGAGTTAGGGGTTGTCGGTAGTTCATCGAATTCGTGTGGGTTGAGTTTCAGGTACCGTTTTAACCCCACTTTTGCTACGCAGAGTTTGGTCGATGTAGGGTTGCGACTTTATTGCGTAACGCGCATACATAATGTCGGCTTATTTCGTGTACTTTAAACCCTTTCTTATTTTCGACACTGTATATGTAATAGTGAATGTTATATATATATATATATATATATATATATATATATATATATATATATATATATATATAAATAAATAAAGCGTATACATGTGTGTTTTTATTAAATTAAAATTTTTATTCAAAATCTTAATCATACTTGTTATATAAATTGAAAATTTAATACTTACTACTTGAATCAATGTGTAAATTCGATGAGCGGCAATGATTATTTATGTTAATTTATTTGTAATGATTTTTCACATTCTTTTATATAATATTATTTAAAATGGTACACCATTAATTAGAGACAAGATTTTCTAGTACTAAATTTGTTCGAAACAACGTAATTACAAACCGAACTGCATTTTCGACATTGAAACTTTGTTTTTTTTTTAGTTCAAACGTGAAAATATTTCTAGAAAGATTATTAAAGTTAATATTTTTAATCTCCATAAATATGGAATGATAAAATATAAATTCATATGAATGATATATAAATTCATATATTTTATTAAAAAACCACCAAACAGCAGATCTATATAAAATAATTTGTACGTAAAATAAACTTCAGTTTGAGGTAAAAAATTTGCCTAAAACGCTATGCAACGTCTCGAGTGCAAAAAGTCAGTTTTATAAATCGTTGATAATCGAGATAATTTTTAAAAAATATAAAATATTCAAATCAGAGTTGCGACGGTTATTTTCAGTGTCACGATAACCTTTTTTTATGTTTTAAAGGTTGTTTTAAATTTTTAATATAATCGAGTCATTCTGCAAAATCTTTTCATATCACATTTCTTTTTACAATTTTTAATATTGCTACATTTTAAATATATTTATGGACATTTTTTTTATAATTAAATTATATTACATATCAAATACATTGTTTTCTAATATATTTTTTTATTATACACGTTGAACGAACATATTAGATAATTGGATCTTATATGTTACAACAATTCGATAGAAATATTTCGTTATTTTTATTATTAGCCGGAATGTTTTTCTTCGTTACATTTTTACTTCCCCCCCCCGTATTTTATTGTATTACATATCTACAAGTGCAACATATTGTATTTGTTATGCCTTATTATGTGATAAAAGTGTTATAACTTTCTTCTTTTAAAAGATGAACAAAAGTTCTTCAGTACGTCGAAACATTTCTTCATTACAAGTTCAAAACGATTTGAGAAAAATGCGAACGACGTTTTCATTCATTTATTTTATAAATATAAATATAAAATAATATAATAAATATATAAAATATTTTTTTTGTATATATATATATATATATATATATATATATATATTGTCCTACTAAAATTTAATATTTTCAATGTGAACAACGCCTTAATCTGGTTTCGGGGTCGTTTCGTCCTATAGGTCGTATTATATTATACGTATATCGTGCATTTATATAAAGTTTTTGAGAGGGTGTATTTGTGCTTGTACGGGCGTGAGAGGGTTATATACCTGCCGATAACATAATAGTGGTGCTCAAGGGGTCATCCCCGTAATGGATGCAGATTGCCCGGGTATTTTGTATGCCCTCATACCCCTAAAAACCTCAACATATATATATATATATATATATATATATATATATATATATATATATATATATATATATATATAAGCATACAAGGGGTTGGCGTGTTGTCGTACACGGGGCAATAATAATGAACACGTATACGGGGTTAGTTTTCACGTGTTTCCTCCTCTTTTTTTTTTCTTTCATTATATTATATTATATAAACTGTGCGTGACGAGTGCGGGGTTCGTTTTCAAATCTGCAACCCCGCCCCCTTAACATCAATGGAATTTATTCTATTGATATGTAAAATAATAAAAGTGTCGCACTTTCAATATTATTCTTGGATTATTATTACGGTTGTTTTGTTCGAATACATTTTATTTATGTGGGAAAAAAAATCGTTTTTATTTAATTTAAATGAATATATTATATATAAATATTTTCGTACTAAAATATTAATAATTTTATAGAATTTTTTTTTAATATATAGAAATATTACAATGTGCACGCAAATTTTAAACGAAACTATTAAAAATATTTACATTTTTAAATTAATGTTTTAAAAAAAATAAAAAGTTAAACGATTAATATCTTTTGAACGATGCATGTTTTGTAGCGATATCTTGATTAATATTATGTAAACTTAAAGAATTATATAATTTTTAATAAGATTAATTATTCGATAGAATGCGATCTTTCTAGGAAAAAATATACAATGTATTTTTCTATTTATTATAGTAAAATATGTTTTGTATATGTTGTATATTTTAATTTTTAATATTAAAATGGTAAAATTAATAGTTAAGAAAATAAATCAGAATTAAAAAAATATAAATATTTTTTATATGAGTCAATGATTTGAACTGATAATTTTAGTTTTGGTAATAAAATATAAAAATAACACGAGTTTACGATTTTATCAAATAATTCATTGGATAATAATCATAATAAATAGTGTACCATTGAAGTTTTAGTATAGATATTAACGTTTATATTATTATTAAACTACTAGCTAAAAGGTGGCACTTGTGCTAAACTTGTATCGATCGATATCTTTTAATGGAATCGCGACTATTAAATTTTACTACTAGTTACTGAACATTTCTCAATCGATACTTTAACGCTTCATATATGAAGCGCAAGTTTCAGAGAAAAGCTCAACGGGTCCATTAATCGACCTTAGTAAAAGCTATATTGTTCAAATTTAACAAGAGCCAAGTTTTTTTTTTAAATTCACAACACGTAATGTTGAAAAAGATCGATTTTTGTAATTTATAGTATATAAATATTTTTTTTCTAAGTTAAAGTTTGTAAATCTATCAAATCAATATCCCATTCCTTTTTAGTATGGTGAAGATTTTATAAAATAATTATCAAAGTATATATATATATATATATATATATATATATATATATATATATATATATATATATATATATATATACAGGATGGCGAATTGTTTGCATGTCGATCCAAGAATAGAACAAAGAATTTCCGAGCCAGTAGTTCGGTGCATTGCTTCAAAGTTATTATTATATAAGGGAAATTTGCTTTTCCGCTTATTAGGATAAAACTTTCAGTGTGTTATCCCATAAATAGGATGTGCATAATTTTGCATACTTAATGTTAAGAGATATTATCGTGTTTATATTTCCATATTTGAAGGAAAATCAAAACTATACTACGCATCATATTTACAATAATAAATATTTTATAGGAGGAAATACGCCAGTTTTCCGATAAAGTAAAAGTAATTTCATATTTTTTTCACCTGTAAAGCCATTTTTCAGTAATTTTTTGTTATGTAGATTATATTAAAAATATATAGATATTTCAATCTCAAAGTTAGATTGAGAATATGTTGACTTAAAGTTCGCAAATTTTTACGTTTATATGAAAAAATATAAGAAAATAATATGTTTATGTAAAAAACATAGGAAAATCAAACCATAGAAGGAAAATTAAAAAATTTAATTATTATATTACATCGCTCATTTTAAGTTCAAATTTAATTTCACTAACTTTCACACTTGAGTCAATCATATTAATCAATTTTCAATATGATTAATAAGAAATTGAAGTTGAATAGTTATATGAATGGCATAGTATAAGTTAAATTCTATTGAATAATCATAATATATAATTAAACATATTCATTGATTAATTTTATCCATATATATATATATATATATATATATATATATATATATATATATATATATATATATATATATATATATATGTAATAAAATATAATATTTTTTTTATAAATTAAAATTTTTATAAATATAATAAGATATTATAACGTTTATAGCACATTTTAATGGATAATAAAATTCGATAAATCTCGTACTTTTTCCACTGCAGTTATTTAGAGGGAAAACGTGCCCGTTTCTGGAACAGCAGTAGCAGGTGTTGCATATGTAATAGAATGAAACTGCACGTTTTGTACTTCACACAGGACCATAGTAAAATTGCACTGTTATACTATTATATATATATATATATATATATATATATATATATATATATATATATATATATATATATATATATATATATATATAGAAGATTCGTTACAAATTCTATCATGACACAGTGTGTTAGATATTCATGTGTCCGTACGGTTTTTGTTAAATCAAAGGGTCAACATGTTAAAAGGTACGGGTTAATCCGTTCCGATTGTCGGATCGTCTATGCGGTGATATATATACGATTTAATTTCTGATAGACTAACTAGGAAAAAGATTTGATTTACAATTTTGAGATTTTCGTTTGCCATTTTTTATTTATTTTTATTGTTATTGTTGAAAATGTGTGGATTTTTATGTATCGAGATTACGTTTTTGTATGACGTATGAATTGAGCGAAACGGACGCTTCGGAAAATTGATTTCGCGGTTTATTTATTATATTTTATGTAATTTTCTAAATAATATTATATATAAAATTGTATATTAGATAATTAATAATGACAAAAAATATAAAATTTTGAATTTTTATGTATTAAATTTTATGTTAAAAATAATACGTTGCAATTTTTATAATATATAATATAAAAGTTATTTTTGTTGGAAAATTTAGCATTGTTTTTCATTGATTTCTAGGATAATTTTTGTTTGTGATTGATTAAATATCATTTTATTTTAATTATATGTCTTTTTATAATTATTAAAATATCAATAATTTTGATAAATAATTTTAATTATCTTTTATGTTATTAATAATAGTAATATTAATTATTAATAATCGGTTTTATGTTATTAGTAATTAATATTCTTTTACAAATCAATTTAACCACATAATTTATACAGATGTAATATTTAAAAATATATTTTTTTTAGATAAAACGAAACGTAACTAGATGCGTTCAAAAATTATATAAATATATATATATATATATATATATATATGAAAACATTATATTTATCATGATTAATTTTCTGAAAACGCGGCAATTTTCACGATACACGGTTAAAACGAATTTCACACGACTTACACACAAGTTTTAAATTAGTTTTATGACAGAATTTACGTTGACGATGAATATTACGAGGACGAGACTCTTCAAGTCGAGAGTTGGAGACGAGACGACTGAAACGGCTTCACCTGAACTACGTCGAAAGGGTGAATTCGTTTTATATAAAATTCTGATATATTTAAGAGGTAAAAATTTACGTGTGTAAAAGTGTTTTGACTAAACGCTAACTTTCAGTGTGTATAGAAAATATAATATTTATGTTAGTCTTAAAAAAGATAGACGACATATATATATATATATATATATATATATATATATATATATATATATATATATATATATATATATATATATATATATATATATATATATATATTATCGTCTGATATTATATTATATGAAGAATTGTGAAGTGCACTGGAAAATTGTCAAAGGATAAAATGTAACTGCATTTATTTTAATATATATATATATATATATATATATATATATATATATATATATATATATATATATATATATATATATATATATATATATATTATAATAATATTAATATTAATATTATTACAAAAATATTTAATTATAAATATATTAATTTTCATACTTTTTTTGTATGTAAAAAATATATTTTAATATTGATTAATAATTTCGATAACTTCTCATATAAGAAATTGGATCGTTAATTTTGAAATAATTCACTATATAACGCGAACGCAAAAGTTTCGTTCGATTATCGACATTTAATAAATATTTCAGGTGCTTCATTATTATTAAAGAGGCTTTTTTTTTTCGGGAAAAAATTTGATCGCAAACTCAATATTATTTTACTCGATTTTGTTTAACTTCAATTTTCTTCGTTAATACATTTTAAATCGGCACTGTGTAAACTTTTCAGCGATGAAAGTTTTTTTTAAATCGTGTTTACATATTCTTTATATAATATATATTAAAAAAAATGTATTTAATGCAAATTTTTATAACCGAATTTTAAATTTTGATTAAGATATTTGAATTCAATCAAAAACTTACATATAAATGCTAATATTATTTATTTTTAAAGTACATAAAAATATCAAATTGAATAAATTGATTATTTTAGCTAAAATAATGATTATATATTAAATAAAATATAAATAATTTAAAGAAACTTTTGTAGCATAAAATAATTAAAATTTTAAAACGAAATTGTGGATTAACATATCTTTATTTTATTAAAGTTATAATATGAATTGTTAACGAAAGAGTCAAATTTCAGAAATCTTTATTTTATGAAAAGGTTTATTGTTAAAAATTTAAATTAAATTATTGCTGATAATAATCGTGCTTTGAAAGTTATTTTAATAATAATTTCGAAAGTGGTTTACATTATTGCTATTGTCAAAGATTAAAAATATTTTATATAGTGAATGAATTCTGTTTTAAACTATATTATATGTATATATATATATATATATATATATATATATATATATAGTATGTATTTCTTTTGAAAAGAAAATGGAAATGAAATTCCGTTAAAATATTTATTTTGCGATATATATAATAAATATTTGATTTTATCTATCTTCCAAAGTAAACTTGTTTACTTAAAATGACGTACAGGTGTATTTATGTGTATGTGCATAATTTTATTTGATTTAAACTACAATAATAATAATAAAAATGTTAAAAGAAAACTATCAAACGAATGAAATAATATTTTTTTTACCAAGAACATAGATTTTTAAGTTATATTATTGAATTTGGAATATAATTAAAAAATTAACAATAATAATATTATTAGAGTTATTTCAAGACTTCAAAATGGAATAATTGATATATATATAAAGATTAATGAATATGAAGCTAACGAGTTGTATTTATTAATATATAATAATAAAAGCAAATTGTAAATTTTGTTGTGAGTAAGACATAATTTTTATATATGTAGATATATCTAAAAATTTCCCCTATAATTTTAATATAACATAATTTTCATTCAGTGGATTTTTTATTTTTGAATTTCATAAAGGGGAAGGAAAATAGAAAATTATTATGTAGATCACGTACCTGTTATAGATAAGCAGTTGCGTTTAATAGGTACTTATATATATATATATATATATATATATATATATATATATATATATATATATATATATATATATATATATATATATATATATATATATATATATATATATATATATATATATATAGTGAATGTAAAAGCTTTGATTGTCATGCGTGAAGTTAAACAACCACCGCTCTGAAGAATAGTTCTCTCGTGCAGATATAATATGTAATAAAAAAAAAAGAACCAACGAGATGTTTATAATGAAAGGTTACAAGGCACAAAGCGAAATTAATTGATTTCTTTGAGATTCACGCAATAAAGTAAAGAGACAAAGCCATGATTAAAACTCGGATTTCGACCGACGACGATGAATATTTTCACAATCGGAAAATTTTTGATTAAATTTTCTTATCGAGTCGCCGTTTTCTTTATTCGCGAAAGAATAAAAAAAATTTTTTTTCTTCGACGTGCACGTATTTATGTTTACGCGAGTTTTCTTTCTTATTAATATAGTTATGGGGGGAAGTTTAATGTTGTCTTGTAGGGTCAGAGCTTGGTGCTTCAAAGCAAATTGAATATTGATTGGGCCAATGGTTTTATGACGCTGAAAAATACGTCAGTTGCTCCAAAAAAAAAAAAAAGAACTTTTCAGGCGGGTTTTTCCCTTCGGTATTACAGTGATATTAAACCTATTTGATAACAAGTATTTTTTTTTTCGATAAATTTATCATGCAATATGAATGCATATTAAATTCTTATTCAGTTAAAATGAAAATAGTTTTCTTGTGAAATTTCATTATGAAATCTCAAAGATGAAAAATAATAAAATATCGAATCTCTTGTAGATATTTTAGGTTCGGCAAATAAAACTTTCCATTTTATTGCGTTTTCTACGGCATTGATCGAAATATTCAAAATTAAATTTGAAGTCGACTGCGAAATTCTATTCGAGCAAGGAACACTTTTGAATTTGTTACTGTTTTCAACAATTTTGCGAGGAAGTCGAAGTGAATTCTACATTTTTAAAGAGTTGAATTCCGTTTCTTGCTTTTTGCGCATATCACGTTTATATAATATGTAAAATATGATGTTTTAAAATAAAATGATTGTTGAAAAATTGATATTTAACCTTAAAAATATATTGTTAATATGATATGTGTATATTCGTATATATTTAAATCAATTAAAATGGTTGAGCGTCGCTGAAAACGAAGGGTGGGCGTAAGTTGAATTGATTTCTAGCCTGATTGAATTTGCCGCGGTGCTTTTTTTCTATTTTTTATTTCTTAGAACCTATCGAAATTCACTGATTAAGGCGCTGTAATAAAAAAGAGGGTCTGAAAAATTTCAAACAAAATATTTATCGGGAAATAAAAACATATTGTCAAGAAGATATTTGCGAAATCGCGTTTAATTAGTACGTAAAGAAGACACGTGTCCTTTTTTTCGTATTTTTATAAATTATTTTTTTTCTGGATGGAATTATATATATATATATATATATATATATATATATATATATATATATATATATATATATATATATATATATATATATATATATATATATATATATATAATAAAATGGAAGGAAACTCGGTAAACACGAACATGTTTACGTGTTTATAGAATAAATACGTTAAATAAATAATGCGTTCGCAGACTCCTTGATGGCGTTCTAAGGATTAATGACGTTTAATTCGCACATTGTATTGTTTTATTTACGTTGATACCAAGAAAGTCAATAAAAAAAATGTAAATAACCATTATAAAAATATTTTTTCCATTATATTACTAAAAAAATATACTCATTTCAAACAATATTTATTTCATCATATAAATTTCTTATCGCAATTTATAATACCTTGATTGATTTTTCATTTTAACATATTATTCTTATTGTCGAAAATGACAATATATTTATATATTATATAATAATTACTAATTTTATATCAAAATATTTTTATTCAATATTGTTGAACTATCAAATTTATCTGATAATTTGATATCTGATTAACCACTTTTTATTATATATATATATAATAATAATAAATCCATATTAATTAAAATGATGATTATGGAAATAAAATATTAAATTTAAAATGGCGTATAAAAAATAAAAATATAATTATGGTGTCGTGTAGGCGAAAAGTACGGTATATCGCGTTTATAGCCGTAGTTTAAGAGGCCAGCTGTCAAAATCGATGAAAATCGAAGCAAAATTGGATCGTAAATGCTGAAATATTTTACACGAAATCATACAGTAATAAGTGGAACTTTGACATGAGAAGGAATTTATATTTTAAATTATAAAGAATATATTGCAAAAATAAAGCAGCATTTGACAAAAAAAAGTCACATCACGCATCACTCTACAAATTTATCAAGTTTAACTCTCTGTTAATACAATTTGTGTAATATTTTAATCGCATAATAAGTACTATATATATTATATATATATATATATTATGACAAAATATGCTTTTATATAGAACAAAAGTCGTATAAAATACGAACGAAAAATAAATGAAAAAAAAAACTTTTTTTGTGTTGTGTTTAGTAATAAAATTCATTTTATTAAACGCGGCGTTTGTATGGACTTTAATTAAGAGATTGAGATCTCAATTGAGAATGGTCGTATTCACAGGTCTTTATGAATATATTTTTTTTCATCATCATCATCATCATCATCATCTATCCGGCTACATTTTGCTTCAACCCTCGACACATTTTTATTAATTATGTATCTTTTCTCTCGTTCCCTTTAAAAAATAAAAAAATAAAATAAAAAAGTGGAAATAATAAAAAGAAATACGAATTTATATATATATATATATATATATAAATAGAAAGTGTTTTATGTTGTATTTTCAAAAATTAAAATTTAGATTGTAATATTTTGCAATTTACAGAAAATTAAATATTTTTTAATATATTTATCAAATTGTAATATTGTTCTACACTTTTATTTAACATTGCACTGTTTATTAGTTTGTTTATTTATTGTAATGGAATCTTGCAATCGATTTTTCAATCACTTCTTCATATTTAATTGAATTGAAATTTTGGATACTTGCTCATTTTCTATGATAATATACGTAACAATTAACAACTTTATCAATTAATCGATCAATTAACGATAATTAATTAATTAAAATTTTACATCGACACTTCTATATATTTTTTTTATTTTATATTTTATTTATGAAATCAAATTATTATCAATTCAGATTTAAGCGATTAAAAACGAGAATATTCAAAATATAAACGATTTTTAATAATATATGAATACGTGTTTGTATATAACAATAAGAATAATATGAAAGTTCATTTTTCAATTTTCTTCTAATTCGATCCCTTTTTGTATTATTTTTGCGAGGCACTTTAAGTCTCGTCCTTTCGTTTTTCTTTTTTCATTCATTTTCCCTCTCCCCCCCATCTCACGTCGCACCATCCCCTCCCCCCTTTTCCTGGATCCCTCTTCAAACGTATATCCTTTTCCCCATTTTGCGGCGCGTTTATTGAAAAATAGATTTAATATGCGCTGCAGAATTTCAATTTGAAACGTCGCTTTAGTACAGTGCGGTCCCGCTCCTCGCACGTTTCCCTTTTCGCATTGATTTATATATTTATATATATTTTTTTCGATTTTTCTTATTCTTCTCTACGTGTATTCGTCTCATTTCAAAGGAAGCAAAAATAAATAAGTGCGATTGTACAGTTCGGCGTATTCGATATATGTACGTGACGTTATTGCTTCACATTACGCCTTTTTTTTTTCTCGTGCGTGTATGCTTGCGTGCGAACATATGAGTTTTGTATTTTGGTATATAACGTGTTTTCAGTGCCAAATTTTGTAAGAAAAATATATATTGTGTAACATAAAATTTATATAGTTCAGCTAAAACCATTTTTAATTTAGTTTTATTTCTAACTAATTTAGCGTAATATTTTAATTTTCTTTTATATAGTAAGAAATATATTTTTTGTTAATTATTCTTTTATATTAAAAAAAATATTAAAAATTTACATATTGTATTCATTATAAATAAATCATATATTGTCATATAAAAATTGAAGAAAATCATTTACTATTGAATTAACAATATTTATACCGACTTAAAAGATGAAAATATGGATATTGAATATTAGATGTCATATCGAATACAATATATATATATATATATATATATATATATATATATAATATAGAAAACTTTTACAGGCGACAACGATTATCCACCGTCGTCCATTTATCGTTTTAGGTTATTGTTAATGGTTATACTACATTTTCTATCTTGATATAGTGTTGTTGCCTTATTGTGGTGATAATGATGTAACATTTGATCTATAAGTCCACTTAATGGCCACTTAACATAGGCCATTAAACGGAACGTGGAGTTAATCCGCAGTGTCTCCCGTAGTGTACATTATTCACCACCATCAATTAAAATATTTTCTATATATTCATATAAATATTTAATTCTATTATTAGGAACGAATTTTATCTATTTTTATAATATATATTTATCACGTCATATGATAATTTTATATATTAAGAAAAATTGTGAATGCTTCGAATTAAAACGGTGGTTAATGTGTTAAAAACACGTACCAAAAGCTCTGAATGTTCGTTTATTCTCACCAACTGCATTTTCGTCTGCAATTAGTGCTTGAACTTACTTTCGGAACAAAATCCAGAGTTTTAACTAAGGAGCGTCTCCATTTCCGACTGTGCTTTTCATCTGAAATTTTCGGTAAAAGTTCTGAAAATTTCGCTCGGTAGCAGATAATAATCGCATATTACATAATATGTTAGTATACAATTTTTTTTAATGAAAAATAATATCAGTAAATCTGATGATTCTGACTGTTGACAATATATAAAATATGCGGCACGTTTGAGAGTGTGCATCACGCATTTTGTAAATGTGTACAAAATTGAAATTTTCAATAAAACGGCGGTTTTTCTCATCGACTAAACGGTTCTCAAAGGTTTATTTCGTTGAAATTAATTTGCACCAAGTCCCTTTCTGTGAGCGTGTGTTTTCATAAACCGAATTCGTCGGCGGAAAGCGGGGCAGGTTTCGGAAAATGGAAATGTGAGGCGAAATAATGAGCCGCACTAATTAGCCGGACCCTTTAAGGTTTTTGCCGTGAATTTTCTTTGTAGTCAAAAGCACAAAGATACTCGAAAAAATTCGGTTACCGCTCATTCACTCGGAAAAATAAACGGAACTGACCCAGGTCGAAGCTAACGATTCCGAGTTTGTTTAAGGTTAATTTTCCTTTTGAGCCCTTTTACATTATGAGTTTGGACATAATTGGCACTTTATGTTAATGCCCTTGATGTAATGTTATTATTTTTTTAAAAGCACATTTTGCACAAAGCACTCTTTCTTTGCGATAATTACTCGAGTTATATATATATATATATATATATATATATATATATATATATATATATATATATATATATATATATAATAGTAGATAGAGGTTTCAAACTTATAAACGTTCACTATTCTAATTTATTTACTATATATTGGTTTGTTTTGAATTTTCAAATTTAACATTTAACACTGTATAATAAATATTATATTTATCACTTCAAAATAAACGCAAATTAAAAATATTTTAAATCTACTTAAATATTCATAATGAATTTTATATTAAGAATCGAGCATATAGAAGTATTATGTTTGCCGCATTCTAATTAATTTTATCTCGTATTATACAAATTAATCAAATAAGTTTTAATTAAATCTACAGTTTAAAGAGATATTTTCGTTACGAGTGAAAAAAATATTGCGTTCAAAGGATTTTATATTATTCGCAAATTTCAACGAAATCAAATTCGATAATACGTGTTCATATAATATGGTAAATCGTGTATTAAGTTTCGCGTTAATTAATTTTTTAACGTGTTATAGAAGAAAATGGCGTCTTATAAACGAGTCGCGTTAATAATAATATTCATAATGATAATCGATATTGTAATACGATGGAAATTATGATGATAAAAGAAATTTTTGTCGATGACGAGTACGCGAGGAAAAATATGACGGAAAACGATGGCGCGTTCGAAAGCCTTTTTGAAATTTACACCCTTTTGTGCGAAAGTGGAATTTGATATTTATAAACTTGCCGAATAATTTTTGGGGGACGATAGAATATAAGAGGATAAATCTCTTATGTATATTTTTTAATGTTAAAAAATATTTTATAATAATATTATAATATAATTTTTTATAATATTTTTTAATATGAAATGATAAATAGATAAAAAAAGTTATAATTAATAAATTAATATATATAATGATTTTAATAGATTAAAATTTAATTATAGTATTATTATAGAATAATAATTATATTAAAATATTTTTACATGAAGGATTGAACATTACAATTAATGCTTTATTCTGAATTTTTATTAAACAATTGCGTGCATAAAAAACTATAATTTATTATTTAATTTAATTAAATATTTTAAAAATGTAAAACATAATTGAAAATGTTTCTTGGAAATCAAAAGTGTTTTTTATTGAATAAAAAAATATATTAAATTAAATTTTCTTATGTTGGATATATGAAAAAAATATTATGTACGAAGTTAAAATTTTATTATTTTAATAAATTAATTTTGATGATAAAAGGAATAATATTTTGTATGTCCTTTAATTTATATAAAATTACATATTGCGGTATTATATATATATATATATATATATATATTGTGTATTGTTGAGTATTTTCCGGAAAATCCGCGGAAGTGCGACGCGCCCGTTTGAACGCGTCTTGTAATTATATGTGCGTTCGAATTAATTAATTCAATTTAAAGCTCTCGACTCCATAAACTTGGAATTGACTTTGGAGTTTCAGAATTGAAACAGTAAACACGGTATAAGGGAACTACCGAAATTTAATTTAGGTAATAGTTCGTGAAATCCCATTAGTTTTGTAGTGAGACAATCCAGACGACTAGTTTACAAGTGTACAAGCTCGTTCTTGTTATACTGAAATATTGCACGCAACTTATATAAATTTCACTATTCATGTATATATATTACTTTGTATTCACCGTGTGAGAAAAATCAATATGCATATAATGCGCGCGTTTTATAAATTTCCATCGAATAATGCAACGAAATCTTATTTTATTTGACGTACGCGACGAGCTTTTTTTTTTGAAATATATAAGCGTCGTTAAGCGGCGAGCGCAAGTCGATTTTTTATTGCCGCCGAAACGTTTTATAGCAAAAAATGCATAATAATAAATCGCGAAATAATGAAAATTTATCAAATTGCTCGTAAATCGAATCGATATCAAGATAAAATTTCATTTTATTTTGTTTTCGTTACACGGTTAAATTTCGATTTTCGCAAACGATCGTTCGTAAAACTGTATAGTTTTTTTTAAACATTTTAAAATATTATTTTTTTTCAATAAAATATATATGATTTATATATATATATATATATATATATATATATATATATATATATATATAATGAAAAAACCTAACCGCGGACCGTGGAGACTTTTCGTCGAATTTGTTAATTAAACGACACGACTGACGACGTCTCGACAATTGAATCGGTCGTTTTAAACGCCGTACAAAATGAAAACTCGAGATACGACGACGTCGGGAAATACGTTGATAAATATTTCGCGACTTCCATGTTTAATTAAGCGACGTTTTCGCGCGTCGCTCATTCGCAGTTGAAATTAATTTACGTATGCGCGAATGATAACGCGACACATCTCAAATTAACGTTCGCCTCTTTGTGTTTCTGACGATTTTTACCACTGTATTATTGTTGTGTGTGTATGTGTGTGTGTGCATATGTACAAACGAGTTTTGTCATTCAAATGAGGAAATGCTGAAAAAATAATATTTTTTTATGTATTTTTTAATGAATATTATAACGAATATTTAATATATAAAAAATATATCTCCTAGTACTTAATTAAGCAGATCAATGTGAATAAATTTATTCTGTAGATACCTTTTAAATCGTGACTAGTTAAATTAAACCGAGCATCGAATGTCGAACTGAAATCTAAAAAAAAAAAAAAAATAGAATACACACATAGAGAGCACAATCAGAGCTTTCGATTTGTGCAATCGTTCAGATTTTAGCATCGGATAGAGCTTTTCGTGGATTTGCAAATTTTGAATCTCCATTAGTGTCCGGTTGGATCAGTTCAAGGCAGGTGCAACAAGCCGAAAAATAATTCTATCCATTCTAAATACTGCACAGTGTCGGACGAGTGCACAAATCAGTTTAATTTTAACCGTACGGTTCAAATAAAATAGGTCAATCGCGTAAAACGTTATCTTGCCTATTTATTTTATTAATCGTTTTTTATTTCCAATGATTTTGCCATTTTCACCATTTTTTCCCCCGTTTACATTTTCAAGTAAAATGCAAACCATTGAGCATTTAAATTCTTTGAATGTCCGTATTTTTGTTTTGATTTTTCAAGTATTTCTTTTTGTTCTTTTTCCAATAATTTCCAATGATTTGAAACGATACTTTTTAATACATTTTTTTGACATGATATAAATTTAGAAATATAAATTCATCTTAAATCGTAAATTATTAAAACGATTTCGTTCTTATTTATAGCATTTTTTCTTAGAATATCTTATACTACAATTCTATAAATGATATTATCTTTGTGGAATAGAATAATTTGTAAAATTTGTTTTCTCATCAAATTTAATCAATCAACTTTGAAATTTCTACGTAATCGTTTTTAATAATATATTTCATATTTTAACGTACTATCTACGTTTCATAGATCAAAATAATAAATAAAGGATTGCAAAAATCAATGTCTAATTGCATTGATTAAAAATATATATATATTAGATATTTTCATTATCAAATATATATTTTTTTACATTATTTATATAGTATTTTATATATAAATATACGTATATATTTTATATAGGAACATTTTTAAAGATGAAAGAATAAAAGAAGATGAAAACGGACAAAATTGCGTTTTCATTTCGATTCGATAGCCGTTTCGTCGCGGAATTGATGACGAGCTATCTAATCAAGTCTCAACGGATAACAATCGTGCGAAATTGATCGTTTTCAATCAATATATCCGTATAAATATATATATATATTGAGTATAAGATAAATTGAAAAAAATAATACAAGAAACTTAGACGCCAAAGGATATAACTGTTAAATTTCAAATGAACGCATTGCAGAGCGAAGATGTATCGATATAAGCGCGAAATCATCTTTTATCACATATAAGACTGTGTTAATAATTTTTATTTTTTTAATAAAATTTATTTTGATGATATATATAAAAAATATTAAAATTTGATCAATATTAAAATATTTTTTTTAAATAGATTTAAAAACATTTTCAATATGGAAAGTAATGTTTTATAAATACAGTAATAAAAAAATGTTACTCTGTTGGAGCAGTCTTCAGAATAAAGTAAACTAAACATTATTTATATTTTTGTATATTAATAAATTAATATACAAAACAGGGGTAATAAAATTTAAAAAAAAATGTGAACCGCAATTATATGCGTATGAAAAGGTATGTAAAAACAATTTTTTTTTCTACAGAAATTATATTTATTAAAAACATATAAATAAAAATACAAAATATGTGTATTTTTAAAATATAATAATACAAAAATGAAAAATGAAATCGGGTACATTTATCGAGAACCATAAATAATCTTTTAAAGTTTGGCCACCCCCCGATATATAGAATTTCACGTAAGTAAATAATAATATATTTTTTATTTATATTAAAAATAAAATAGATAAAAATATATTTTGTTAATTTTTATAAAAAAAAAATCATAGAACACCCGCCCTTTGGACTTCGATAGTGACGTTACTATAATAATATAAAAAAATAAAAAATAAAATAAAAATCGAACCGTCAGATATAGATGTACACTATGTATAGGGTGTATAAAAAGAAATCGAGTATCGGCTGGTGTAACAATCAATTTTAGTCAATTTATTCGGAACGACGGAAATTGGGTGATTTTTATTGCGATGAAAGGTGAACGTGAAAAGTGACGAAAATCCATCTCGAGCACTTTGTAGAACGCGAACGAATGAAACAATTTCATTGTCGTTCGTTTCGTTTTCATCGTACAATCGACATTATTACTATTGAAAATATATCTACATATATATATATATATATGAAAAGCAAACGAA
Source organism: Leptonema lineaticorne (assembly GCA_024500535.1). Taxonomy (NCBI): domain Eukaryota; kingdom Metazoa; phylum Arthropoda; class Insecta; order Trichoptera; family Hydropsychidae; genus Leptonema; species Leptonema lineaticorne. The sequence continues at coordinate 6,774,751 of JANIJI010000016.1, read as the reverse complement.
ATATGAAATAACTATGTGTGTGTGTGCATGTGTATAAAAGCGATCTGAAAATTCTGAATATTGCACGCCTCTGTAAAGTTTTATATCGAAACAAGCGTTTCTTGAATAAATTCATAATATTTCTGTTGAATATTTGTATTTAAATGCATTGAAAATGATTGCGTTTATTACACTGTTATATATACATATTATATATTATAATATATATCCATTAAAAATAAAGAATAATATTTAATATAATTATGGATAACGTGTTGATTGTACGTAATTATAAAAATGGTTTAAGTGATATATTTGCTACGTTTTACTAATTCAAAAAAAAAAATACATATAAATATCATATAATATTTAAAGTTTGAATTAGATAAATTTCATATTATGTTAAAAAAAACTAACATAATTACAATTAACTGAATTTATAAGCTTTAAATAATAATAAAAATATGAGAAAGTTTGAATAAAATATTCTATCATCGTGTTTTTTGTTATATTAGTTTTCATCATCCATTTTCATTATTGAGCTTTATTCATTGTTACAATTTTTAAGGTCAATATTGGTTTATCTATATTTCAGATTGATTTATTTTATTAGCTTTCAAATGATTAACATTTTTCAAACTTATAAATTTGTTAAATATTTTTTAATATGTGAATAATTCTATATATATATATATATATATATATATATATATATATATATATATATATATATATATATATATATTAATTTAATTTAAATTATCTGTTCTCATTTTAATATCTTTAATACTAAAATATTTTTTTAATGAAATTTATTATCTACAGAATTTGATCATCTATTGAATTATGATTCAGATATTTATTATCACATAAGATGAATTCATGATTTACGTTTGCTATATTTGATGTTTTTTTTCTTGAATCAGATTACGTATGCCGCTATTTTTTTCAGCACCCGAATCCGGAGGATTTCAGCAATTTTGCCACATCGCATTTTCACACACACACACTGACAATCCTGAAAAATCTTTTCCCCTTCATACACACGCCCACCGTTTCAGAACAATGCACTTTTTCGCGCGTTTCATCAAAACCGTCTTAATTGGATCATCAATTTCGCACGGTCGTAACTTTTTTTCCACCCTATATACGACACCTTTGCTTCTGCGTACAATTTTTCTGGAAATTATTATTACGGCAGTTATTATTATTATTATTATTGTTATCCTCTTTTTTTTATTTCTAGGGGAGTTTGGTGATTGATAGAGACGTGCCCGTTCGTATCCGGAGGCCATTAGTTGCGAGCGTCCAATTGCGGGACCCGGACTCGTGATTTATCTAATGACGATCTCGTTCTCGAACTCACGTATTACATGACAAAAGGCGTGTTTTTCTAGATTCATCATTTCGAGTGGAGTCCATTGTTACGCCCCAAGATGTCTATCCCGAGTTTTCAAAAATAATAATAAAAAAATTCATTCGAAAAATATGAAAAAAAAAAATTCACTCGTTCGAAGTTTTTCAGTTGGGTTCGCCATTTTCTAGATATATTTTTTTTTTCTTGTTCATCTTCGTTTTCTGTGTCTGAGGCGGTCTATCCGAGTCGTTGTTTCATTTTACGGTTCTAATTTAAATGCATGTTTAAAATGAAATTGCTTCCGACGAGAATTTACGTCAATTGCTCCATTTGTTTATGATAAAAGTTTTAATAGTGAATATTACGTTGAAAACAAAAATAAAATAAAATCTGTAATATTACGTTCAATCGAAATTATTATATGAAAAACAAAAATAAAATATATTAATGCGATTTTGTACTTTTTTTTCACTTTTATAACTGAAATATAAATAAAATAGAAGAAATAATATTTTATAATAAATGAAGTCGAGAGGTGTTTTTTTCTTTATGTAGATTGTGCCACCCTTTAATGAACGCTTGAATAATATTAAGGGTGGCAGTAGCTTTAGATGCAATTGCGAGAGAATTTTTCTGAAATATTAAAAGTCATATATATATATATATATATATATATATCGTATTAAATTAAAATGATTAAATTTAAAAAAAATGCTATACAGCTGAAGAAAAATGAATATTATTTGAATCAGAAAAAATAATGATTGGTTAAATAAATTTTATACAACTATTCTGGAATATATAAAATAAATTTTTGATATATATATATATATATATATATATTTGAAATGTTCTAAATTATAATAAACTTGTCTTATTATGTAATGAGTTGTATCAGATTCAGTTAAATATTACTAAAATAAATAGGTTAACTAAGTATTATTCAAATATATACATATTTTGTTATATATTTCAAATTATTGTCGTGAAATAAATCAAACATAAAAATTGTGATTGGAAAAATCTCTCTCTCTATGTGTATATATATATATATATATATATATATATATATATATATATATATATATCGACAGTGCATCGTTTGCATTTTCAGCATTTTCCAAATAACGCTTAGAATCACATTCAAATTCAGCGCTATAAAATGTGGACGAGCTTTCGGATGCCAGAAAAAGCTTTGAGGAGAAGAAGAGGAGAGGGGGACGCATTTTTAAGGGTTAAAAAAATGGAAAAGGGGGGCACTTTTGTTGTTGGCAATCAGATTTAAATACGTTATGCGTATCTATCGTTGTATTGGCAACTTTCAGTCTGTTCGTCTGTCTGTCTTTCTGTCACTCGTATTGTCTATCAATTCCGGATGGCTTGAGTTTGAAATCAAACGGGAAGGGAATCTTTCCCGGTGATGGAACCGGGATCAGACAGGATGTATGCGTAAATACACACACACACACAATATTTGGTGAATTTCAAGATTTTCCATTGTGTACCCCGTTGGCGTTTCTCGTTTATTTAAATATCACAAAATATATATAATGATCTTTATAATTATTTCTATTTAATATTTTTTTTATTAATATTTATAATAAAATATAAAAAAATATAAAAAAATTAAAATAAAATCTAATTTTTTATGTAAAAATTCTGAAATAGAAAAAAGAATGAATTAATAAAATAAAACGATTCGCACGGTCGATTCAAATAAATGCGAATGAATTCATTCATATATGCCATTGTTTTTCGATTGATATATATATATATATATGTGTGTGTGTGTATGTGTATAATTTTTTTGGTACATTCAAAGCATCCTGTATACGAATTTTATTCATGCATTCGCAAAAATCATAAAACAGAGATAAAACTAACTCGACGATTATAGTTCGTGGTGCATGTATAAAAATTAACATACGTAAAAGTTGATAACAAGATTCCATTTTAAATTTAAAAAAAAAAAAAAATATATATATATATATATATATATATATATATATATATATATATATATATATATACCATACATTTCTACTTTGATGTGACTGAAAATAAAAAATATTATTTTTTATTAAAATATATATTTTTTTATCATATTATAATTAGTGATAAAATGAATGAAAATTTATATAAATAAATAATTCGAATGTAAATTGAATATTTATTATTTACATTACATTTTTTTATTATTATATAAATACGTTGTTCGAATAAGTGAAGATTTATTTCAATAATGAAAAACCACTGCACTATTTTTAAAACGAAAACCGCTAATATCGATCATATTGTTACGTCCCCGGGGTCGGGGGTTTCTAGGATAGAAAATGATACGCTCCTATTTGTGTATATCGGTCTTACCAACGGGGTTTTATTACTGACAGGTTTACAATAATCGGCAACAAAGTACAAGAACAAAGCAAGAATTATAAATAATGAAGACAATAGAATAAATACATCAATTAATAAAAATAATCAAAGATACAAACATAAATCATTAATCAGAGATACAAACACAAATCATTAAATGCCAATAGTTAGAGATACAAACATAAATCCTTGAATGCCAATAATCAGGTATACAAATATAAATCAATTACAGAGCAGTTAATAACAATAATGGACATACGTCAATCAATAAAAGACATACATAAATGAGTTACACTAAACAAGAGCGACAAGGGATTAATTACTGGTTACCATAACCTTAATCTCTAAACCCATATTCCATATTTGATCCACCGGATTGGAGTATAACCGCTACTCCTTCTGGAACCAGATCGTAGATATCCAACGTGAGACTTCTCGAAGAACGTCTTCCAGACACTCTTCTGGATTCGTAGAGCTCCCAGATGCCGACCAGGCCGCTCCTACATCCGATCGTCCTTCACCGTAGTCTGACGTCCTTCCTCGATCTATCCATCCGGTCCGAGCTTCACAGAGCCAAGGCTCTCACATGTGAAGTCGGGCAGAACTTCGCCGTCCCAAGACTGCTCGCAGACGAAGCTTTTTGTATACTGGTCCTACACCCGTTTTATCGGCGGCCGACCTGCAGTCCTTATCGGTTTCAGCTAATAGCGAAGTGGTAACGCCCATTAAATATGGGAAATCCCGTCCACGTTATTACTTTGTGTTTATCTGCGTCGCTTGGGTTTTTAGAATCCATTAGCATTGTTATCGTAATCCATCTTGTCTATCTTCTTTTACATTTACAAAGAACAGGGTTTTTCCATATCTTATCTCTAACTTAACTAAATGCCGTTTACCTGCAGTAATTATATTTATTTCTTACATTAAACCCCCCAAGGTCGTAACATTGCCCCCTTCTAAAACTCGTTCGTCCCGAACGATGTTAAACTCATTTTCTTCAGAAGGCGGTTCTTTTCCGGATTTACAGCTAATGCACTTTCGACGCCAGTTTTCCATGTTTCCTCCATGACTTTTCCAAAAACAGTTTTCTGTCGGGGTCGTTCTAACAATTTTATCACGTCCGGGCTTAGAAATATCCAATTTCTTCGATTTTCCACATAAATCTTTTGGGTGTACACTTTGTTTGTTGTTTTCAACTTTAGTGCCGGAATTTGTTCTCAACATCCTCACTGGTAGTGCGTTCTCGTTTACTCGGGTTTTATTCGTCGCTTTTCCAAAAGGGTTTTCCTTAGAAGCGTAGCGTTTCGAGCAATTGTAAAATAAATGATTCCTTTCTCCACACTTATAGCATCTAGGACGATGGCGTCGATGTTTATTCTTCGATGTCACCATTACTGCTTTTGTTTCATCAATTGTCTTCAAATTGAGCCGATTTTGAGGTTGAGCACGCTTTGGACACTTATTTATAAAATGACCTTGTTTTCCACATCCGTAGCATCTTGGCCTAATGCTTGGATATCTATCATTTTTAATCGCAACAACTTCTCTTATCAAATGTGTTTGTGCGTCAGAATGGGCAGCTTCCACTTCCAGTGCGTGTGTTAGGGCACTTTTTAGAGTCGCATGATGTCCAAGTTTCACCGCGATTCGTACTGCGGAGTTTCGGATCCCGTCCATAAAAGCTTGAACCAATATATCGTTAATTGGAGCCGATGACGATTGGTAGGCCTTTTTAATTAATCTGTCTATTTCTAACGCCCACAGTTGGAGGGACTCATTGCTGCGTTGTATGCGATTCTTTACCTGAGCTCGGTATACATACTCCAAATGAGCATCTCCGAATTGCGTTTCCAATGCTTCGAGTAGACTTTCGTAAGTGATTTCTCGATTGCACGTCTCCAATACCATCAGTGCCCGGTCTCGTAAGGCCAACGTTAACGCCGTTAGCGATTCCTTTTTACTCCATCTATTCATGTCGGCGACCATTTGCAACTGTATTTTATAAGCGGTCCATGAAGAAGTTCCATCGAATGGGGGTAACTTGAATTCCCGCGCAGATCCTGCAGAACTTGGAATACTTCCTCCTTTTTTTATAGATTCGAATGCTATCCCCATCTCAGCGACGAGAGCTGCGGTCTTCGAGATTTGATTAGTGTTTTCGTTGATCCGCTCATCTTGTTGTTGTATTTTTAATTCGAGTTCTTTTTGTTTATTGGTTACTTCCGTAATCAAGAGACGCGTTTGTTCTTCTTGAAAAGCGCGTGTCTGCTCTCCCTGAAGCTGTGCCTGTTCTTCCAAACGGCGGGCTTGTTCTTCCTGTCGGCGAGCTTGTTCTTCCTGTCGGCGGGCTTGTTCTTCTTGAACAGCGCGTATCTGTTCTTCCTGTCGGCGGGCTTGTTCTTCCTGTCGGCGGGCTTGTTCTTCTTGAACAGCGCGTATCTGTTCTTCCTGTCGGCGGGCTTGTTCTTCCTGTCGGCGGGCTTGTTCTTCTTGAACAGCGCGTATCTGTTCTTCCTGTCGGCGGGCTTGTTCTTCCTGTCGGCGGGCTTGTTCTTCCTGTCGGCGGGCTTGATCTTGTAACATCGTCATCAATATTTTAAAGTCAAACGGGGCCGGGGTCTCCACCGGTGATGTCTCTGACGACCCGGTAGCTTGTTCCATTGTTTCAGGTGTTACAAGGCTTTCCTCATACCGTTGTTCTGACTCTTGTTGTCGCTGATGTCGTGTTTTTACACCTTCGACAATATCCTCCTTTGGTGTAAGCGACATTTTATTTCAATAGGAGAGACACTTTCTATCCCACTTCTGACACCAATTGTTACGTCCCCGGGGTCGGGGGTTTCTAGGATAGAAAATGATACGCTCCTATTTGTGTATATCGGTCTTACCAACGGGGTTTTATTACTGACAGGTTTACAATAATCGGCAACAAAGTACAAGAACAAAGCAAGAATTATAAATAATGAAGACAATAGAATAAATACATCAATTAATAAAAATAATCAAAGATACAAACATAAATCATTAATCAGAGATACAAACACAAATCATTAAATGCCAATAGTTAGAGATACAAACATAAATCCTTGAATGCCAATAATCAGGTATACAAATATAAATCAATTACAGAGCAGTTAATAACAATAATGGACATACGTCAATCAATAAAAGACATACATAAATGAGTTACACTAAACAAGAGCGACAAGGGATTAATTACTGGTTACCATAACCTTAATCTCTAAACCCATATTCCATATTTGATCCACCGGATTGGAGTATAACCGCTACTCCTTCTGGAACCAGATCGTAGATATCCAACGTGAGACTTCTCGAAGAACGTCTTCCAGACACTCTTCTGGATTCGTAGAGCTCCCAGATGCCGACCAGGCCGCTCCTACATCCGATCGTCCTTCACCGTAGTCTGACGTCCTTCCTCGATCTATCCATCCGGTCCGAGCTTCACAGAGCCAAGGCTCTCACATGTGAAGTCGGGCAGAACTTCGCCGTCCCAAGACTGCTCGCAGACGAAGCTTTTTGTATACTGGTCCTACACCCGTTTTATCGGCGGCCGACCTGCAGTCCTTATCGGTTTCAGCTAATAGCGAAGTGGTAACGCCCATTAAATATGGGAAATCCCGTCCACGTTATTACTTTGTGTTTATCTGCGTCGCTTGGGTTTTTAGAATCCATTAGCATTGTTATCGTAATCCATCTTGTCTATCTTCTTTTACATTTACAAAGAACAGGGTTTTTCCATATCTTATCTCTAACTTAACTAAATGCCGTTTACCTGCAGTAATTATATTTATTTCTTACATTAAACCCCCCAAGGTCGTAACAATATATTCATATTTATGAGTACAATTTTGCTGGTCGCGATTTTCAGTAATGAGCTATCGACTCAGAACACAATAGTAATTGTATGCTAATCAAAATTTGATAAAGTTATAATTATTGGATTTTGCGGTTAAATATTATAATTAAAGTTTGTGAATGATTGTCTAGTTTAAATAATATTTTTATGTTATATTTTTTTTTATTTATTATATTGTATGAGTTATATTTATATACAATATTCAAAAAAAAATCTTGTAAATATTTCTAAAAATATAAACATTATTTGTATTTGTCAAACCTTTGTCGACCTTTGTTCTTTGAGACGTAAAATATTTTTATTGAAAAACTATAGAGTCGTTATCAATTAACTTGTGATAAAAATGTTCCATTATTTTTATAAATAATCATATAAAATCATTATTATAATATCATAAAAAAAAACATTATATATTTTCATTGTATATTATTAATTTCAAAATTGTATATTCGATTTAATTTTACGATCGTTTTGATTTTATAACATTATATAATATAATCGAGTGTTATTTAATATACGAATATTAAAATATATGTAACATAAATATGATAATGGATTCATCCTTTCATGAGTTATATATTTAAATCAGTTTTATATATGAAAAATATACTTATTTTTTTTTCATACATCTGTATATATATATATATATATATATATATATATATATATATATATATATATATGCAGTATGTATAATATATTAACGTAAATTTACATTAGCAAATAAATCAAGTATGCGAATTCATTCTATTAACATAAATAAACGAATATTTATCTATTTTAACATTTTTAATAAATGCTCATGTTTTGAAGTTGAAATAAAAATTATATTATATTTTATTTAACTTTAACATTGCTTTATTATTATTATTATTATTAAAAACATTGTTCAAATTTGATAAATATAATAATAATAATATCCTATTTGTAATTTTTTTTTTGAAAAAATATTCGTCTACAACAATCAAAATAGTCTCTATTAAATATTATTATATTTATACTAATACTTTTTCAATCTCTAAAACACTTCTGAAACTTAATTTTTAGGACAGCTTTAAGACTTTTCTGACCTATCGAGGTTTTTTATTGCATTTTTTTATAATACTCACGGGTCTATCTTTGGTGAATAAGGAGGTTGGAGTTTCATTACAGTGTTGTTTTTTTCCAAAAATTCACGAATTTTCACAAAATATATATTATATGATCATTACATGGAAATTTTTCCAATAATATATTTCGTAGTAAAATTATATTATTTCAGATATAAAAATATTCGGTCGTATATTATATATATATATATATATATATATATATATATATATATATATATATATATATATATATATATATATATATATATATATTGATTTTTTAAGCATGTTTCGCAATAACGGATATGGTTGTACGCGGCAGGCTTACAAATACATTTATGCATTATGTTTTCATTATTCTTCTTTTTTCATGTATGGCTGCCGCTTCTGAAAACTGAATTCTTCCGGTGAAACGATCAGGGTTATCGGCATAGGACGGGACAGGGGTTTGGAAGGGTGCGCGTCTTGTTTTCTTTTATTACAATATGCAAATATTGAAAAAATATTGAAAAGTTTCGCGTTACACGTGCGTGACGCGCGGGCGAACGTTTTTCGCGTGCGTCGTTTCGCCCCGCAGTGAAAGTGTTTACGTTATTATATACTCGATTCGGACGGGCGATAATGAAGCGCCCTTCAAGTTAAATGAATCGAGATGGATCTGAAGTCGATCGCAGCTTCTCAAATTTTGCGAAGTTTAATAACTGGGGTTTTGTATTTCGATAGATGTTTATTTATATCCATCCACCTTTCGGTCCTTTTAGATTATAATTAAATATAATAATATCGAGTTCGTTGTCCATTCATAATATCGTTAATAATATATATATATATATATATATATATATATATATATACATATATATATATATATATATATATATATATATATATATATAATGAAATTTCAACTTTTGAATAATTATACTTTAAAAGATTTTTTCATATTCTATTTTAGTCTTTGAATGTAAATTTATTTTTGGAATATCAACCAAAAGATTCTCGATTAATATAACATAAATTTATAATTGGATAATAATATTTTCAAAGAATATTTACAGAAATACTTCTATTATTTATTTTTGATATTAATAATATTAAAAACATATCGCAGTAATAAAAAAAATGTATTTATATTTCAATTAAGACTAATGAATCTTACTTAATTTTCAACACTCATTTTTAAATAAATTCGATTGATAATTTAATCGATTTTTTTCAAATATTTTCCTTTAGAAATTATATATATTAACATATCATTGTCAAAACTTTACTTAAATCTAGTTTTATATTATATATTTCTAATTGAAATATTTAAATTGGATTTCATATTATATTATGTTTATTATATTTTAGTTTTCAAATAATCTCATCATATATGCAACGTTTTTGAAAATTTACGACCTTAAATATTAAATGTAAACATCTTTATTAATTTAATTCGTTGTAAATATTAAAAAAAATACTAAAGAATAAAGTTTCTTAAGAATATTTTTCTTTTGGTAAAATACGATATTAATTTATTTATATATGAGAAGAATTCACGAGACAGCGACATTTTTAAAAGTCAACTATAATTCATTTTATTAAAATTCTTTTTATAATATATAAAATTTTGAAATATTGTTTTGCATTATATAATAGCTTTTTTTAAAAGTAAAAAATAGCACTACAATATTTGCTTTTGTAATTTTGGAATTGTGTCGCATAATAATATATGCACAATGCTTTCCAGGCTTACAATTTATTCAGTGTTATTTGTTGACTAAATTAAAAATATATTTCGAAAGTATATTTAGACATTTTCATATAAGAAAGTTTTAAGTCAAAATAATCATATTATATTGTTACGTCCCCGGGGTCGGGGGTTTCTAGGATAGAAAATGATACGCTCCTATTTGTGTATATCGGTCTTACCAACGGGGTTTTATTACTGACAGGTTTACAATAATCGGCAACGAAGTACAAGAACACAGTAAGAATGATAAATAATGAAGACAATAGAATAAATACATCAATTAATAAGAATAATCAAAGATACAAACATAAATCATTAATCAGAGATACGAACATAAATCATCAAATGCCAATAGTTAGAGATACATACATAAATCCTTGAATGCCAATAATCAGGTATACAAATATAAATCAATTACAGAGCAGTTAATAACAATAATGGACATACGTCAATTAACAAAAGACATACATAAATGAGTTACACTAAACAAGAGCGACAAGGGATTAATTACTGGTTACCAAAACCTTAATCTCTAAACCCATATTCCATATATGATCCACCGGATTGGAGTATAACCGCTACTCCTTCTGGAACCAGATCGTAGATATCCAACGTGAGACTTCTCGAAGAACGTCTTCCAGACACTCTTCTAGATTCGTAGAGCTCCCAGATGCCGACCAGGCCGCTCCTACATCCGATCGTCCTTCACCGTAGTCTGACGTCCTTCCTCGATCTATCCATCCGGTCCGAGCTTCACAGAGCTAAGGCTCTCACATGTGAAGTCGGGCAGAACTTCGCCTATCCAAGACTGCTCACAGACGAAGCTTTTTGTATACTAGTCGTACACCCGTTTTATAGGCGGCCGACCTGCAGTCCTTATCGGTTTCAGCTAATAGCGAAGTGGTAACGCCCATTAAATATGGGAAATCCCGTCCATGTTATTACTTTGTGTTTATCTGCGTCGCTTGGGTTTTCAGAATCCATTAACATTGTTATCGTAATCCATCTTGTCTATCTTCTTTTACATTTACAAAGAACAGGGTTTTTCCATATCTTATCTCTAACTTAACTAAATGCCGTTTACCTGCAGTAATTATATTTAATTCTTATATTAAACCCCCCAAGGTCGTAACAATATTTTATATATATTTTAAAGGCGATGAATGATAAAAATCGCATTTTTATCACAGATATATAATAAAATTTTTATTTAATACATGAATTATAAAATATATAAAATAAAAATCATTGATATTTATAACAATATGGTTTTATGAAATATTTTTTAAAGCGTTTTATTGTCGTCATATGTCAGCGAATGTATAATATATAGTTGAGTTTAAAATTTACAGCAATTAATGTCCGTTGTAAGTAAAACTTTTTAATGCTTACATTCGCATATACTAGCCGTTTTCATGAAATGTGTTTAAATGCAGTCACACTTTTATACTTTTACAACCTTAATATATAATCACTTATATAACTGTAATTGTGACGGTGTCAAGTGTGCGGCCCGCAACTTTTTAAAATGCGGCCCTCATATATTAAAAATATATTATATTAAAAAAGTATATATTTTTTTATATTATGAATTCTCGATTTTATTATGCACGTAATGATAGTATTATTATTTGTTGAAAAATTTAAAGATAAAATATATTTTTTAATTAAAAATAATTTTAATTTATATTAAAATTAAATTAAATTGATCTTGAATTTATTTGATTAGAGAAAATAATAAGAATTATTTTTTAATATATTGCGCAAATCTCCCGAGTCACACTCGTGCATGAATAAATTCGAAATTTAAATATTTTTTTTATATATAATGTACGATCATATCTCGTTTTCTCATTTTTTATATATATATACTAGTACTAGAAAATAAAATATACATTTGGAGATTAAACCATATTATGCGACCCGTATTTGCTGGCAAATTGAGCACTTCTGGCGCACAGAATATATATAAGTATATAAAGCCGATATGTCACAGAGTGCGCTTTTCCAGCGCAATTACGATAGTCGTAATTTGGCGAAAGCGCATAAACGTATAAACGTTCCCGCCATTGTACAGCGCCAACTATTTCCTAATCTGATACGTGAATAGATTTACGTTTTTTGTGAATGTGCGTCAACGTTGGCGCACATCGGCGCACATGTGCGTGAATGTGCGCCGAATAGAATTATACCTTCGGGAATACGATATCGTTGATGGGATTTCGTGTCGCGCAAGACGAAAGAACGGTCGACGCTCGTTCGCTCGTTCGCTCGCACACGAACGCCATCTTACGTATGCGACCCACATTTTCTTTATTTTTTTTCCGCGTCTCCTTTTTCGTATATTCTGGAATATTCATGATAAAAATAAGCGTCTATTTTGTTGTGTATTGCGTTGAAATTATTCAAAGCGTATCGTACGTGAAAACTTTGCACAGTGTTTCGTCATCGGATAAAGTTTTCGGCGATTTAATAAAGCGCAAGATGCGACCGGCATAAAAATGATTTATTTTAAGTTATTGTTGGTTGCTGTTTCGGTTCTTTTTTTTTTAATAAACTTTGTTCGCAATGGAAAATAAACGATATTAATATTTCTGTAGAATAAATAAAAAAATACTTTGAAGACAAACCGTATATTTATATATAAAAAATATTTTTTGCACAATTAATAATTTCCACATGATATAAATTTAAAAAATAATTCTAATTTAATATTAAATATTTTTTATATAAATATATATATCTGTCTTATAAAGCTGAATTATTTTATATTCACTTCGACATTAATATATTATATTTTTGATAAAAAAAACGACGCTTTAATATTTATATAGTTCATATTTTTTTCACTGATGAAAAATCGATAGAGAATTGAGCACATTGTTAAAATTTTCACGATATCGGTGAAAAAAAAAATGTAATGAAAAAAGAAAAAAAAATATATATATATATATATATATATATGTATAACGGTAAATGAAAATGAAGTCGGAAAATAGCAAACCGCAACTACGATATAGGTAAATGGGGATCCGGCTTAATAACTTTACGCATCGTTGGTCGTTTAACCATTGGCGGAAGCGTAAACGTTATATTGAATTTGAACGTTATTGTGGATACGCGTCACCGACGATTCATCGTCATATATTTTAATATAAATTTTGTTTAATAATAAACCTCCATTTATGTATTATTTATGTTTGCGTTCTAATGCGTTTCATGCGCAAATAAATTAATTTGACCGATATATGTATATTAACTAACGTTCTTCGATAATTCGACGGATCGATAGATTTTTGCGAATACGAAAGCGAAATTGCGGATGATTTTGATTTGAAAATGCTATTGTAATCGTTCGCTGTTACGGCGCAGCGACATCTGTCGACGATTTTAGTGTATATTTACCGCGGATGATTAAATCGATATTTGATTTTTAATATTAAGTTGTGTGTTAACTGTATGAAATTACATTTTTATGTCCTATTGAATTTATCTTGTGATTTTATTTATAAATTTTGAATAAATATTTGAGGTGATATTTTAATTTAGCTCTTTAATTATATATTTTTTTGAAATATCTATCAAAAACAAAAATCATTGTTTTGAAAATTTCTTTAATGATTTAAAATTGTTTATAAATACGCTTCTTGAGTTAAATTTTTGAAAAAAAACTTATAATTTAGTGAAATTATATTTTAATAAAAAAGAAACTAAAATATATAGTGATACAGTTGATATTTTTATATAGCAATATAAAAAAATAATATTAAAAAAAATAATTTTATATTATCATTATATTAATAAAAGTACTTTACTACCAATATAAAAAAATATAATTAGGATTATATTTTTGGGAATAATCCGATATTTTCTTTTTTTTTTTTTGGACGGTGCGTTAATTCCGGGCCGCGCCTTATAACTTTAATACGCTTAGTTTTCTTGTTACCATTATTTTATCTTATCACGCGACATACTAAGACGTTTTTCACGTTATATATATATATATATATATATATATATATATATATATACATATATAATATAACATATTAAATTATTATTACATTCACGATTATGAATATGGAGAACGATAATGATGATGACGCAGATGATTATTATTATTGTGAAAAATTGCTTTATTGCGTTGCTCATACTATTATCCGGCGAAATATAACGCTATATTTCATCGAAACGGGAGAAGGGGGGGGGGTATTTTATTAAAATATTAATAATAATAATAATTTTTCTTAGGGTGGGTTACGAAGTTATCTAGTGCATATTATAATAATTTATGTGTATATTTACGTTGTCAAATGTCGATATGTGCTCGTTCGCAGCTAGCGCGTGATATGTGTTATTTGTTTATTTATTTATTTATTTTATTGCTTCGTATTATTTATGTTGCGAACGTACAAAAGATACGAGTTCGTTGTATCTCTAGAAAGTTTCTTTACTACTTTTTCAGCGTTTCTATTTTTTTTTTTTTTTTTTGTAAAGTAAAGTCGTATTTTCTCGACAAATTTTCGCGATATATATATATATATATATATATATATATATATATATATATATATATAAAGTTTTGTGTTATGTAAATATATTGGTATATAATATATAATTTAATGTATTTATTCAAATTGAGAAACATATCAAAACCGAGCACTGAAAAGATAAGGATAATGTGACTGTAAATTGCGATTATTTGCATTGCGATTTCTGAAAATATTTTTCAGTATTAATAAAAAAAAAAAAAGATTGTTTATAAAGAAATTGCTTTTTTCTACAATTTTTTTTTTGAAAGTTAAATAGAATTTATATATAAGAAGTTTCTTCAAAATTTATATTTAACATTTGATAATTGAAAAAAATATATTTTCATGTATGAAATGTTGAAAGTAATATGAATATATATTTTTTTATATTAATTTAAATTATGTTATATTTGTATAGTTTTAGAGTGATATAATGTTCTAATTTGATTGTGTTATTATCTAGTAAAATTATATATAATTATCATCAAAATATGTAATTATAAATAATATATATAATATTTACACGAATTATATTTATATAAAAATGAACCTTGAGAGGAAGGTTTTATTTTTTTATAAGGACATTTCATATTTGACATCTATAAGAAATAACTCTATTTCACGACAAAAAAAATAACACACACACACATCGACGTATAATATATAGTATGAAATAAAACAGAAAAGTTTTATTTGCCGGAGCAACAACAATTTATTATATTACACGCGTTTGATAAAACGAGGAAAAGGGCGGATGTTCCGGAAATGCTACAAATTTTTTGCGCACATGTCGCGATCCTTTTTTTCGTTTTTTTTTTTTTTGGAAATCCTTAAAATTCTTCAACGACATCGTGTCTTTTTTTGGATAAAAATTCATAGTGTCATAGATGATTTTAGGCTTACGCTCTCATTTCGTTTTATTCTGACGATTCGTGTATTAGATGTGATAATAAAGTAGTCGGAGTATATCGTTTAGAATATTTAAAAATTATTTCGATTTTATAATTTAATTTTAAATTTTCTAAATATATTACTTATAAAATTTTACATTATAATATATACATTAATCTATATTTACGTTGGCTCTATGTTCAAAATTCGTCTTTTTGAAGGTTTTATAATATATTTTTATCTATAAATTTTAATCGTTTAAGACTATTTAGGTTTCTTAAAATCCAATGATATTTTTATACTTAACAGAAGATAATTTCAATATTTTAATGAACCTTTTTTTCTAATTCTTTTCCCTATAACATTTTCGTCAAGTTAATTATTAAATCTATGGCGAGATAAATGTATTTAGTTACAATATTCGTGTATGAAAAAAATAATATCATAAATATCGTAATTATATTAATTTAATAATATTATCAGAATATTATTAAATTAATATAATTATGCAAATTTAATCTCGTCCTTAATAATGTAGTAATAATAGTGTAGATAAGTGAATATTTTTAGTATTAATTATATATAATATATAAAAATTTGTATGCACGACTATAGAAATAATCAAATATAAATATTTTATAAATATAGATATCGTCATTAATATTATGTATTACGTAATTATGATACATTTTTTTTTTAAAGTTATCATTAATAGGTCGACTTTCATTTTTTGTCAGCAGTCGATCCGGCAACTTTTCGATCGCACCGTTCCACTTTATATTCCAGTCGTGCGGAACGTGAGAGCTCTCCTAGCCGAGGCGAAAGCTAACGGCTTTACTTCCACACACAACAAAACTTTACGAGTTTGCCGAGTGCATATAAGATTTTACGATGGGACTTATCAAAACCCGAACGAACACTACGTTTTCCACAACTTTTCTTTAACAACAACACAACAAAACCGCAAACGCCGACGGAAAATAGCCCCTTCCACTTTTCTGACCGCACCCTCCACCCCCTCAAATAAATTATCTGATAATATATTCGATCATTAAAAAAAAAAACGAATTTTCACTTCCATATCTAGCATGATTAATTTCTATAATAGATATGTTGATAGTATTTAAATTATATATATTACATAAAAAATATGGATAAAATGATTGTGTATCGTATATTAACAATTAGAATAATTTTCAGTTATTTTATATATCAAAAAATTTTAATATATGTATGAACGTTTAAGAACATGTTTTAAAAGAAATATGCACAGTACATGTGAGAAAGGTTATTAAAGGGATTGAAAATGATTATGTAATGTATAAATGTGTGAGAAGGGTTTGTAAAGATTTAAGCTCCATATATTTTCTAACTACTGAAATAATAATATATAAATATTATAATAAATATATTATTTTCGCTTCACGTATTTTCATTCATAATTGATAGTACCGGAAAATAACCCTAGCGATTAGTGAAAGATTATTGTATATATTAATATATTAAATATTTTTATTCATATTGAATATATTCAAACATATTTTCCGTTATATGATTTTTGAATTAGAAGAATTATAAAAAATATATTTATTGATTAAAAATTAAAGCATTATAATTTTGATAAGTAATATCCATGCCATTTTCAAACTTTATCTTGTTAAGAACAAAATTTAACACTTTCTATATAGTTGGTGGTTTATTTTGTTTGAATTCTGTTTATTCGTATTTTCAGAAACGTTTATATATATTTAGTATATCGTTTAAAAAGAAGTTTAGAAAGAAATAAAATTAAATCGTTGCAGTTAAATTCGTACATTTGGAAGACAGTTTAGAGTTAAATTCGCAGCAACATTCGTATTTTATTTGATGAACATAATAATAATATTCTTCACTAAATTTAAAAAAAATATATATAATTTATTATAATGCGAATCGTAATGATCATTTTGATTAATTTATTGTGTTTATATATAATACAAGAATGAAATATTTAATAAAATTTTGTCGTTCGCTGTTTAAAAACAATACACGAACGGACGTTAAAATTTGAACTCAAGTTCTCGTTACCGTAATAAAGCAAAGTACACATAATTGATAAATAATACAAATTGCTGCCGCCATAGTATAATATATCGGCATATAATGAGCGTTTAAGTGAGGCGTGAGAACGATAAATTAAAACTTTAAATTGCGAGTTAAATAGTGATTATCCGTAATAGACTGTGCTCATTAAAATTCACGGTTAGCACTCTGTAACTCTTCGGGTTCAAAGTTTTCGACGAGAAAGATACTCACTCATACCATTTGTACACCTTTCTCACAACTTAAAACATTTATATTATATATATATATATATATATATATATATATATATATATATGAATGTAATTCTTTAAATTTGTAAATTACTTTTTATACACTTTCAATAATGAAAATTAAAAAAAAATATTTTCGGCTAATAAATATGATAATTTTG
The DNA here is from genome assembly GCA_024500535.1 of Leptonema lineaticorne. Taxonomy (NCBI): domain Eukaryota; kingdom Metazoa; phylum Arthropoda; class Insecta; order Trichoptera; family Hydropsychidae; genus Leptonema; species Leptonema lineaticorne. Next base: position 6,756,437 of record JANIJI010000016.1, on the reverse strand, counting down.
ATATAAAACTGGCGATTCTAATAGTTATAAATTAATATTAATTTGATGAGAACGTCTTTTGATTAAAATATCATTTTTTTAACGTCAACGATATTTAGTTTGCAATCTGCAGAGCTTTTATACACGGTCTAAAGAGCTTTTATCCGCGGCCCACTTCTATCGTCTTTACTCAGCGGCAATCCGCTGCTTGTTATGCATTAATTATTTTATAATTAATATTATTTAAATTAAAATCATTGACATTTTTTTAACGGTTTATATAATATAATGAATATAAAAAAGTTTGAATATGACTTTTATATAATGAAAAAAATACATTATTAATTTTAATATGTATTCAAGAGACGTGATTTTTTTTTTCATGTATATTTAACTACAAAAATATTGTAAATTCATTTTAATTGCAAAACTTGCGAATGTTTCGTTATTATGAACATAAAAAATGAAAGCTTTTGAATAAATACGAGAATCAAAATTTCGTATTTGAAAATCTGCACAATAAAGTGAAAAATATATAAGTATATATATAATGTGAATATAAATTAGTGCATTTCTCGTGCTTTAAAACACAAAATTCTTACAAGTGAACAACTTTAATATGCTGTTTTAAACGTTATATCTACGAATAGTGAGTGGACTTTCGAAGAAAGTTACAACTTTCGGAATTCTCATTCGACGTTATATGCACATATGCATTTTCCGAGTTAGTTAAAAGTTATATCGGTATCTGAAAATTTAGCATTTAATTCAAGTAAATTTATGTGTAGTGAAAAAAAATACGATTTATTTTTACATATAATATAATATATGTGAACGTGAATATATTGAAATCAATTTTCGAATGTAAATATAATTAATGACGCGATATTAATTTATCATATTCGCGATATAGCGGAATAAATGATTCGAACGTTTTTCATTTTTTACACATTACAAACCACCCTCGTATTGTATAATATATAATATGTAGAAAAAACGAAATTAAATGCCACAAATTACAACGCGAAAAATTAATTTGTATAATTCCGCACAAAGCTGAAAAAACATCAAAAGTTTTCCTCATATCCGATCGGTCGGAAAAACGCATATATAAATATATGAAATATGTATATATTAAAATATATTATTTGGCTTATCGCCCGCCGCCAAAAATAAACATTTATTTCATTAAAAGCTTTCGTGTTCACGACACATATCCATTACTGAATCCATTAATATTCGTCGAATTATCGAATTAATCGCGATTACTATGCTAATCACTGCCGCTAAAGTCGACTTTGTTCCACGACGACAATTATAAAACCGTTTCACTTTTATTTTGCGTTCTTTTTTTTTTTTTTTCATTCGTCTTTCGTTCACTTGTGCCCTTTGAGCGACACGCGCGTTTGAAATTAATCACACATTATAAATCTATGTACGCATGTATAATAAAAAAAAAAAAAGTAAAATTTTATTCAGATTCATATATCGAAAAATGATTTAAAATTGTATTAAAGTTTATATAGAAAAGTATATTAAAAATAATTTTAATGTATTTTTTGATAATTTCTATATATGGTATATATATAATTTAATTTATTTACATAATAAAATTGTTACATAATTATTATAAATAGGTAAACGTTATTTCGTATTAAAATCGCGGTTTGTTGTTTGAAAGCAAAATTAATCACAAATTTTACTATTATTAATAATTAATTTTCTACTAATTCAAATTATACATATATTTGTTGAAAAGTCAAAATAAGAATTTAAAATTTTTAATTTTAATATTTTACTACATTTTTAATTAAAGTTTAGTCTTCTAATTTAAATCGATTTTGATCGAAAATTTAGATTTTTTTCTCTGAAAAAGATATATTTTATTTTATATAATGTTTATAATATTCATAATTTTGGATGATTACAGTTGTAGATTATTATAATCGTAATTTAACACGCTCTTAAAGTATTTTAATTTATTATAAAAAAAAACTTATTTTATTAATATAATAGATCTATTTAGTTGATTGTGAAAAGATTTAGATTATTTTAAGTTGTAATAATGACCGAGACATAGTCGTGCACGAAAATATTATAATTATAATTATACACACGTAATGATGAATGTTCATAGAGTAATTTTCCTAAATATTCGTCATGTGCGTGTGTTTGTGCGCGCGTCATGTACGAAAATTTGATTTATTGCAGCGAACGACGACGAATTTATTGCGTGTATATATTATATATATATATATATATATATATATATATATATATATATATATATATATATATATATATATATATATATATATATATAAATAAAATGCGCGGAAATATTACGAATATTTCGTAAAAAAACGTACGTTTATTAATTGAAAAACGATTAATAAACCGTTGAATAATATTGATTTTTTGCGTTTTTATGGATATTTTATGATAATCTGTTGTCGTTGAAACGGATTGAAAATTTTGATAGATGTTTTTTTTTCACAACTTAAATATTATATAGCAGTTTATATTTATAATTTTCAAGTAGATTTCAAAAGGTTAAATTTAAATATAATAATTATGAATGTTTAATACTAATAAATATTAATGATTTTTTCTTGTCATATATGAAGAAAGATCATCGATTTTGATTTTCATCATACTAATTATATCGACCGCCTTATTATATCAAAGGGTGTAAGTACGAATAGTACACACGTCAACGTAATGCGTTGAAATATCAAATATCTATTATTGCCGAGTAGAAGCCTTTGAATAACATGAATTAATAGTTCTGAGAAGGCGTTTTCGCCGAGACAAAGTTTTCCGTATTGAATTACGCACATTGATGATTATAATAAACTGCGTGTTTGGATTAAACGTAATAATATTATTACGATATAACGAGACTATTATATACAATATCTTCGCTATTCAAGATTTAATATTTTATCTTATCGTATGTATTATAATATAAACAGCGATTTCGGAAAAAAGCGAGACGATTTTCTTTGTTTTTTTTTTCATTTTCCGACTCTCCTTTCTCTCTGCGTTTCCGGAAAATTTAAACGTTGCGCGAATAAATAAATTATAAAAATATACACCTATGCGCTATTTTTTTTTAACACGGATAAAATTCCATTATAAAAGTACACACAAGAATAATTTCGTTATAAATCATGAATACTTTTACACCGCGACAGAAATTCCCTAAGAAAATTTATTGTTTTACCGTGGAAGAGTTTTAGTATGGCGAGGTCAACTGAAATTCTTTAGATAGATCTAAATACATGTTGAATATGCTAAAATATTTTATTATACATGTTTAAGGTTGGAAAATGGTATATATAAATTATTATTATGACAGTGTTTAATACGAAAAGATTTTCTATAAAATATTAAAAATTATTTTTATTTGAATTAAAACAACTAAAACCTATATATTAATATAGCTATAATTCAAATAATATTCAAAGCGTGGAAATTATATATGCTATATAGACGATATATAATAATAAATCAAGCCCCAAAATTTCAAATACGTTTAACGAATAGATTATACCTCTATATAAATTTAAATACACACACACACACACACACACACACATATATATATATATATATATATATAATCGAAATATAACATATAAATCGAAAGCTTAACTATAATTTTCGCGAGTCCGTCGTACAATGACAGTTAATGAAAATTTCACGAGCAGTTTTCCCCGGCGCATTATTAACGAGCCGTAAGTATTATTTGCGGAAAACTGCTTCCACCATCGCGGAAAAACCCTCTATTTTCTACCCTCTACCCTATACATCGTCAAGCCCCTCAGAATACTATTCTACATCGACTATACGTTTAGCAAAACCGTGTACCAATAGCGCGGTTAAATATTCACGAAGCGAGTCAGACAAAAATACAACTCGACCTTATAACATCTATATATATATATATATATATATATATATATATATATATATATATATATATACATATATATAGGGTGCTTCATAAATATGCGCGACGCTTTTGCATGAGAGAGTACAAAAAAAAAATAGAAAACACAGAGCGAAAGAGCAGAGAAAAAGTGGAGTCTTTCAGGCCTAATTTATAGTAATTCGGAATTTTTATGACTAATTGTGTTGTGAAGTCGACCTTATACATTAATTTCGTCGCTTTTTTTAAACGTTTCTATATATATATATAATATAAAAGAAATGATATTGGATTTTTTTGTTTTATATTTATATAAAAAATATTTGAAATATATCAATAATAAAATTATTGATCCATTGTAAATATTAAATTAAAATTCAGTTTAAAAGTAAGTTTAGTTTATCAATATGTATATAGAATGCAATATACTGTGAGATTTTATACTATCAACAGTTTAAAAAAATTCTACAAAATTTTCATCATTTTGTAATGTAAATATATGGTTAATAAAATTATAAATATATAATAATTACTTATATATAATTATAAAATTATAAATATACGATATTTCTATGAACTTGATAAATATTTATATAAAATTTATAATTGGAAAAATGCTTTATTGGTAAAGTTTGATTGCATGGACGTGCTGTGTAAAGTTTTCGTCGACACATATATTTCGCAATCATCCTGTATAATGGGTCTAATAGAAGTTTTCCCGAACGATTATAATTTATGCTCGGGCTCTTTGTAGATCGAAACACTTGCGCCTTTGCGTTTTTTTCTTCTTTTTTTTTTCCTATGGAAAAATGCTTTCTTGCGGGAAAATTTGCATTTTTTAACGAGATCGCCCTCTGGGAACCCTCGATTTTCGATATTGCGCTCATCATATGATATTATTATATTAATAAGGCGATCGTAAATTACGGTATAGCGATAATTGGCTCTATTTTTTTGCGGTCTATGTCCGTTTTTTTTTTTTGATAACGAAAGCTGAAAATATAGTTGTATAATATAAAGTATATAATCAGAGATAATTATATAGTTTATATTAAATTTTCAATAGGCTATTTAGTAATACAAAATATATATATATGTTGACATATATTTTAATGGCGTTGTGATTTGCTAACAAATGAGAAACGATGGAAATATATGATAATATAATATTTACATTTTGTCAGTAGTTTTGCAAATTAAGTAATTTACAATGCAAATGATTAAATTAAATTGTTTTATAATATTTTAAATGCATTTTCAGTGTACGTTGATTTGATATTTTCGTAATAATATATATATATATATATATATTTAATAATTATAAAATTATTAATGAATTATGTTTATTTTATCTTTATATAAAATTAAATTAAAAAGAAAACTAATTCCAGAAGGCAATAACGGTGATCGTTTGATGTTTTCTCAATTTTTTACGATTAAGAAGTTCGTCGAAATCACAACTTGAATATGAATTAATGTTTATTCGACGTTTTCGCGCCAAATTTTACGGTCGTTTTAATCAAAACGAATAGAACCATCATCGCATTTTGAACGATTTCCACCAAAAAAGTAAAATTATATATATATATATATATATATATATATATATATATATCCAATAAAAATGTCGTTCGCTAGAGGATGGTGATGGTTTGGAACGATTCATCTAATAGCTTTTTAATTGTACTTTATGTCGTTTGATACGTTAGACTGAAATAATTGGAAAGAATTTTTATGAGTTCGCAAAATGTCGATCGATAAATATGAAAAAAATTGCATCTCTACACACGCGGAAGCGAAATATATGAATTTGCATACGTAAATTGATTTACGAGACAGATAGCTTTTACAATTTTCCACGTCGATGAAAAAAAAAATTGTGAAATTTCGATAAAAATATATAGATTTATATATACCGGGTGGATTGAATAATTGTATCGTATGTAGTCGGTATTTATTTATTTTTTTTTTTGGTCGTTTGATATTAGTGAATTTTTGTACGATTGACCGAAAAAATAGTGTACTATGTATATATTTATATTATGAATCGAAAACGGTTCGTTTAATATTGAATTTCATAAATAATAAATTAAAGTGAATTCTATAGAAAATTTATAAATGATGAATTATTTTAAAATATTTTTTGATTCGATATTATTATTTTATAACGTCTTAAATTCTTTAATAAAAATAATATGTAATAGTCGGATTCTGTAAAATTTAATAATGTAATATCAAAATTGATATGAAAGATTAATGCGTTATTGATTCTATTTATTATTAAGAATTTTAATATATTTTTAATATTAAAAGAAAAACGTAATTAACGGTTATAAATGTGTTCGTTTAAATGAAAGTTAATGCAATATCTTTAGATGAACGCGTTCGTTACTAAATTGCATACGACGAGGATAAAAATTATGAACTATCAAACTTTTTCACGGTGAGCCAAGGAAACTTTTTCGAAATTATGATTAATTATGGAACACCCGACGAAAATTATACGAGAGGGGAAATGGGGAGGGGAGGGGGGGGGTTGAGAGGTGGGTGAAAAAGCTCGCCAAAAGGGGTAGACAAGTACTGAAGTTTTTTCAATTAAATTTGAAAATTTTAAATTACACTCCCGTTGAATGTCTGCTATCGCTTAATTTTCAGTCGTTTCAACGTATATTATCTTTCAGTTTTCCGTTTCGTCGACACCGTCATCATTTACAATTTTCACGGAAAAATAAAGAACTATTTTATTCATTGACGTCGTCATCTAAAAAAAAAATCGTAACGTAATGTGAATATATATTTGATTAATTAATTACGAGTACACTATTTCAAAAGCGTTTCCAATGAAGTATAAAAAAACAAGTCTAAATGAAGCGTTTGAAGAGTAAAATGTTTATTTTAAATAACGAGCACTAGTTTAGAAAATTTGTAAAAGATTTTAATTAGTGAGAGTTGTTAATGATGGGATTTTATCTTAATTAAATTTTATATAATACTTATTATACAGTTAGCGTATTAAAATAAGTGTATATGTGTTTTTATGTTTTGTATAAAATTTATTTAAATGAAAGTAATTATTATATATGAATATAAATTAATTATATAATCTATTATGAAATATTAGAATATATTTCATTTAATTTTAAATATTGTTAAAAATATCGTATTTCATTTTAAATGAGAGTTGGATACAGAATTATTAACATAGATATTTAGTAAATAAATTAGTAACCTAATTATTTCAAGTTTGAAAAGATAATAAAAATATTCGTAAATTATATGTTGTTTTTAAGTTTTAGTGATTAGATAATATGTTTATTCTTTATAGTGTTGTAAAATAACAATGCAAAAATTTTATATAAATATGGTATAGTGAGTGGTAATTTTTTATGGAGTAGTTAAATATTTATACGAAGCCATGTACAAAGTAAAACAGAGTAATTCGAATGAATGAAAAGTTTTTCGCGAAAAGAAAACCAAAAACATAATACTGAGAAGCCTTGAATCTGTTAAAAACTTTGCAACGCGAGGCGAAACTTAAATATGTACTTATTTAAGTAAATGTAATTAAAATTTATTTATGTCCATTGCTGAAACACCGCATTTATTATCATTAAGTCTTAACGGGCGAATATGCGATATATTAATTAAAATGTATTTCATTAAATATGCTACATCTGCGCTACGATTATGTTATATTTTTGGGGGGATGGTTTAATGAAAAAGTTTATATAATTGAAAATTTCGATGTTTATTGTGAAATATTTGACATATTCAATTATATATTTTTTATTAATTTATTGAATGCGGTAAATATTTAGGATATAATTAAAATATATTATATATAAAATATTATAATATAATATACATTTTGAAACATCAATATTGATTATAAAATATACGCAAATTCACTCTAATTTATGATTATTTATTTATTGAAAAAAATAAAAATGAATACACGAGGGAGATTTTGGGGGGACGATGTCATTAATTCCCGTATTATTGTCATGTAAATTTATCTAATCCCTCTTTTAAAAATATATATCCCTCGAAGGCGAAATAAATGAAAATAATAAAAAAAAACGAGAACGACAAAACCTTCCCCTTGTATTTTTTTCCGACGAGACATTTAACCGGACGATTTTCCCATTCGGCATTTTTCACATTTTCATCCCCTCGTTGACAAAACGCGGCAATTTACTTACAATTTTGCTAACCTTTCAAAAAATGAAAATACGAAAAAAACCATGATAATAAAAATAATGACAAAAAAAATAAAAAAATGAAAAATACGACAGAAGGAAAAATAAATTATACATAGTCAACGTGTAATTTGGACGTTCGGAATCGGATTTTGTCGAGTGTTTGCGTGACGAGTTTTCCATTTAATAGTTTGTGTATCGGAAAAATAAAGCAAGAAATCCGACCGGGAAAAATAATTCACGAATCAAACATAATTGTATACAATGTAATGGAAAAATGTTGATTTATTGAAATTTGCAAAAGATTACCAGCCATTTTTATGTGGATTTTCATATATTATATCCGATATACGAGTAAATATATACTTAATAAAAACATATTTATTGATTTTATTCATTATGCATATATACATATATAAAGCAATAAATCATTTACAATACAACGAGATAAAATTGATTCATATTTTAATTATAATAATACAAATCAACCTTTTCTTCAAAGTAGTCGGTTGAAAATTATGCAATAAGAAATAAATTATAAAATAAAAAATATTGATATTTTTTTCATACTATGAATTTATTAACAATTTTCTAAGAATTTATTAATATTAGATATATAAAATATATATTGTTGGCATTTTACATATCAATATTTATTTATTTAATTAAGTCATAAATATCAATTATTTTTTATTTTTATAGATAATAAAAATATCAAGTGATAACATCGATCGAATTACCTTATAATTTATTATGAAAGCTCAATGCTATAACATCGAGCTACGATTTACGCAAACTCTTCATGTTTCAAAACGTTTCATATATCATGTTATCAATAAAAATACGTTCATATATATGTATATTTTCATAAAAATTCAAATGTGTATGTATGTATGTACGTAATATGGAGGGCACGTGGAAAACCGATACCATGAAAAGTTCCACACTGTAGGTTTTGTGCAATTTCAACCGCGTAACGTTTGCGTCATGTGACGCAAATAATACGTGTGCCGTATTTTTATATATGTCGCATAAAATGCACGTACGTTTACTTCGACTATTTCCGGAAAAAAATATCCGAGAAAATTTCACCACTTCGGAAAATGGCGCAAGTTTTCCGCAGATACATCTGTAGCGCTCGTAATGCATAATGACGGATGAAGGCTCACTTGTGATCGAATATTTTCGCGTGATACGAATGAAACTAACTCTATGATGTGTATGTTTAAAAATAAATATTATATATATATATATATATATATATATATATATATATATATAAATCAGGGATAGTCAAAGCGTCGATAAAATTATTTTGCCCACACGTTTTATATGTATACGAATAAATTGTTTTATTTATAAATTTAATTATTTTTTTATTTATTAATCCTAATATAAAACATGTACTGGTATAATAAAATTTGATTCAATCTTTTTTTATGGATTTAAATTAAAAGATATTTAATGATAATTAACATATATAGTACGATAGTATTTTAGAATGTCGTCTATAATATTAAAAAAATACTCGTTCCAGAATTTGTCCATCTTTGATAAAAGTAATAATATGCATATTTTTTGTTTTGATGAATTATTGCCTTTATGATTCTGATTATGTTTATTTTTAGTATTACTTATTTTGATATAATTTTTAATCAGTTTTTAGTTTTTAAATAATATAACAAGCTTTTATATTTAATGAACAGAAAACGATTATTCGAAAAACCAAAAATATGCGATGGATAGGTAAATTAATTATTATTCCAATATAAAATAATCAAAGTTATATAACTAATTTTAAATAAATTATGTAATCATATTATTTAAAATAAGACTATATAATATTATATAGAGTCATTAATTCTACATATAATTTATTATTATATTATTACATAAAAATTGATTTTTAAAATATAATATTAATTAATACAGACAAAAAAATGCAATGTAAATATTATGTTTAATAAATGATACGAATTTTATACGGTAAAATTGTAAAAGATGTATGTGAGCTAAATTAGTTAGAAGCTTTTAACCTGTTAAGTGGAGTGCGATAAATCTCAAGAACATCCTTTATTAATTACACTTTCGTTACCACGCATGAAATCGTTATTTTCATAATTAATTACGGCCATTTTGTGAAAACTCGCCGGATACGAATCGGCGTATTTCGAAACCGGAAGTGCTGCTAGCATTGTAAAAATCCGATTATTATTTTTATTATTGTTAATATAATTGTCTTCCATTTATCTATAAATCTATAATAATCCGATTATAGGCGGAACAAAACGTCGAAGGCGGGTTTTTTTTTCGTTTCTATACAAGTTGTCGCCCGATCTTTGGGCGGAAATCGAAAAGCTTTCGGTGAAATTGAAACAAAAGTGCGCGTCGATTTCGGCGCAAATTTCCGCCAGAATCCGCATATTGTTAAAATGCGTTTAAAATGCGCGGAAATTGACGAAATCGAAGCGTTAATCGGAATCTTTTTTATGTGTGTGTGTTTTTACAATGCCTTCAGGGCGTTTTCTGAAGCAATTTCTGAAAGGAAATTGATTTGACGTAAACGAATATATCTATAAGTTTCGTTATGTATTTCATATTATTTTAATAATATAATATTTTAGTTTATTTATTAAGAACATATTTATTTAAGATTTATTTAATTTTACAAAATGTGCTATATATGAATAAGTATATAATAGAAGTTTGTTTAATTGTTTTATATAATATTGATCTGAATATTAATATTATTGATTTATGATACTTTGATTATTATTAATTAATTTAAATTTGATTCTAAAGGTAACATTTTATTTTAATACGTAAAAAATAATATGAATATTATATATAATATTTATTCCAAAAAATTGTCCTTGAAATTTTTTATATATTTCAATGTAAAATATATAATCATATATATATAGTAATTCCATTATAATTATGTAAATCACATAATTTTTCACAAATAAATTGATCGAGTGAGATAAATTGTGCGCGCATTCTATTTTTAAGCGCGCATAAATAATTGAAGAGGCCCGAAATTCGAGTTTTCGCATCCATATTAACTAACATCGATCCGTTGCCGGAGAGGAAAACTCCCGGAAAATTATCATTGACAGAAGTTGAAATCGAGCGCAATTTTCCGTACAATTTCGCTAGTTCATTAAAAATTCACGCGAATCGAATAAAAACAAAAGTATTTATGAATATTTCACTGTGAAAATTGAAAACAACACGAATAACGCAAGTCGAACGTTTCGCTTTTCTTTTCTTATCCGTTTGATTTGTTTCTGGGAAGATAATCCAAGTTCTGATTGCCGTCTGAAAATATCAACGACTATTTTTCATACGAAATTATATATTATATATTTTTATATACAGCAAAACTACAAAATATCTATATTTCTAAAATTATATAATCAATTATAATAAATCTTTCATATTATATATATACATTTATATTATTATATATTGAAAAATGAAATGTTCTTCAAATATTTCTTTATATAGAAAATATTTTCAAGTATATAAATACGCGTATATATTCCAATATATAAATAATAAGATGAAATAGTAGATGGCAGAAATCAAGATGAGAAGGGAAAACTTTTTGTTTTAACCCTTTCGCGCCTTTGTCGAAAGTTTTGATTCAGATTCTATTGTTTTCTGTGTTGTAATAAATTATTCGAGCGTTTTCTCGTTGAACTGTATTCCCATTGTCGAAATGGCGAACAAACTAGCGTTTATTTTAACACAACTTTCAACTATTATACTTATTATATTTTTTTTTGTACGTCAATAATCGAAATTTAATAATCAAGATATTTAATAATTATAAGTTTAAAGGAAATAAAGTTTAGGAATCGCTGTAATTTTGTTGATCAGTCAAAGATCACTTGTTTAACGTACGTTCTTGCAATGCTCATTCCTAGGATATGGAATTATCCTGTAATTTCAGGATATTAAAACGGTTTAATTAAGTTTGGGTAGCGTTTCGAAGAAACAATAATACAAAGGTACAGCTTTTCTATTGCACTTAGCGGGGCGCGCGAGGGAAAATACTCGCGTAAGGGTTGGAAAATGGAAAATTCTCCGGCAATTGGTTTATTTCTGCTTTTACGTCGGCGACTGTTGGCGGAATTTGAATACATTTTTTGAAGTAGAATAGAATGCAGAATCGGAAGGAAGAATATTTGCAGCTGTACAGTTTTATTATTAATTCGCTTTAACCCTCTCGTGACGCGCTTTTGGGCTTTTGCAAAGTGTTGCCATTTTAGAAATGCAAGCGAAATTGTTACATCCCCTTATATCCGGAATTTAATTAAATCATTACGAGATTGTTCGTTTTTTTCTTTATATCTTTTGCAATTTCACAAGAAAATTCTGATCAAAATTAAAAATATCATAAATATAAATTTTGATTTTTAAGTATAAAATTGATTATATAGATTATAATTTATATCAGAAAATTATTATCAAAACTAATATTTTAAACACAGATTAATTATATGAAGTAAACGAAAAAGACTCAGTTGTGTCTATATATTCAAAATATTATTATAATAAATAATATTATTTATGTTTAATTTTCTAATATAAAATAGATTATATTAAACTGTTACATAAATTTATGTGATTGAATACGTTAAATGATAATGTATTAATAAGAATAATCGATCTGAATAATAATATATAATGTCTTATTCAAGCATTATATAAAATTATGAGCGCCATTTTTTTTCAAAGTCAAAGTTTTATCGACAATAATTCATAAAACGATAGTTCAACAGTGAGATATGAATATTTTAAAACTTTTTTTGCGAATATCATAAAATATTTATATAATAATAAAATTATTTTAATATATATATATATATATATATATATATATATATATATATATATATATATATATTTGGAACAATTCATCGTTTTTAAAGTCGCCTTCTCATAGTCGTCCACGAGCGACCTTATAAAGACGGTTTTTTCTCGTTTTCCGACGCGTTTCACATTATCATATATTCTCGTAAACGCACTCTAAACATATTATATGTGTTTTATAAATGTGCGCGTGTGTATTCGTGTGTGCGCGCGTGTGCGTTTACTTGTGTTTTTTCGTTTCTGTATTTTAACCAGATTTATCGGCAGTTTTTCTTTTAGTGTCGCAAAAATGCGACGAAAAAAATGTTTTGCTTTCTCTTGCCCCCCCCCCCACCTTACAACCTTTCTCAATTTTTTTCTGTACTTTATTTTTTTTGTCGACGAAAAAAAATTCACATCGGAGTGACGTTAAATCATTTTGTTTTATTGTACTTTTCTTTAAATTTGCCTAAAGGGAACGAAAGTAACGTCGTTACGGCGACGCCGTTAACGGAATACTATTTTTAACATAAGTAAATTATGACTATTCATATGAAATATTCGTTTTTTTATGATGAAATTATATAAAAATTGTATGTTAATATTTTATTTTATAATAATAAATATTTATTTTATTTTTCAGGTCAGTACTCCATTATTATATATAGCATTTTTTCGGTAAGTTTATTTTTTTATTTAAAATAATACAAAATATTTTATATAATTGTTGAATATCATTAATATATAGAATATTTTAGTCATTATAGAAAATGAGAAATTTCTAGAAATTCATGCAATATAACAAATGCAATATCTAAACTTTTGTGATTTGCTTAATTAGTACTGAATTCATTATATATTGAAACGCTTTAGATTAGATTTTGCAATAGATTTGTATTGAATTTCATATTTAAATATATATATTAATGAACTTATATTATTTTTTCAGATAAATTATAGTTTTAATAAATCTATATATAATTGATGATTTATTATAAAATAAATCTCAATTATTATTATAGCAATATTATAATAATTAAAATTATTTATTTTATGTGTATATATATTATATAAATAATTAAATTATGGATAATAAAATATAAGTATAGTGTATATAATAAAGGAAAACAGAGTCGAAATAGAAATATGACCTTAACTGAAAGTCGTGGTTCGTTTTGTTTGGTATTAGTGTAAAATAATAATCGTCAAAAATATTACAAAAAAAAGTGGGAAAATGCGATAAAAAGGGGTTTTATTCAAATGTGTACGTGTCGATGAAATAATTTCATATCGGATTCTGGCGACACTTTGCGTACAATTTTCCCGACGTAATCGAACGCAATACGGTCCTGGTTGAAAATTTACGTGTTTTCTGTCGAAATTTTCTCGGGATTCTCGTCACGTAGCCGAGAATTTTACGCGAAATCGTTCGTGTCGTCCCTTCACCCGTCCTCCCCCTGCCCTCTTATTCAACCCTTCATTCATCCCCCATTCTTCCCTTGCGTCCACATCGAAGGGATAAATTATTCGCGAAATCCGCGTTCGAAACTGTCACCTTTTTATCGCTTCGACGATGGGAAAAGCAGTAAAGGAGAAAAAAAACGGAGTAACGGGGAGGGAGGGGGGGGGGAAGAAGGAAGAAGGGCTGCAAAAAAAAAATCCGACGGAAAAGTCAAGAAAAGAGAAGGCAAAGGTTTTATTCGAGGGTTTCGCGTCGATAAATAGAACGTTATGCTCGCAAATCGTTTTATTGGCGTATTTAATAATCGCGCTTAAAAGAAGGCATTATTGCCTTTTTGCTCCCCCCCCCCTTTAACCGTGTATGCCAAGGGATTTTCGTCGACGAAATCCGATGTAGAATCAAAAAAAAAATCATCGTAAAAATTCTGGCCGTAAGTAGTAAAACAAATGCCGTAAAAGTGGAAACATTAAATTGGACCGAGATACGGATTTGATTCATATCCCCGTTCAAATGTATATATGTATTAAAACAATTTTTAGACGGATAATAAATTTGTTATGCAATATTTTATTTTTATTTTTTCAAATTCTAAAATATTTTTTTTCATACATTAACATTTACCAATGCATAAATCAAAACCAAAAATTCGATCGTATAAAATGCATAATATTTTTAAAAATATAAAAAAAAATCGTTTTTATCACATTTTAAATGACGTAATAGATTTATATATCTTATTGAGATCAATAAATAAAGCGAATGGAAAAGTGTCACAAAACGTATCAAAGTGAAATCTTTTCACTATGGGTATGAGATGAGAAAAGCGAAGTCTGCGATTTCGAACTTTAACGACCCCCATCGGCAGTTTTCAAAGAAAATAAAATAAAATGTGAATAAAATAAAACAAAACGCTATCGAAATAAGTCAGTCAATCAAGTGCTAGCTTTTTTTTCACTATATATGCCTAACTTTGTGTATACACACACACACACACACTTATATATATATATATATATATATATATATATATATATATATATATATATATATATATACATATATAGGACTCGTTCTCTACTTTCAAATTGTACTCAAATTCTTAAAGCTAGGTTTCTTTATAAAAAATATTGTTTTTTAATACATTTTTGTTTGTTTGTCGGAGTGGAATCTTTTAATCAATATATCGATCATTTTCCAATTTCTAATTGAGTTGAAATTTTGCATATCTGCTCATAAGTAATGACGACATACGAATCAATTATCGGTTTTATCAATTAATCGATCAATTGGTGGTAATTAATTAATTAAAATTTAACATTGCCCCTATGTATTTTATCATTTTAAATGACATTAATATATTGTTTTAATTTCTAGTTCATTTAAAAAAAGTATGTCTTTTCAAATGTTTTTTACACACACACACACACAGACAAATATATATATTATCAATATTGAAAAGATCACTAATGATTAATGTTTTTATAAAATGAATTTCTCATGACACAAGTCGATTAAATATAATTAATAATATAAAAAAAAAAATTTTCATAATATCTGACATTGCAGAAAGTAGAGAACTTACCATGACTTTATAATATATATATATATATATATATATATATATATATATATATGTCATGAAACAAGAAAAAAAGAAAAAAAACGTAAAAGAAAATAGAGAACCACCCTCGCGGTCGTAAAGTGGTCGTAAAAAGTCGCGTAAAACGCACAATCGTCACGCACGCGCGCACGCGCGCACACACATTCAGACCCTTGAGGTCGTTCTATCTCGTATCTCATTCCGACAGAAAGATGAAGAGTTTATTTCGTTGTATCGTCGATGGAATCGAGTGAAATCTTCGCCGAATTACGACGACTCCTAGAAGTATGGGAGGAAGAAATTTTTTTTTCATTTTTCACTATGAAAAATCAGAAATTTTAATTTTATTCTCGCATATATATATATATATATATTTGATTTTTCCAGTGAGTCTTTCATTTATTATTATTATTATTATTTTTATTTCGCGTTCAAATCAAGCTAATGTGCTATAAAATCGCACATAATCGAATCCGAGTTGATTTATACGGAAAAATGTGATTAAAATATGGCGAAAATTACTTTTTATGCGCATATAAATTGAAATAATATTAGATTACTTATGTAGGTTAAGTTTTTTGTGGAAATTTTTAATTTATAAATTAGTGTATGATTTTTTTTATATAATATATCATTTAGAAATATTAAACATTTATGATGAAAATTCGTCGACTTCATTTAAAATGTCAGTAATTAAAAAAATATTTTTGTATTATTAAAATGTTAATATTATAAAATTGTGCAATTTCTTTATGCTTTTTAGTATAAAGAAATATAATATAAATTAAATATACAATTAGATTGAATATGAATAATAATATAAAATATTATTAAAAATATTCATATTTTATTTTGACCCAAATCTGAATCAAGATTCGAACCGAAAGTTTTGTTTATTTACGATAATATCGTATAGTGTGATATTAATGTTCAAAACATACACACATATGTATTATTAATTTTTCCGGTGATTCCTGAAAATGAAAGGCGTACAAAAGTCGATTTTTTCTTCCCCTTTTCCCCGATTTTCCGTAGCCATTAAATTAACGAGCGACTTGTTTAGGCGTCGACGACGAGACTTTTCACACAAACCGGATTTCGGTGAAAATTTTTACGCAGAAAAATATAAATTTTCCAATTGTCAAAATTTATAACCGAAACGACATTTTTTTTTGTTGTTGTTAAAAATAATAAAATACTTGAATTGTCAGGGTTTATAGTATGAAAGTCGTAGTAAATGACATCGTTAATTCGAAAAAACTACGACAATGGTTTATCTGTAAATTCTTTTATTGAGCGATTCTCATTTATATTGTTAATATAGACTCGGCAACGGTCACAGTGGAAACAGTTCTAGTCTATTTTGCGATCTGTAATTAAAAATATAGAGAAATTTATTGCGAACATTTAGTGTTTGTTGGTATTTTGATATATATGGTATATACTATATATATATATATATATATATATATATATATATATATTTTTTTTTTTTTTTTTTAATATTTCAACTTGAATTTTATTGATAATATTAAATTTAAAATATATTTTTTATACATAATGATGGTGTATAAAATATGTATATAAATTTGACCAGTATTTTTTTCATATTTTATATTACTTTTTTTTTCGCATAATAAATATTTTATTCCAAATAAATCATGAATGGTAAAAATATGGAAAATATCGATAATCGTAAAATCGTACGAAAAAGAAATATATTAAAATGAATGAATTTTACCCGCACATTGTGGGGTAGTTTTGTAGGGTGGTTAGTTTTGCTCGCGAAGGGTTTCATCGATGGTGTGAGTCGAAAATTTCACGAGTCCAAATCGATTATTGATCGAAACGGCATGTCATGGTATTAATTATTACTAAACCTGTATATATGTATATTTAAATATTTACAGTCAAAATATGATTTTTTAAGGGCATTTACCTTCATTTTTTTTCATTTTGCTAAATCGTTTTTTCAAAAAAAAAAAATATTTTCACAATCTTATTATTTGTTCCATTATTGTTATGTATCTATGAATGTTTATAAAATAATTTAAAATAAGATTAAATAAGTTTGAATGTATAGACTATTTTTATATATACTTATTTAAATGAAATTTTATCTGTTAGTACTGAATTACAATAGCATTGATTTTTCTAAATATATATTTATTATATACATGTAAGGTTGAAGTTGATCGATGAATGGGCAAAATTGAATATTGATATTCGTATACATCGTAATTTTTCAAATCCATATCCATCAATATTAATTATATAATGTAAAAAAAACAGTTATTTTTTTTATTAAAAATATGCAATATATTTTATGATGCGAAAATAAAAAAAAATATTAAACATAATACAGATTTTTGTATAGCGAAAAGTATGCAAATCATTTTCTATTCTCATAATAAACATGATAAATAATAAAATGTTCGAAAATTTCAACATATTTATTTACCTGTGTGTGTGCGTGTGTGTGCGAACGATGAACGGCATGAAAAATATGAAAAATTTTTCACATTACAGTTAAGTCGAACACGTGTGCAGGTATTATGTACATGTCTGTATTTCTACACACTCGGTATATTATACATCATCAACTTTGGTAATATTTTCCCAGAATCCAGATGTTGGGTTGTGCTGAAGCAGATGTAAATTATGATTAGTGAGGCAGAAGCGAGAGATGCCCTCTGGGAATACGGGAAAAGCGCACGCGTCCCGGAAAATGCATCGGGAAATTTTTCCTCGGGGTTCGGCGCGGAAATAACGCTAATAATTATACGCCGGAAAATTTCTACCTATATTAATGCATCTAGAGAACTAATTTATATATATATATATATATATATATATATATTTACTATTTCAATGTTGATCATAATTTTAATCATTAATTTATCATATCTATCACGATCAAATAATAATTTTTTTAATTATAAAATAATGATTGAATATTTAATTTCATTTTGATTTATGAACAATATATTGTATTAAGAAATAAAATAGTATTATTTAGACGTAATAAAGTATAAATTTGGTAGTAGTTTTCGTAGCGTTTTTCCGAGTTTTTCTTTTAATGAACGCGACGAGACGCGCAAAACGTCACTCGTTCGCATGCATTAAACGCGGTCCCCGCATTTCGACAAACGATTATTATTCGTATACATGTTTTAACGTAATTATGAATCACAACTGATTAATTTCCATTATGAACGAGAAGAGTTTCTGACAAATTGGGGTCATTATAAACGTTCGCCCAAGGGTTTTCCGTACCGGCAACATTTTCCATTTGTCCGTAAACACGTGAATTAATTCAATTGCGTATACATTTTGCCGTATCTTGACGTAAATGTGAATTTCACTTATGTATATATATATATATATATATATATATATATATAAACGTATGAATATGCGCAATTTCCTTTTCTTAGGTACGACGGCTCGGTCTTAACTCGGATTAGTCGGAAATTATAAACGAAGAAGTATTCTTTCATTGTTAAAATCGAAATTAAACGAATTAATTTCAATATATATGCGTATATAGTCGAATAATGTCTCTCTTTGTATTATATATATATATATATATATATATATATATATATATATATATATATATATATAATATACAAAATGAGATATACTATTTAAAAAACATCAACATCAAATATTTAAAAAAGAGTTTTTGAAAGTTTATTCCTATAAGTTTTAAGTTTTAACACAGCTTTTCCTTTTAAATTTCATACTGTGTAATTTTAAAAGTAAGACATATTTAATTAAAAATGAAATAATAAAAATAAGATGATTTTATTTCACTTTCATATATTAAATGCATTCATTAAAAATTTAATGTATAATAAATATATTATTATTATTTCCAAAAACAAAAACAATTTGCCATATTTTATGAAACACAAAATTCATAAAATATTCGCTTCGATTTCTAACAATTGACTTAATCATAATGCATAAAAGATAATCGAATATTGAATTACATATATCTTCACAATTCAAACATTACACATAAAATACGCATACTTTTACACAAAATGTAAATCATAGTAATGTAAAAAAATATATATTTTAAAATATATTCCAATCTGTCTACATGTACAACATTTGTGCGTAGAAAATATGTCAGAAAATGAGCTGTCTCTGTGCGTCATAAGAAAGAGTGATGATAGATAGGCTTTTGGGAATAGATTTAATTGACTCTTTGTCTTCATCAATCAATTATTTCCTATATATATATGCGGATTTTTCCGTATTATTTCCAATACATACGTTATCGACGAGAAAATAATCAGTGAAACCGTATATCCCTTCGCTTAATATACGTCATTGGCTTGAATGATTTATATTATATATATATATATATATATATATATATATATATATATATATATATATATATATATATATATTCATATATTGTATTTTTATTAAAATAATTATTTATATGATATTATACACTAAAAAAAATAATTAAATTTTATTATTACAACCATGTTTTTCCCATAATAAACACTGTCGTTGTTTGCACAATATTATATTATTTTTCGTACGAATACAATTTAAGTAGTGGTGCAATAAAAATAAATGAAAATATTGTGTCTGGAAAAATGTACGTAATGTAATTTTCAAAGAAAATTAAATTATAGCAGAGCAAAGATTTCTCTTTCATATATAACAATCTATTTTCCAGTATTAAATGTTATTTTTAAGTTGCCACGTGTAAATGACGGCCGTTCTGTTATTATTATTTATAAAAAAAGTTCATTTCTTTTTGTCATGTTACTTAATAATGTTTAATTTTATTATATATTAATATTGTGATATATTGATGAAAAAAAAATTTCGTTATAATATCGTAAATTAATTCTGAGAATTTTGTATATTTTTAATAATGTCAGTCGTTGCAGTCGATTTTTTTATGCGATTTGTTTTTTCGCAAAAAACACAACCAGCACGTAACATTTAATTATCGATTTTCTTTTCAATCATACGAAAAAAAAAATAAATTAAATAAAAAAGTAAAATAAAACACGACAACGATGCTATATATTTTTTTTGTCGACGAATTTTAACCACTTTCAAAAATTGAAAACGGCTGAAAATCGTCGCAAACGAAGCGGAAGCCCGTCCCATGCGGATTTACTTCGTTACGAGTATAATTTACAGGAAAAACTCGCGGAAAAACCCGCCCTTCTCTCTCTCCCTCTCTCTCGCTACATATATATATATATATATATATATATATATGCGCACATTTGCACGCACACAAAAGTCGTTTAAAAAGACGAAAGCGCGTCATTATTATTTTCCTTCGTCGGATTGATTCGTATAATGCGTTATCAAGTTAAAAGCGTACTCGGAAAAATGGAAAATGCTACGACACCGACTAAGTCGCCCATTCGATTTTCGCATTTCCGCGAAAATGATTGATTATTTATTTATTTATTTTGTTCTTTTGATGTAAAGGATGTATATATATATATATATATATATATATATATATATATATATATATGGTATATACGAGTACGAAATTTTAATATGTATAAATATTTTTATCAATATTGTTATTTATATTTATTTTTATATAGGTTTTCAATTTGATAGAATTTTACAAAGCATATATTTTTTATTATAAACATTGAATATATGAAAAGACAGTGCAATTGTTTATTATATGATTTCTTATAAAATAATAAAATTTATATGTTATTATTTAAATATTTTGATATATAAATATAAAGAACAATTTTTGTATGTTTTATTATTTACATAAAATGTTCATGATAAATTAGCTATATTTATAGGTAATATTAAAAATATAAATAATTTGAAAAAAGAGAAATAGAAAATATATGTTTTAAAAAATGATAAAAATATTATAAAAATATCTAATCTATGAAATTGAATTGTTAATATTGCTTACTATTTGTTTATTTTTTGCCATATAATTTTTTTTTGTATACTTACTAGATAATTTGACTAAATTGTATTAAATGTTAAATATAGTTAATTAATAATCAAAAATATAACAAATATTTCTAATTAGAATACATTTGTATCGCGTTAAATATTTATTTTTTAATTTATTACGTGTTTGTATAAAATTTAACAATTATAGTTTACGGCCGATGAAATTTTTAAATAAACACATATTCAGTATATAAAATATGAAAATTAATTTCACATCTGCTAAAATATAATTATATACCATTAACAACAACGGAAAATTATCTGGTTAAATTAAAAACGATTAAAAATATTCAACGTATGTTAATGTAAAATATAATTAAAAATAAATAAAATATACATACACACACATATATGTATATTTATACACGTAATCCATTATGCATTTTTAATATTTCACGTTGTCCGTTTTGTACATTTATAATAATTAAAATGTCGTAAACACACAAAAGTGCGAAATTTTAAATTTTCAAAATTTTGTACCGGAAACGAAATGAAATTTTTCCACATAGCTATTAATCACGGTCAAAATCATAATCAGCGTCGATATTATAATTACTATACGTGCAGTAAATAAATTAATAAAGTCAATTTCAGTAATTAGAATTGGATTCATTAGTATATATCGAAAATAATTGAATTTCATACGTTTTATGTATCTTCAATTTTGACGCATCAATATATATATTTATATATATATATCTATTATATCATTTTTAGCGATCGTATTATTTGATTGTTGTTTATTTCGAGTGCTTAATGATGAATGAAATTCATGTAATCTGGTTAAATTGATTTATAAAATTATTTTGTATTCATATACTCGAATTTCAGCTGTAAACAGTAAATTGTGTATTTATACGTAATTAATTTTATGTGATAATTTTGACAATATTTAACTGAAATATATCTTCATCATTCAATTTATATTTAGTGAAAGTAAGATGAAGTTGAATATAAAAATAAAACAATTTAACCTGAGTGAATTTTCCGGTGATTTATTAAATCTTTAAAATTCACATTGTTCGTATCTTAAGTGGTAATTTTTAATTGGTGAAATATTCAAAATATGGAATTATTTTCGTAACGAAATAAAATTTTATATATGCGAAAGTTGAAATAGATGTTTATATATATATATATAAGGTGCCTCCTCGTTGAATTTTTCATAAGGATAATTATTCACCAGCTTTTCCATCGGAGTCGAAAGAATCCCATCCCGAATTTATCTTCGGTCGAATGCGAGAGAGATATTGCAAAACAAATTTGATGAAATATTTCAATTAACCGACGACGAAAGGGAAAGGGACCGAATAATTTGTACACCGTTTTCCACCCCCTATTTCGATCCATCCCCGCTTCGACTTCCGCTTTTCCGACGGGAAGCGTCGTCGATTCTTATTTCGCCACTCTTATCTGGTTGCCACTTCTTCGAAAAGCTTGATTTATGTTTTTGTTTCGTACGATTTTGAAAATGGCGCCGCGTTCAATCAGCAGAGTCAATCTTTGTCCAAGAAATTAAAATTTAGATTTTCATCGCTTTCGCATTAACGTCCCTTTGCATAATAATAAATTGTTAGATGAATCAATTTTTCCGTCGTCGACGTCGCACTTGACGAAATTACCTGTCATTCGAATCTGTTCGCGAATTTTCCTCTCACACTCTATTATTATCGTATCGTGAAAAGCGTCGAAAATAAACAAAAACGGATATTCGACGGCGAAACGTTCACAAACTGTGGCGCGCGATTCGTTCCGTATATCGTCGACAATTCGGTTACAATTTAATTATTTCCACTTCCGTTTCCGTTGCATAGTTGCATACGAAACGGTCGTTTCTAAAGATTTGTACGTTCCGAGCAAATAATTCGACGATTGCGGCGTTCTTTGTTACACTTTGAAACTTTCATTACGCTTTGATAAGGTGATTTGGACAATGAAAACAAAGGCATTCTCGAATGATACTTTATTTGTTATATAAACTTTCTCACCAAAATGTATCTATTACCTCTTATACATCAACTGGTATATAATTCAAAAATATTTATTAAACACTTTTATACAAGTTTCGCTCGTCTGTTTGTCTAGATGAAATTTTAATGTCGATTTTTTGAGCATTTTTCGACGTTAGATTGAAATGAAACTTTGCATACTTGCTCATACTCGATAATAATAGAAGGATCGATTAAAATATTTTAGAAAATTATCGATTAATTAGTGGCAATTAATTATATCGTGTTCACGATATAATTGCCACTAATAATACGATATGACGATAATACAATAATATTATTGTATTATTAGTATATCAATATTATTTTTTTAATATATATTTTTTACATTAAAAAATCAATATTATATATAGAAAGATTTAAAATATGACATATAAAAATATAAATTGTGTAACAGTTTCAGATATTTTAATTTTCAAACTGTATCAGCGAAAGAAGGGCATATCTTTCTATAGATATCGATAAATAAAATTTATTTCGGGAATAGAAATAAAACAATCCCGGATAATATTCGGGATCGGATATTTTTCCATTTTCTCTTTTTTTTCTCTATCATTTCGTTTTTCGCAGAAAGCAACACAATGTAAAAAGATCTGACAAGTGGATTAAACACTGAAATGTAAAGAACGCTTGTCTTTTTCGTTCGGAATTCGTATTCCGAATAGATGTAATGAAAGGGACAAAAGGGAACAGGGAACGGGGCAAAAGGGCTTTCGCCGGTTTTCGGACTTTTCCGACGAGGCCGGTGCCTCGTCGCCTCTAAAACAAAAGATTTGAAAGCGCTGATTTATGAAATAAACTTCTATTATACTTCCGCGGCATTCTTTCCAGTTAATTTCGCCGGCGATAATCAAATTTCGACTGGAAGGGGGGGGGGGGGGGCAAAAAAAGACTCGCTTCGGATACTTTTTTTTTTGGTCCCGTTCGTAATATTTGAAATCTAGAAATTTGATAGAATATTCATTGAGAGCTTTATTATTTTTAATTAAAATAAAAGTGTTTCTTATAATATATATGTAGAAAGAAATCATTTAAAACCACTCATTCTAATATCATAAAACTGACTAATATATAATACTGAGGAACTTGCGGTATTAAGGCCGCATGTGGCCTTTTCGAGCTAACAAGTGCAGCTTTTTGTGGTATATTTTTTTTGGAATTTTATATATTTAATATATTTTTTACGTAAACGTAGAAATTTACTGCTTTTGAAGTTTAAGTACATATTAGGTTATTTTTAGAAATCAACATATTCACTATCTAACTTCTAAGTTAATATATTTTCGATTTTTCATTTACCTTATTTCACACATTTTTTCATCTAATATGGCCTCCATGACAAAATATTATTTAAAAATTGCCTTTACGAGTCAAAAATTTTTCTATCCCTTAACTGAAAAATTAAAATGAATGATGCAACGTCCCATCTAAGTTTTTTGACTTACAAATGTTGATTCTTTGTCAGGTTAATTTATATATTTTATATTTATAATTATTTTATATACTGTTGAATCCGGTTAATGTGACATCAGTCAAAATTAAGTATTATATTATACTAAACAGCATTAAGTAAAACAAAAGTTAAAAATTAGAGAATGTTAGATGTATAATTTTATTTAGACTGTATATAATTATGAATTTAATCAACAGATTTTAATTGTTAATTTTTGTAAAAGATTTTTTTATTAATTATTAATAATTTTTATTAAAAAATTTTGAGAATTAAATTTTTTTTATTTTGTTGTCTATAAATATGCAAAATATACAATTATCATTGAATCAAAATTAATTTTAAAATCATATGTATTTTAATATATTATATGTTTAATTCGTTACCAAAGTGGCAATTGAAAAGAAAAGTTTTAATACGATCAAATGATTCATTTTACGTTTTTACATCAAATATATAAAGAGTATTAAAATAATTAGCATATCCTTGTTCAGAAATTGAAATATTTGCGGTTTTCAGATCGAAGTCGGTCAGAGTTCCATTACAATGCCAGCCTCAAACTTGCTAAACGGGACAATGGAAGCAATGCGAATCGGTATTCGATGTACAAATGTTCGAATTTTTGTACAAATTCTTCGTAATGTTTGACCCCTAGCTTCATCATCCCTTTCTGATACACGTTCCTACCCTTATATATATATATTTTTTTTTTAACAAACGTTTTTATTTGAACCTCGTTTTTCCTGGTTAGTCCTTCGACATATGGTTGGCGAACGGTTTACTTTTTGATGTTTCCTGAAAATTTGTGGATATTTTAGAATACCGGATATTTTTAAAATATTGCTATTTTCAATATATAATTATAATTATTTTTTTTTTATAATAGTTTTAATCAATTATGAATAGATAAATAAACTTTTATTCAAATAATTTTGCAGTCTAGTTAAT
Organism: Leptonema lineaticorne; assembly: GCA_024500535.1. NCBI lineage: Eukaryota > Metazoa > Arthropoda > Insecta > Trichoptera > Hydropsychidae > Leptonema > Leptonema lineaticorne. Next base: position 6,730,005 of record JANIJI010000016.1, on the reverse strand, counting down.
ATTTTTCAATAAAAGAATAGTACAGTTTGTATATTTTAAATAATTTTTATTATTGAATTTCACTCACATTTTTACTAATTATAATTGTTTTACTATAATTTGTTTTTATATATGAATTATTATTGTGCATTAAAAAAAATAAAATATGAATTATTGAAATCGAGTGTTGTTTAATATATAAATTTATAAAAATAATTTAACTTTTATAATATACTAGAAAAAGAAGTACTTTGATTATTGTTTGGGTGAAATTGTATGATAAAATCTATTTATAATAATTAATGATAATAAAAAAAATAATTTTAAAAAGAAAAGCTTTTATAAATTGGTAGATAACAAAAATCGTTTATAAAGTTGCGAAGTTGCTCAACGTTTTGTTTGCAAATTATAAATGAATCTTCGTATAAAGCGAATATATATATATATATATATATATATATATATATATATATATATATATATAATTGTACAACTCATTACAATTGAATTTACAAAGCAGAGAACAAAAGTTTAAATATAGTTTACGAGAAAAAGTTTCGATGATAAATTTCGGGCGGCTTTATATTTTAAAAAAATGGGATTAGAAATAACGGTTTTGTGAATAAATGAAAATGGAAAAAATACAGCTTTCTAAAGCGTAACGATGAGTATCGTTTAATTAATTAAATTTTAATTTTATTTACACATTTTCAACTTCGTTGTTATCTTCAGAATTAACGGGGTAACTTTGTTTAAAAAATATTCTTTATTTTCCAAAAAAATATAAGATTTTTTTTTAAATTTCTAATTGATGTTAGATTTTTTAGTTTATAAGTGTTGACAAATTTTTATTTGGAATTTTTACTATATTTTCAAAAATATTCGTCCTTTTTTAAAAATTGCAAGTATTCAGAAAATGTATGAGATGGCAAATCGTCGTAGTGTTTCAAGTCTATCCGAATGAAAAGGAAAAGAAGAAGAAGAAAAAAAAGAGAAAAGAAGCGCTTTTAGAAAATAGTCACGATTCTCAGCCATGAATACACAAGTGACTCGCGTGCGGAATTAACAAAAGCGAAAGCGAACTTTCGCGGGGCGAAATCGCGAAAACTAGACGATGTCGACGTTCAGGAAAATCTTGGAGATTTTCCGGAAAATCGAGATAGGATCGTCTAATTGTTGGCCCCGTGCGCGCTTTTGTTGTTATCCTTTTTAAATGTGAGCGCATATTTGTACAAAAGCCTCGAAGATAACGGATAACAAAGGACTTTTTGGGATTTTCCGCGTGGCCGCGGGGCACGAAAACCGAAGGCGGAAGCGGAGTAGGGGAATGGCGAGCGGGTGAAAGTCGCTTTTCCGGAGGTTGGGGGGGGGGTGAGGGAAAATTTTATTTTCAGTCCGGGCGATAAAAGTAAACAACAACAGTAATTTTTTTCCTCCACGGGCAATTTCCAGTCCCGTCCGCGTAATTGGCCTCACAATGCTGAGAAAAAGTATGAAAATTTTCAGTTGCGTACTTTTTTTCGGTCGTATTGGTAAAGTGGCCGTTTTGTAATTGCTCTTGGTTCAATTCCTGTTAAGAATTTTAGAATTAATATTACATTTAATAAATTGCTAAACTTTATATTTGCTCGTAAACATTTATAAAGTACGATAAAAAAATTTTATACTATTTTAATTAGATACTTTTATTTGATATGCATTTAAATTATATATATTTTAGATCATTTCGTATAATGTAATATTTTTAATAAAAAATATATAATTTTAATAATTAATATATTGCTTTGAAATATTAATTTTTCATAACGATTCTAATTATTCCGAGAAATCGTTCGCTTTTTAAAATAGACTTTTTAATGAAAACACATAAATTTTCACTCACTTTGTGAAACATTAATATCAAAGTTAAAGTAAATGAAAAATTTTCTTAGATGAATCTATAATATTATATAACACAAGTATACATTAAAATTAATTATAATGAAATAAAGAAAAACAATATTTATTCGTTATAAAATGAAATATTTAGAACGAGATTTACATAAAAAAGATCCAATTTCAATTAAAAACAATTTCATTCTACATCTCTGCATTTTGAAAAACGTCATACGGTGATGTATATATTATATACTTTTAATTATAATTAATGTTAATGAATTATATGTACCGTGCAGGTTTCGCAAAGTAACAACATTTAAGGGCTAAATAAACGTTTATAAAATAAAAGCGACGTAACAATAATGAATGAAAAAAAAAATTAAATCGCACTCCTCCCACAACCTTCATTCCGACGGCACTTTTCCGGTCAGTGATTTTTCGCAGATTTTTTTTCTTCTTTCGGCTTGTAAATTTTCCGCGGAAAATTATTCCAAAAACCACCCCTGCCTCTCGCTTTTTTTTTTCGCCGATGCGGATTTCCATAAAAGTTATGAAAAATTCATCGCTCTAATTCGGGAATCGTATTAAAGGGCGAAACGTTTCTTAATATTTCACCATCGATCCTTTTTTATTTTCTCTCTTTTTTTTTCTATCTCGCTCACTTATTTTTCTTCTACATCTGCTTTCATTTTTCATTCTTTGCGGTCGCATTTTTTTCATTTTCTCCGGTATATTTTGAGTTTTCTCGGTTTTTTTTCTATTCATGAAATTAAATCAATTGCACGAGTTTCATTTCGTAACCGCGGTAAATAAAAAGTGTTCTATATAAAAACGATCGTTCAATAATGATACAAATGTTTCAATCGCAAATAAGTTATATTAATTTTATTTATATTATTATATCAAATATTTTACGACGTTTTATAATATGGTTATAATTTAAAAAATTCATATATATATATATATATATATATATAAATATAAAATAAAATTTATTATTTTATAGCATGCTATGCGAAAATGCTAGCAATGTTCTTGATATTAATATTTATGAATTTGTTTTAGCATAATACGCATAGTAAATATGGTGGGTTTATGTTATTATCTGTACATATGTTTATTTTCATGCGAAATATTTGATATATAATTATGTGTTTTATCGTCGTACATGCATAAAGTTAATCCATTTAGTATATTGTTAAAATAAATTTATTTTCATATTATTTGAATCTTATCAAATATTAGACGTTGAATATGAGATTCTCTCATAATATATATAAACGATTTGAGTTTATAAATATATTATAAATTTTACGTATTGAAAATTTGCTATTATATTTTGATAAACGCATATTTAATATTGTTTATATACATATATAGTAATAAAAATTTAATGATAAATTGTATTCGTATAGTGTTTTATAATAAGTTATAATGTTTTTTAGACTATATGTAAAAAAAAACAATCTGTTTCATATAAACCGCTATATTGCACTCATAAAAAAAATATTCAGTAAACTTTCTCTTGGTTAAAATTTGATACCAAGATCCGTCGTAACCTAAAATCTAATACATAAACAGGTGTTTACCATAAAAATAAGTATACAGGGTAAAAAAAAAAGAAAAGAAAAGAAATACACCCCGAGTACAGTGTATGTATCACAAATTTTACACCATACATAAATTGGAATAGGACGAGGTGCAATTTTCGCCGCGTGTGCCCTTTTTTCGCGCCCTTTTCTCTCCTTTGGCATTCGCGATTTTCCACGTAGCGATTTTTCCGGAAAATATGAAGAAAACCGGCAGTTTCTACGGCTTTGCAGGTAAAAAGGGAAAATGACAATATACCGACGAATTTGCATACGACTCCGTCGGGAAAATCTCGCGGAGATCTTATCGGCGAAAACGAAAAATACACGTTCATATATATGCATACATGTATAAAATATATATGTAAATATTTGCATAGTAGACGTAAATGTATGTCGTTGTTTTCTTTTTCAGACTTTTAAATAATGGAAAATGATTACCTCTATCTTTGATATATATATATATATATATATATATATATATATATATATATATATATTATATATGTTATGTCAATAATTTGTATCAACGATTCAAATTTAAATCGACAATTTTTCTTAATTCTAAAATAATAATTAGGATATTAATTTCTTACGAGCTCAATATTTGTGAATTTAAAAAAAAATTTAATATCCAATTTTCTTTAAATTATTAATAAAAAAAGATGATTTTTATCAGCAATAATAATCATTTGATGAAGAATTTGAATCTTTTTTGAACAATTTTCGATGCAAAAAATCGTCATAACTTTGCTATATGATTTCGTATAAATATTTCACAAATTAACCTTATTTTTTCAATGTTCATTACAATTAGGCATATTATTTTTTTACTGTAAAACGTAATCAAAGTCATTGAACCAGTAAATATTCGTACGTTTATTTAAATTTTCTTTATCAATATTTCTTAATCATTTTGTCTCATTTCAACTTCAGGTAATCCCTCGAGTTAAAAATTTGGAAAGAGGCAAAAATAATACGGCATCTTAAATATCGTTGGTCGCGCATATAAACACGAAAATTATTTAAAATATGACAAAATCCGAGAGGGGACAATTTTGCCGTGAAAATTTTTCAGCGTGATAATGACATGAAAGTGCCAGTCTCGTATCTGTGAAGAAAAAGACTGAAAAAAAAAACTGAAAAAAAGGAACCGAGAAAATATTAAATTTTCTTATGATATTATAAAATTTTAAAATATGCCCTTGATATTGTGGAATTATTATTATATCGTTAAAGCAATATGCGTTGAATTAATTTAATTAAAATGAGCGCGTTCGTTCGGACAACTTTAATAATGTATAATGTGTTTTGAATATTTCATAAGATTTAATATTCGTTCTGAAGATATTTTTATTTAAGATTTCAAAATTAAGAATTTTGTTATAGGAACAAAAAAATGATGTAAAATTTAACCTAGATTGATATATTTAATAATTAAAATAAAGTATATGGATTATACAAAGAAAAATTTTCATTCTGTCACATTTTATTTTACCTGAATGTAATATAAATATTAAAAATTTATATATATATATATATATATATATATATATATATATATATATATATATATATAAATTTATAATACATTATATAATATATGATGAATTGTTAAGTGCACCGGAAAATTGTCAAAGGCGAAAACGTGAGTGTTTATTATGAAGGAATATTATGCCATAAAAAGTATTAATTTTATATATAATATGGTTTTTTAAAATTCAATTAATGCATCATATACTGCTTGTTTATAATTTTTATATACATAATAGTATAAATTGTATATTTAGAAATTAATTTAAATATTGTAGTAATGAATCTATCTATTTTCTTTGTATATAAAATTCATTTAAAATCTTTAGAACTTAAATTAATACACACATATATAAAATCCAGCTTCTTTACATTTTAATTTTGTCTCTCATTTAAAAAAATCTATTATGAAATGTCAAATTCTTTTTATTTATATTATTGTCATTAAAAAAAACTTTTAATTTGAAATTTGTTTATAATTATCTAAATGAAAAAGTTTTGTGATATATATTACGTATTCTTTTTCATATAAAGAAAATAAAATTAATGAAAAAATCCACGAAAACATAATAAATAATTTTCATATTAAGTAAGATATTTATTTTAGTACTTGTCATTTTTTACTTAAATATATATATATTCATCAGCATATAAAATTTTCTTGTAATCATAAAATAGATTATGTTCTAAATAATGAGAAATTCGATCGCATAAATTAAAAGACGATAAAATTTTGAATATTTCTTTTTACGAGTTGCACGCAAATAAATAACCACAGTAGGTTATGACATCATAAAAAGTGTCATAATATTTCATAAGTTATAATTAAAAGTCTGAACCGACGATACCGGTTTATGCAAAAAATAATTATATTTTGTACATCTGATAGTAGATATTAACAATTACAATTTCTCTGACAATGTGTTATAGGAATATATATTTTTGATTTATATATAGAAAGAAAATTAGTAATTATGTTGATTGTTATGTGGTTTTCATTCTATTTTGTTTTCGGTAATTCGACTATAAAATAAGACGATTCATATCCGTACCATTTTTCCATGCATGGGTTAATTTGCATTCGGCTACGTTGACGAAATAATGGAAAAACCGTAAGGAAATGCGCGAATTCATCTGAAAATTTTCACGCGAGCGGAAAATGAAATATATTTCTTTAAACGTCACTCATTCGCAAAAGCACAAGATGAAAGAATGAGAATTTTTTTTAAGCAAAAAAAAAAAATAGGAAAAACGGTCGGCGGGAAAACGAAATGGATGCCGAAGTAAAAAAAAAGCAAGAAAGATAGAAAGAAAAAGGAAAATGTTAAAAAAGACGAGACGAAATTCCCATCGGACGAGAACGGTCTCTTCTAATTATGACCGAAGAGACAAACGCGTGTCGTGCGGCGGAAAAGTCGCGGAAAATTTTCCTTCTTGCATAAATAATATTACACGGTGATTGTGAGATTGCTATATAAAATTTTATCATATTACTATCTTTTGCAAAAATACTAGCGAATATTAAAATTGTTTCGTTATTCCAATGGGAATAGAACTGACTGATTTAATACATATAATTATATATATTTCTTTATTAATATTATACTAATAAAAATTTAAAAAATAATTATAAATTTTTATAATATAAAGATAAAAGAAACGAAAAACGTGGTCATATATCAAATTAAAAAAAATCTGAAACATAATAGATTTTGTTACTTGATACCATAAAAATTACATAAGGTTTCTTTTGATTATTTTAATTTATATACATATTTTGAACTAAATATTAAATATAATAAAGTTTCATTTTGCGATTCACGTAATTTTTATATTTTAAAAATAGCAATATATTATGTGACGATTCATATTACCAATTTGCTACACATAAACAAGATTACTATACATTTTTATAATTTTTTTTTTTTTAATTAAAAATTAATTTTCGTTTAATAATGAAATGATTTTATAAAAAGTGATTAAATAAATATAATTTAATTTACACACAAATGTATATATTTAAATAAAAAATATTTGTAAAGGTTTAGTATAATCAAATTACACTATAAAGTCGTATTTTCATTTTCGACGTCACGAATGTTATATATATATATATATATATATATATAATAATAAAACGATTTTATAATCGCCTTGTACTCTCTATCCGTACAGCGAGAGAACAATTTTCATTTCTGTCCTTTCTCTTCGGGTTTTTTTTTTCTTTTCTTTTCTTTACTGTATTATTTTTTTTTTATTTTTGGTCGAAAGCAAGAAATAAAAAAAAACGAACGAACGAACTCTGCGTTATTTCGTCGCACTCTTTTCTCTTTATATTCGGCAACGGCAAAAGGAGAAATGGTTAAAGGAATGCCAAAATGTTATTGTTAGGACCCCGCAGGCGTGTAAATGTACGTGCTGTGCCACGAGCACGCGAACACGCGCGTAAAATTCGCAAATTTACCACTGTACATGTGCCTTAACGTGTTAACCCGTTGCGGTCCGGACGCAACGTGGTCGTGTCCTTTTTCACACGTTTTTATCGCCGCGGCAAAAATGAGCGAAACGAGACGATTTTTGAGGTCAAAAATTATTTTTCTTTATATATATATATATATATATATATATATATATATATATATATATATATATATATCCAATTATGCTTATTTATTATTGATGTTAATATAGTCAGTTCTCGTTTTACGACGAGGTTTGGTTACGCAATTTTGGACGCAAGTCGTAGTTTATACAAAAAAATGTATATGATATAACAAATTTTTAATTGTTATTATTTTAGTTAATTAATTCAATAACTAGATACATAAATAAGTATAAACATTATTCTATTCGATTATTATATGAAAAAGTTTATATTAGATACAAATTAATACATTTAATAATATTTATGATTTTTTTTCGTCGTATTTGCAAACGATAGTAACACGAGAACTGACTGTATTTTTATAAAATTATATGTGTGTGTGTATTTTTTATGTAAAGTATTTCTTTGAAAAAAAAAAAGAATTATTAAATTATAAATCAGATGAAAAAATATTGTGAATGATTCATTTCATCAATCGTGTAATCTTATTAAGAATTTTTGAACAGTCTTTAAAAATCGTTTTCCAATTATATATTTTTAATTTAGTGAAAAAGAATATTGATTCTCTATTTGTTTGATATAAATAAATGTATAATAAGTGAATATTTTAATTAAATAAGTAAATAGAAAGAAAATGTTTAACTGTATCTAGGCGATAATTTGTTAATTCTATTATAAAGTAAATCGATTTTGCAAAGATCCTTTAAGGGAAAAAACATAATTGAAAACCCGTTTTATTTTTTTTAAGGTTTAATCGTAAGTTTTGTATTTTCTAAAGTATTTGTTATTCATTAATATTCTATATTTTCAAGTTAAATTAAGATGTATTTTTTTAATTTATAACATGGAAAATTTTGTTGATTTGTTAATTAAATATTTTAAAATATATTAATAATTTATTAAATTATCTTTTGAAAAAGAAAAAAAAAATACGATACTAACGTTTAAATTACATTATTAATTTAATTTAGTAATAATTTATATTTTTAATAATCAACTATAAAGAATGGTTTTTATACGAGTTACATGGCATATTTAAGGTAAAATAATTCAATTAATTAATTTTCAATTACTTATGAATATTAAATTTCGTTTCAACACACACACACACACACGCATATATATATATATATATATATATATATATATAATATATATATATTGAAATTGTATTTATTTTCTCAAATTTGATTAATAAATGTAATTAATTAGGAAAATTATTATTAATCAATTTCACGAATTTTATGAATGTAATACATATTGAATTTAAATAATTTATATTATTTTATTATGAATATTATTGAAATCGGCAACGTAAACGTATTTACTTGAAGTAATTAGCGGGTAATTAGTATAATATTCAATGAGGTTTGCGTTCACAATTTATACGCAGTGACGACTAAAGCCTTTTGCAAATCGCAATTACAACGAAAGCCTTCGCCATTTAGATAATTAAATCAACCTAGACGTACGTCGAGTGTACAAAATTAATAAATAAATACGTCAAATATAAACCGACACAAAGGATATTATTATTAAAATCGGTTTGTGCGTTGCATGTTGCGAAGTTGGCTCGTTATATGCGCAATTCGTTATACGGGGATCGCTTTCGTTATACGGGGAAATTCGTTATACAGGGAACGTTTCGTTTAACGAGTACGATTTGTGCAGCTTTTGGATTTCTCGGTAAATATTAATTCGTTATAACGGTTATTCGCTAGATAGTATCGGCGAAACATGTGCAATATAATAATATCTAAAAATGGCGAAGCGCACTCAGAGGGTTAAAATTATGGTTTATATATATATATATATATATATATATATATATATGAATATTTTGTCGCATAAAATATGTGTATAATCTTTTTAAATAAAGTATGACATTTAAATTTATATTTGAATTTATCAAAAGTGTAGTAAAAATATAATAAATTCTACTTTAAAGTTAATATAATTTTCATTAAATTTATCTTGAAGAATATTATATTTAAATTTAAGATCATTAAATATTTTTAAATCACGTATTGCGATCAGTAAAGATATTCAACTTAGATATTAATTACACGATTTATTTATTATTAATACTAGATTTAAATCACGTACTTCATTTAGATATATTTATTTTTTAATTATAAAAAAAATCATATGTATATAATTTTGAATCTATTCAATAAAATTAAAATACATTCATTCTATTAAAATAATTATTTTTTTTAAGAATAAAATAATTTTGTTATATCTTAAATATAAAAGAAATGCTTAGACTGAAATAGAAATAAATTAATGTATAGCTATAATTACGTTATCAGATCTTACATTTGAAATGAAATCGTACTTATAATACTTAGTGGTTGCTTTACTTATTTATATATATATATATATATATATATATATATATATATATATATATATATACGACGTATTAATTTAATTATAAACGTAAAACGAAACTAACTACTGAAATACACTAAAAGCTCCGGCAAAACATTTCATAGTATTCATTATATATAAGGATAAAAATAGATTACATTTAAAGCTATTTACGTCCGGTTTAAAACTCACTATAAATCATTATAAATATGTTTTATAGTCGACTATGTATTTTATTATAAGATAGAAATATATATATATATATATATATATATATATATATATATTATTTGTAAGAATATCCTTCGATTAACGTGTCGTCCTTTATTACGGTATCGTTCGGTGTACGTGATGTCACGTAACGTTGCACAACGCTGTCACGCTTACGTAACGTTACGTTATGCGGCGACAAATGTGGCATCGCGCTCGTTAAAAATAACTACAAATGCGGCTATCTACTCGTAGCTTTTGCAACATTTCTCTATTGTTACCGTATATCTGGTAAAATTACCGGTGAAAATGTAATTTTTCGTTGTTTAAACAACGAAACGTGACGAACGCCGCGCTTGTCACATTGTGATGTTTTTTTTTTTAATTATTATTATTTTATTTTGGCTTATTGATTATCATATAAATTGATATATATATGTATGTATTTTAGTATAATTAGTATAGATAATTGAGTTGAAGAATGATTAATTAGTGGTTCTTATTTTTTTTTTATTATTACATTGAATATAGAAATGAAATGAGAAATATAAATAAAATTCAATATTAACGAATGAGTTATAAATATATTGAATAGATCAAAATATTCAGTAATTGTCTAGATTAGACATGGGAAACTTACGACTTTAAGGTCGCATGCGGCTTTGTTTGAGCTAAGAAGTGTGGCATTTTATATATAAATTTTTCGCAAAAGTAAAGGAACTTTTTTTTTAGAAATCAGTATTTTTCACGATCACCTTAAGTTGCCTAAGTATAAATGTCTAAATATTTTCAACTTTTAATTTACTTGATTTCAAACTTTTTTGTTTAATGACCCTCAATGAGAGAACATTGCTGAATAATGGACTTTATATGAAAAAAGTTTCTCCATTCCCGATACAGATTAAAATTTCTTAATATTTTTTTTTCAATTTGAGTACTTATGGTAGATCTTTAATTATGAACCAAATTTTATTTTTTTTTAATTTTTTCAACGTCATATATATATATATATATATATATATATATATATATATATATATATATATATATATACCATATATATATGGTATGTATGATGAACTTGTAATATTTACGTTTAAATTTTCCATTTTATTTAATATTTTTGACAATAATTTAAAAAGACTGGAAATTTTAAGTATTAACTTATCTATCAGGTAATTTGTTACAACACGAACTTTCGCACGTTAAATGCAATATATACATATTTATACGGGATTTAAGCTTAGTTTTTATATTATCGGTCACGAAATGCAAAATATTAATTTACTCAATATATATATATATATATATATATATATATATATATATATATATATATATATATATATATATAATATACTAAGAAATTCATGTTTCTAAATCATAAATTATCACCATGGCGGCGGATTAAAATGACGAGGTGTGTTATTTTAGCGAAAATGGGGAAATTACGCGATCGATTTATTTGTCAAATTAAAGGGCAAAACGTTATTTACAGTCTTTGCAGTCGAATTCGACGGTACGACGACGTAACACGCTCACATATTACGCATGTTACCATATCAAATATATATTTATTACATATCCGAATTGCAAAAAGTCAAATTTGCACTCAATATCCGGTGTACGACGGTACGTTTACTTGTGATATAAACGCGTTTAAGGGTTGAAATAATTCAAAATAATAATAATAATAACCGGAGTCATACATTTTGACGTTGCGACATAACAATGTAACATTATAAAACCCGCAGGTAATGGCTTTTAAAGTATAATGTTGAAGTATGATATTTTCCATACGTTACTTTATTATTATGGAATTATTACGAGGGTGTATATACAATGTAATAATATTTATGCGACCTAAATACTGTTGTTTTCAAAATTTCAATTGAATTTGAGCGCGAAAGATAAAGGGCTTTTAGGTTAAATTCGAAAATGTGTATATTTTGTAATACGTTTCAGCTTTTAAAACAAATATTTCGTTAATTTTATAATCATATTTATATACAAGTGGACCCGTGTGCGGATTCGCACACGAGTTAGGTCATTAGAATTACACAGCTTTTTATCATATATATTCAGTTTATTAAAATTAAATGAAACGTTATAAATATTATCATAATAATGATTAAAAGAAAAATATATTAAATTTCATATAACGACCTTGCTATTACGCATTTTGTAATGTTTTATATTTATTTATAAATATTTGTTTAGGTTGAAAGATATCAAACAAACGTGTATTTAATATTTATATAACTGAAATAGTACGTAAAATAAAAGTATAATAATCAAAATTTAAAATAAATCGAAACGTAAATATTTATTATATATTAAAATTATTTTTTTATAACAATCTTTAAAAAATATTTATAAAGATTAATTATAGAAAAATGTCATGTGAAAATAATCAATTTTATTATATATTTAAGTGTTGAGAAGTACATGTATATTAAAAATATATATTTAACCTTACCGTATATCGGTATACAGTGAGAGAATTTTCTTTTATTATTACGATTTTTAGAATTCTTCCGTTTTTTATTACGAAGACGAGTCACGTCGAGTTTAAACGATGACCGTTATCAAAAATGACCGTTTTGAATACAACAACGACCAAGAAAACGATAGAAGAGCGAATAAGAGAGAGAGAGAGAGAGAGAAGGAGAGAACAAAAAAAATGAAAAACGTCAAAGAAGAAAATGTCCTCAAAGTGAAACGACGGTAATGACGGGGCGAGTAGGCTTTATTCGGACCCATTAAGGACCGAACCCTTATTATATATATATAAATATATATATAAAAAAATGGGCCAATGTTTGACGATAAAAGTACACCTGGACGGCACCCCAGGGGAACGTTAAAAGTATCAAAGCAGTATCGAAAAGGCGACAGGTTGATGAAATTAAGCTAATCGGATACGAGAACTTTTCATCGAGTTTTCCAGACGAATCGGCTAATCGGAGATTTTTCATTTTTCCTGTTTTTAAAATAAAATAAAATAAAAATGACAAAAAGTACAGCGCGTTGCACAATTCTAATAAAAAAAAAACAATATTAAGTCAGTGATACAATTGTATTATGTATGAAGGTTGAAATCTCTTTTTTGTAATAGAAGATATTTTGAAATAATAATAACAGAATAGGTTCAAACTGTCAATACATTCATCGACTAAACTATTCAGGTGTCAAATTATGCAATATAATACCTGTGACGATATATTTTAAATATATATACATCTATGTACAACTTTGTGGCAAAGTTTGCTAAACTATATATGAACTGAAAGCTAATCTATGATATGATAAATTAATCAAGAATTAACATTTTGCACTTAAGACGTGTTGTTTGGTCACAACTTGACAATTTATGTTAATTTTTTGGAGACGAATTTTCTCACACTTTCTATACAATATTGATATGTAAAATGATTTATCAATGTTAACGTTATACATTTCATCGTTGTTATGTTATGGAAAAATTCATCTGTCTCAATAAATTAAGGTCATGTAGATATTAACTTTTCGGTTTACATCGGTATAAATCATATTGTTCTCGATTTTCATTCGGTTTTATACCTGCTCATATTTTATTACAATTTTATATAAAATATCGATATTGACATTTCCATAAGAAAAACAAGACTTTATAGTTTTCCTCTCTGAGTACGCGGATGAATATTTCATGATATAACGTATATAGATATAAAAAGAATCGATATGCGGCTCCTACAAGGGATGTTTGTTCCGGTATCATTACTCCTTATCTCCGTAACGCATACGAAATTTAACTGACAACGAATCATAATAAAGATGACATATTTTTCCACGGTTCTGTGAATTTACCTATGAGGCACAAGGCGAAAAAGAATAGAAAAGGTTGCTTCAGGGCCGCACTCGGTCAAAAAAGAAAAAAAGAGGTTTTTTTCGAATTAAAGTTTTTGCATTTCGCACGGAATGGGAAAAACTATTTTCACGTGAAAAGCGTGGGGGCGGCCATTCGAGTTTCGTGCGGATTTTCTAACAAGATTTAAACCGTTTCACATTTTCCGATTCCGCTTCTCGCTCTGGCAAACGTTAAAATTATTCCATTTTCATCCTTTTCGACGACTATTTCTTTTCCTTTCTAACGTTCCTTTTTTGTTCCATCCTATGCTGAAGATGAAATCTAGGAATCTTCCGCGGCACCGTTATATTCTCTGGATTTTGCCGAATATTTATGAACGTCGTCTACCAAGCGTTTTCGTAATTTTAATGCACACTTTTACTAAGATATTTTACATAATATATGAATAGATTATATTTTACACATAATATATTTGATTTTTAATGATAGTCTACAGTTATAAAAACATCATATATGATATATATAAATATATATATATATATATATATATATATATATATATATATATATATTTATATAAAAATAATATTATGTAAAAACACAATAAAATATTGTTCATAAAATGTATGATGTATATATTTTTTGGACTTTAATGCTGTGAAGAAGCCAAATAGTGGCGAAAAGTAGAAAGAAATTGTAACTTTTTATATTGAACCTGCCCTTGAGACGTGAGTGAACTATGAGAAAAGTGTAACACGATTTTTTTGGGGGGGTTGGGGGGGGGATGAAAAGAAAAAAAATATATTTATTTCGTAATATGGCGTTAGAAGTTTGGTGTGAAAAAAAATTCATCCAGCGAATAGGCACTTTTACAAAATGTCGTAAAGTGTGTTCACGAGTTAGGTTTTCATCGAGAATATGTAAAGTATTATGTAATATTATCGATAAGAGAAAATATATATAAACATATATATATATATATATATATATATATGGATTATTCATATTGTATATATGTTTATGTGTGTTTGAAAATTCGAATATAAATTATAAAATTATTATATCGATGGTGCTTTTTCAACGGCGTTAATATTTAAATAATATTTTATAAAATATTATATTTTCATTATTTTTTATGTAAAAAAATTGAGGATCATTAATCTCTATCGCAGTGAATAATGAAAAATAGTATGAAATATATGAACCGTTTTCTTTGAAAGTGGTGTAAGTCTATTTTTGATAATATTAAATGCAATGCAATGAGTTTTTTTAATCTCTAAACAGTTCTCAAAAAATTGTGAATATACATAGTTAATGAAATTATAAATATAATTACTTTAAAGTGGTATTGTTTCCATATAATATAAAATGGACTTACATCACTTTCATAGAAAACGGTTTATATAAAGTTGAATTCCATAAATGAAAGTTTATATTTTATATATTATATATTTTTTTGTTTATAAAATAATTGATTCAATTATTAAAAAAATATATTTATTCTGTAATTGTTATAATTGATGAAATATTTATCTTTACTAGATTTTATATATAATATATATATAAATAAATATTTAATGTAATATTTTTCTAATATCTATTTACAAAATATAATTTGGATCTTTGTTATAAAATGTGTATAATTTTATAAATGTTATCAATTTTCAAGATTGCAAATTCGTAAACAAACAAAAAATAAATAAATAAATAAAAAAGTTCGTCGAGAGCAAGTTTCTTCGTTTAAACAGCGGTCTTTTCCTTTTCTTATAAACTCGTAATATTCCGTTTTTTTTTCTTTTTCTATGAAAGAATATTTTACATACTTGTATCCTTTTTACTCTAAACTCCTCTTACGCGAAATTGGAAAAGTGTAGAATTAGAACGGGGGACCAAGAGGAAAAAGTTAATCTTCGACAGGCGGTTAGGGGTTATCGTCACGTATCCCATCACGTAGGCCTTCTTATCCCCAATTTTCACAGAGCGGTCGGATTTTTCCTCGGGAAGGAAAGCAAAAAAAAAAATATATATATAAAAAATAAAAAAAAAACTAGTTTTTTCCCCGGTTCGACTTTGGCATGTGCGCACGTGTGCGTTTTTTTTTAAATTCAGTCTAGATATTTGAACTTTTCCTTGGAAAAATATGCCGGGATCAACGTTTTCATTCATTTTTTCGTCTTTCGAGACTCTCATGAATTTGAATTCGCGTATATTATAATATAGGGCATTTTAGGCTGTTTTTTTCAAAAAAAAAAAAACGTTTCTTCTTTCGATCGTTGTCCCGTTTTAACTTTAACTCTTATCTCGCTTTCGAAGTGTAAATATAATATATGTATAAGTATGATAAATATGCTCTATTGTAAAGTTCAATTTTCTCAAAGTTTTCAAGTAGTGTGTTTGTTTTCCAAAACAAACACAAATGGAACGAAATTGATTCAATATATATGTGCACGAATCCAGATGAATCAATTTTCAAGTAATTCTTAAGATAAAAGTTTCAATAGAGTTTATATATTATACATAAAATATAATGTATCTAAATATACGATATACAATATATTAAATTTATTTTTCGTATATCTATTTAAGATTAAAATAAAATTCTATAATATTGAATGAAAAATTTGATATAATAGTAAAATTATGCTTTATAGAAAATTCTATAATATTTTGAAATATTGTTTAAAAAATTATGTTTATTTAATGAATAATTTTCATTTAATATGTGATGAAAATGTTTGTTTTATGACATTTGTAGTCATCAAAAAAAAATGTTATTGTTTCAATATATTATTATCGTGCATAAGGGCTATTTTAAAATGATATACGATTTCAAAAGCGCGTTTTAAATAATATTTATGTGTTATTTGCGCGTATTGAGGTTGAATTTTTTGTAATAAAAGCACATAAAATTTTATTGCATTAAAAAATATAAAACGAGCGACCGTGTTTTTTTTTTCATACGGTCCGCAATTCGTTAATTATGCACATATATGTATAGTATTAATTTTTTTACGTTTAATGAAATGTTTTATGCACATTTTTAATACATAATTATGTATGCTTATGAAGAAATATTTTGCGAAATTAATATGTATTATTTTTAATTTGTTACAGGTGAGCGTGCGACATTAAAATTTTCGCACGAGACTCGCAGCTTTATTACGCTTAATAGTAATAATATAAATGCGGTAATATTAATATATATATTTTTTTTTATTTTTAATCACCGATAAAAACGAAAAACCTGCATAATTCTTTTCATAAAAAAAAAAATTAAATATTTTTTCCTTTGACGACGACGACGATAATAAGAAAAGTTCATCGGTAGAAAAAGTTTTTTCAGTGGAATTCCTGAGGGAGTTGAGATTATCATTCAATTTATGTTACTGCTGAAAGCTTTCAGCTCGCTAATTTTCGATACAGACAAAAACTTGAATCTCCCCGTCACCCCCCCGCCCCGTTTTAAGTTGGCCAATTAATATTTTTTTAATGCAATTAAAGGTTTTTTAGCTACAATGTTGAAAGCGAAATGTTCAATATAAAGTTTAACGAACAACGGTAGATAGAACAGATTAAACTTATGTTTTTTTATTTTTTAAACACAAAGCACGCTTATATTTAAAATTATTAATCAATTATATTTTTTAACTTAATAAATATTTTAGATATTTTTTTTTCAATATATATATATATATATATATATATATATATTTATTATTCAGTTTAAAGTAGAAAAATATTCCATTTTTTACTTTATATCCATTCTATTCAATTTAAAATCAGAATGTAGAAGTTATATAAATTATTCATAATTCACAAGTGATAATAAACAAACCAATGGCTCTACAGTCATAGTGGGCTTGAATCTTTTCTTTGAATTTACAGTAACTAATTTTTTACTGGGTCAAGTCGTCTCTTCTTTTCTTAATATTTAAATATAAATTTTAAGAAACGGTTATACAAAAGCATAATTTTAAACTATATTTTAGTAAAAAATAAATAAAATATACAGGTAATATTTTGTTATAATTAATATTTATTATATGTGATGTTAATTTTTTATATTATATCATTAAAATTTTTTAATCAAATTCTAGTCTTAAAATATAAATTTACTGTTGAAAAATCAAAAATTTTGTTTAAAATATATTTTAGAGATGTATTTTATATTAACGTACAAATTATATTTCGTTAAGTAAAAGAATATTTTTAAAGAAAACGTCTTGTATAATAAATGGATATCTTTATATTTGTATTTATATATGAAAAATGTTTAGAAACGTTATTTTTTTTATAAAGCGTAAACTTTTCAGATTTTTCATATCCATTTTTGGTTAATATCGTTACCGAAATACTGATAAAATAAAACGCGTTCAGTTTTGATAAAAATGCGTATCTTGTAACTTGTTTTTGACTCCGGTTATTTATTTGCAAGCGTGTAAAATATAATAAATACGTCGAAAAGGGTGGAAAAAGGAAATTTTATACATAAATTTGTACGTCTTCTGCATCGTATTTATCGACATAATATTTTATTTATTCGTTTCATATATAAAATATATACAGAAATATAGTTTAATATTCATTCGTGTTCCGCATAAAAGTTAACAATATGAAACGAAATAGCGTTTAGCAATATCAACTTTGTAATAATAACTCAACTTAAAACTAAGTAAAAACGGTTACTTTATATATATATATATATATATATATATATATATATATATATTTATAATATATATGGAACTTTGTTACTTATCGAACTTTCGAGATTTATTGCTGTAATATAATAATATTATATACGTGAACGTAGTATGACTTGATACAATTTCTGTCGATGATAACGATCCGTTTTACTGGAAAACTTTCATTTAATAAAATTCGATTTCGAAAATGCAGAGGAAAACTTGAATTGTGTTCGCCGATTGCATTTAGTCAAGATTACTAATAAATTGAAGAACTTGTTCTATATAATTAATTCGAGAATATTTCTGCGTATATTTTTATTGTAAATATAAAATTTACAATGTCAATATGAAATAGTGCGAGAAAATTAAAATTTCTATTTATATATAATATGTTTGAAATATAAGTTTTCTTTTGAAATATTAAGTAATGTTAGTATAAAGCGCGGTCAAAATTGTTTTACTAGAGTCGCAAAAGTCGACGAAAAAAACTTGATTAACGTTTGTATGACGTTGAAAAAATAGAATTAAAAAAATACGGTTGCGGCAGCTAAGGGGTTGAAAAAAAAAAGGCGAAACAAGGGGTTTGGCGCCTTGGGGCCAATTGCAAAGTTTTAAGCTACTTAACTGCCGTTGTATAACACCGACCTTAAGCTTAACCTTTTACTATAAATGTGAGAATATTTACCAAAGTCTTTACTTAAGACTTTATTCGTGCACTAAAATAATACGGGCGATTTTTAAAATTTTCGCTGCACTTTGCTGCGAATTTTTTGGTTCGTTTTGATTTTATATACTTTTTTTTTTCGGGCGGTCTTAAAACATTTTTCAGAATATATTGGATTTAGAACGAACCCAAGCAAACGTAATTTAGATAGTTTGTAATTAAAATGGATCGTGAAAATGTTGGCAAAAATAGCTAGTTCCGTGTAAATATCGTTATATAATAGTTTTATTATAAAACGACTTAGTCGAAAGTTATAATGGATTTTAGAATTTGATTCATCCTTTTGAATATAATGTGATTTTCTTTAATGGTTTTTGTTGTGTTTATAAACGAAGTCATTGTTATTATTATTATTATTAAATTAAACGAATATATTTATGTATTTTCAGTGTAAAATAAATATTTTTTGCTTTTTGAAGCCACATAATGTAATTAATCTTTATTATTTGAATAATCGCTTGTTTAAAATAATTGTAATTAATTGATTTATTCAATTCGATGTATGAATTGAAACCGTAAAATAAATATAATTTCGAATTGTATTTTTTTATTGATTAATTTTGTTTTCATATAAAGAGATTAAAATTACAATACAACAATAATTAAGTATATCATATTTTATTTTATTATATATGAATAAAATTTTGATATATATAAAAGTTTTATATCGTAATTATTTCGCTTTTTGAATAGTCGAACTATTTGTTTAGGAATAATGTTAAATTATTAATGAATTTAAATTTGATTAAATATTGTATATATATATTTTTTAAGTCAAAATTTAATATTTTTTATAATGATTTTATTTTTAAATATATAAAAATTAATCTTACATATGAGATGTAAAATTTATCGATTTGAAATTAAAATAATATTAATTATAAAAAAATTTCACTATATATATATATATATATATATATATATATATATATATATATATATATATATATATGATATATATATATATATATATATATATATATATATATATATATGATATATATATATATATATATATATATATATATATATATATATATATGATATATATATATATATATATATATATATATATATATATATATATATATATATAAACAGAGATAACAGAATGTTTACAAACGAAAACTCTATAATAATGTCGACCATTTCGGAGAATATCGGGGTTGAATTTCGACAGACGTCGAGAAAAATAAAAGAATCGAAACTGGACATTAGATGTCACCGGGCATATAATAAATGGGACATAATGAAAATTGTTCCAGAAGTGTTTTGTCCTTGGTGCGGCGCGAATTTTCCTTTTTTTTTTCCCGGCGACCATATCGATTTTCCGGGCATTTCGCGCTGACGAGCGCGCACATCTCCTATAACAATCAGTCCGGATAAAGGAGATATATTTTTTTTAAGTGCTTACCCCGCTCCCCCTCCGTTTTCTCAGCCCTTTCTTTTTCAGCCTCTATAAGCCCCCCTCGAGGCTCTCTTCATTCTTTGGCCGTAATCTATCTTTTATCCATTTTTTATCCGACGGCAAACTAATGGACCCCTCGCGGGAATCAAAACGATACGCGGAATCTCATACCATTTTATGTGCACACAAAAATAGGACTCATCAAGAAAATTCCATAAATTTTCATTCGAGAAAATGGCCGCTGTTTGTGATTTTTTATTTATTAGTACTTATAAGTAATTCTTTAAAAATATATATTATTAAATAAAGACAATTTATAATTTTAAACGGTTGTAGAATGCAATAAATATTTATGTAGATAAAGATCCGTTAGTGAATATGTTAACTATTTTCAATCTAAAACCAATCCGGTTACGAAACCGGAAAATCGAATAACCGATCGACGCGTATAAATTGTAAACTTCAATTTGCGCTTGATGTTTAATTAACGTCCGTTACATTGCCGACGAAAAATAGTGCTATCGCGGAAAAACCCACATTTTCCCAATCGGGATTTTCCGTTTAAGGAAAAAAAAGGTGGAGCGAGTTCGTCTTCATCAATCTCTTTAATTGAAAGCGTTCGCAATATATATATATATATATATATATATATATATATATATAAGTTTCTCATTTAATATTGAAAAAAATATTTATAAAATGATTCGTTATATATTATTAATGGTAATGCTAATATTCATAAATGTAGAATTATGAGTATGATTTATATATTATGAATTTAAGTATATAAAATTTATTCAATATATTCATACTTAATATTATGATTAAAATTCTTATGTAAAATATTTTTTTTTATAATTCCGTAAAAGCTATTATTTCAACGAAACAAAAAAAAAGAAATATTCTTAATGCCACTTTTATATTTTAAGACCTTTTGATTGATAAGACACGTGTTTATTTCGAAAATTTGAGCCCTCGCTTAACGCGCCTTAATTGCTTCATAATATTATATAATATTAGTTAAACGATAATCTTTTAAAAACAATAATAATAATATGGTAATAAAAAATAGCACACGGCATTTTTCATTACTTATGCGAAATTTAATTTGAATACTTTTATTCCAAAATTATACGTGAATTTTTCGCTTTGTATGCGCGAGAGTTAAAATAACGATAAAAAATGTAATTGTTTTTGAAACATAAGTACTGAGCATATTATTATTATTTTATATAATATATATATATATATATACGTATTATAGATGTGTATAATATATATATATACACACATATCTTCTATATTAACTTTCTCGATTCGCAATTACTAATTGTTGTGCCGATGTAAAAAGCGAACTGTGTTATATATTTATTTGTATGTGTTTTTTTGCGCGTTTTTCCCGCGCAAAAGTTAATCCGTTTAAATGCGAACGGTATTTTACTTTTTTTCAGCGCACTTTTTCAGTTGGAAAATCGTTTTTTTTCGTTTTGAAAAAAAGTACGGTATTGTTTTTTTTTTTTGATGAAAAATTGTTTTAAATGCAAAATTATCGTGTATGAGTCGTGTAATTTAATTCGAGTATTCGTGTGTGTATTTGCGTTTTTTTTTAAATATTGTTTTTTTCTATTAGTTATGGAATGTTTCGTGTAATTATTTTGTAATTTAATATAGTTGTATTATTGGTGTATTTTAAATTCGATTAATAAATATTTATTCATACATATATAAGTATATGAACGTTTTATATATGGATATCAATAATACAACTCTTTTTAATTTAAACACAAATATTATATTTTATCAATAAAAAATAAATATTTTTTTAAGTAAATGAATAATAATTGAATTTAAATATTTTTTTTGAAGTATAAATGATATTTAATAATATTGTTATATAAATTTTAGTATAGTACGTTTTATATTATATGTTTAATATTTATATACGAATAATTTGATTCGTTTGTAGATTCAACGAAGCATTTCAAATGTAAAATAACAATATCACATATTTAATAATCTTCAAAGAGACTCTATATTTAATATGAAATATAAAATCTAATGATTTTACGTTTGAATCGTCGAAGAAAAATATATAGTAAAATCGTATTTCTGCGGATGAAATGTGAACTTTAAAATTTAATTTTTATCATTTTGTACAAGAACAACGTTGAATTTTCAAAATAAACATAAAAAACACGAAACAACGTTGTTGCTTTTCAGTTTTTCCTTTTATATCGGATAAATCCTTATTTCGTTACAAATTGTTCGGATTGTAAGGATTTTCTCAATATACAGAGAATTGGTGAAACTCTTTTAAAACTTTTGTTGAGAACGGGAAAATTCTGTTAATAGAATATTCCTATAGTATAAAATTTTGTTACAACAACGAAAATTCAATTCAAATCATATTCTGATATTTATTATATATTTTTTAATAAAATTATCTGAAAGTGTTGCTTCAAAATAAATCAATTATAATATATAATGGAAAAATGCAGAAATATTTTTTACATATAATAAGACTTAACCGCAATTTGAAAATTTCCCAAAGCTGAAAATGGAACATTTATTTCTCTAAAGTTATTAGTAGAATGTGTTATATTTCATCGTGCAATTTGTAAAAATGCTTATATCCTAGGGTTGAAAAAAATATAATGAGTAACTTCAAAAATGTTCTAAATCCGTATGCGCTTTCGAAATGAAACGTTGAAAGCTTTTTTTTTCACGGAAAAGCGGAACAAAATTTTTTCTGACAACCTTTTCACGTTTCGTCGTCCTGAATTTTCAACTAATTGTACTTGTTATGGATGAAATTTTGATTAAAAAAAAAAGTTTATTTTTTATTATAATGTCGCATTAATTTAAAAAAATAATAATTAACGTATTTATTAATTTATATTGTTCAAAAAGAAAATTTTTATTTTCTATATAAAATGATTTTTAAATATAAAATAATATTTATATACAAAATATTTCGAATTCTTGCTGTATTTTTAATATAATTTCAAAAACGTATTATGTATAGATGAATAATTTTCATTTACATCGAAATTTTACACCGAATTGCAGGATTTAATTAAACCTCGCAACTTATTTACGTTTTTTTTTTCGCCGGAATTTTTCCGTTTCTTTATTTTTTTCTCGCTCTTCAGCGAGAAACAGACGGTTCAATTTCGAATTGAGCTTTAACGAAAGCTTTCCTTTAACAAAACGCTTTTCCTT
This sequence comes from Leptonema lineaticorne, assembly GCA_024500535.1. Taxonomy (NCBI): domain Eukaryota; kingdom Metazoa; phylum Arthropoda; class Insecta; order Trichoptera; family Hydropsychidae; genus Leptonema; species Leptonema lineaticorne. The sequence goes on along the minus strand of JANIJI010000016.1, from coordinate 6,705,946 downwards.
ATTGCCGAGTTGCGTGTTTTCATCTCAATTTTCTCGTTCTTTAAATGCAACAAAAGGCTTCTCTCGCACGGTAAAAGTTTATTTTTGTTCCGGGAAATTGTGTGTGTGCATATATATATATATATATATATATATATATATATATATATATATATATTTGTATTATATATATTTATGTTCTCATATTCGTCCAGTTTATTCGTTGTTAATTTATCATAATAGTTATATTGCTTTTATAAAACAAAAACGTTTCTGTTGTCATACAGAAGTTTTCAACGGGGAGACAACGCTTTGTGCGAAAATAAATTAAATTAACATTTACAACACTCGAATAAATAATAACGGAATAAATTGTTTCAACATCACAAGGACGATAACTTTTGAAACGTCTATTTTGGTTTGACAAACATGATTAAATTTAAGTTTATTAAATTTCATTTAATTAAGAACGAATTCTGATATTTAGATAAAATAAAAAAAAATATATATTATACAATCATTAAATAATTTTTCTTTTTTACGAGTTTCCAAACGTAATTATCGTCCTTTTCATCTGTATTAAATTTAAATTTAGATATGTCAAAGCAAAAAAATCTAAGATTGATATGTATACGACTTTATATATATATATATAAATATATATATATATATATATATATATATATATATATATATATATATATATATATATATATATATAAATATATATATAAAAGTTAAACTAATAAGGTTTACTCCGAAAAACTTGTACGAAGTTTTTCAAGCGTATAGGAGATCATAACGATTTCTATCGAACTAACATACGAAAGTTATTCGTCGTGAAAAAAAGGAAAAAACTTTGCGAAAAAAAATATAAGGGTAGAATTATGGAAAACTCTAACGACCCCGTCTACTCTATTGTGTCGTGCATATCGTTATTTGCCTATTTATTCAACATCTGTTAAAATAAATAAAGAAAGTTTAGAAAGTAATGCATTTTGAATATATATATATATATATATATATATATATATATATATATATATATATATATATATATATATATATATATATATATATATATATATATATATATATATATATATATATATATATATATATATATATATATATATATATTATTCCATAACAGAATTGACCTATTTTGAATATTAGATTTTTTTTCCATATCGATAGTGAAAGTTAAACATTATTAAACTATTAAATAATAATGTATATCAAAGTTGAAATTCGATATTTTTATTATTATATTTTTATAGTTATGTAATTTATATATTTATAAAAAAAATAAATAGTGGAAAATGGAAAAAAAACGATAAATTACCATGAATAAAATTTTATTTATGCATCGTCGGTTTGATAACGATATACATATTCGGTTTATATTTATGCTCGTCTGCTTCCATTTGTTTTTATTAATCAACTAATTTGTTGATTGACGTATGATATATTTTTAATAAATTAAAATTACGCGTTTTAAATTAATTATTAAAAATAACAAGGTTCGACTATATATATATATATATATATATATATATATATATATATATATATATATATATACATATATATATATATATATATATATATATATAACAGCGTTTTAATTTTTAACCAAAGTTCGAATATTTAATTAACGATTTGTATATCGAAAACGTCAACAGGGTTTCGTATAATTTATTCATAAATGATGATTTATATTGATAATATATCGAATTTTTTATTTTTAATATGATTAGAATACAAAAAATGTTGTTTATTGATGATGTGATTAAAAATTATATATATTTAAATTATTGTTTAAAATAATTTTAGATTAAAATGTTTTTGTCATCTGATTATTGGAAACAAAGAGTGAACAAATTTTATGTATATTAAGAATGTTAAAATATTGTAAGTAATAAATTATAAATATTTATTAGAATTACTTTACATATATTTTCATTTTTATAATTGGGATTAGTTATCATGGATTTAAAGTTGCTAATGCTATGTTTGATTTTTAGATATATTAATCCTTACTACAAAAAAAAATCATTTATAGATATTTAAATACATGTATCAAGTCTAAATATAAATATAATTAAATATGTATAAAGTTTTTGAGTGGACTATGAAAATAGCGACAGACTAACAAAATCAGGATCAAAATGTAACAAATCGACACTAGATATATTAATTAATACATTTATATGTGTATTTTTGTGTGTGTGTGTGTGTACGAATCGGCTTATTGTTTATTTGCAATTTTGCTAATGGAAAGTTGATCAACGTTTTCCGTTAAAATAACACGTGTTGTATTTATCGGTCCATGCACAAAAAGGGAATTAGGACCGAAATCAATTATTTCCCAAAAGTTTGGTTTGAAATTATTTCGTATAATCCGGAAATGCCCGCACCTCATCCCTCACCCCTTCGCCGCCCGTTCGCCAAACGAGAGGGCAAAATAATCAAATTAAAACCGCGCACCCTATATATGGAAAAAACTCTTGTATTTATATAATTTTCCCTTTCCTCTTTAGGTTCTAGTTGAAAAATCGTTTTAAGAATTTATCAGAATTTTAATTTAATTTTTATGTAAAAGTTAAAGTTTTTCAAATTTTTAATATGTTATTTTATTTATATATGTTGTTGAAAATATGATAATTTATATTATTTAATAATTTCAATAATAAAAATATATAGATTATAAACGATATATAATATTTTTTTACAGGATTAAGGATTTCATTCATCAGATCACACATTATAAATAAGTTGAAGCGCGTCCATCTGTCGTAAAAAAAAAAATACAAAAAAATAAAATAAACGGAAAACACGAAAAAAATAACGCACGCACTCACGCACGCACAAATAAAAATTGCCAGGAATAAATTTTATAACCGGAAACGCCTATCCGGTGAAAAAAAAATCGAAGGATAACGCGTCCGGGCCTTTATTGGTGAGCCGTCGTAAATTGCGCAAAAAATTCGATGAAAAAAAAATAATGCAAAAATAAACAAACAAAGAAAAAAATAACAACCAACAACAACAACAACACAGCGGTCGGGTTTTCGGAATCGTGATGAAGGTTAACAGAAAACAAAACGGCGGGAAAGATTTTTTTCCGCAGTTTTTTTTTAATAATAAATATAATAAAAAAAAACGGGTAAAATTTTGATGCGGATTATTTTATGAAAGAACGTTTTTTTTCGTTGTTTAAACTTTATTTGTTAAATTTTGTATCATATATAATATTTTAGATATAAATTATCTTAAAATTGAAAAATATATTATTTAATTTAAATAATTCGTATTATATATATTTATTATTGTTTTAATATCAATATAAAAATTATTATTATTAAAATAAATAGAAATAAATATTGGTTTTGTTTCAACGAAAACTCATGAATTTTTCATTATCGTCCTTTATTGATTTTCGGTTTAATTCTGTTTTCAAGTATTAAATTTAATCGCGAATTGTTTTAGAATAATTTTTATTTATTTATTAAAAAAATATGAAATATTTTATATATTCGAATCATTATTTCTATACCCAACCATTATTTTTTTTTAAATTTGATATGTTTTTGAGCCTTTCAATTTTCAACGAACTCTAATTTAATTTTTATCATTTTAATCACTTATTTGATAAAAAAACAATTTTCAGAAAATATTCATAGCTATTTATATTTTTGTAAAGAAATAACGCGACATAAAAAGCTTTGGATGGAAAACGTATCCCACTCGCACAACTATTTGTCGGTTGCTAGCCGACAATTGGATAGTATAGTAGGGTAGCGATGTCGGCCGACACCCGACATATAAGTTGCAGGTTTTAATACTGCTAAATGATATTAATCAATTATTAATTTAGTTTAAAATATATATTTTATGTATAAATGCTTTTTTTTATTATATAATATGCAATAATCCATTGTTGCCAATTGGTGTCGAAGTTCGAGAAATATTCAAAACCGCACACTCGACGTATTTCGCAGTTTCTAGTTGCGTTCGTCGCGGGCTTGAAAAACCGGTTTTAAAAGCGGTTTTCTGGCGGATATTCTGCGGTGACGCCGGAGCCAATTTAGAGATAAAGCCGCCCCGCCGCCCGAATGCGAAAGGATTTCGAATTAGCGTTGCGAAAGCTCGCTTTCGTCGGGTATTCTGCGCTTTTCGCTGACGTCGTAAGTCGAGTTAATGATGCGTTGTCAACTCGACGTCAGGCTATTTATCGCCCCACGGCGCGGGTGATGGATGACTTCGAACATCTCATCAAGTCATCCACGGCAAAACCTCACTTTGATGGGGTTTCCCTTTTATTTATTTTTTTTTTACAACAACCCTCCGTCGTTCTGGCTTTATTTTTTTTCTTCTCTTACGTCGGTCCGGACGTGTATTACGTCCTGGGAAAACTATATTTTCAAAACGCTCAGTCTTTACACGAATGCGTATATATATATATATATATATATATATATATATATATATATATATATATATATATATATATATATACACACATATATGTGTGTTATACGTACAGGATCGTTCGATAGTTTGCTATAATAATAATTTATCTTCATTTATCAACCTTTTAACGGCGACGACGTCGATTGTCGGAGAATTGAGAACGTCATTAATCTCGACACCGAGAATCGCCGACTTTTTTTTTTTTTAATTTTCTCCTATCCGTTCTTATGTGTAATAATAAAATGGCCTCGGGATGAAAAATTCGACGTGTGACGAAAATGAATCGACATCATAAATGCTTTCGGATATACAATGTCTTCCTTTTCGAGAGTCAAATATAATGGAATACGAGTGCATAAAAATAATATAAAAAAAAAAAAATTCTTGAATATTTTCAGTATTAAATGATTTAACATATTTTATATACAATAGTATGTAGTATAGAATAAATATATTAGTCCGTAAATACCTATAACACATTTTTTTTAATGATATACAAAACAGTATAATGATATAAAAAATTATTCATTTAAAAAAGTAAAAATATAAAAATAAATAATAACATTTTTAAAACTATTAATTATTTTTCAAGTAACATATTTTAAAAATGAGATTAACATAAATAATTTTTGAAAATGGTATTTTTTTTTTAAATTAAACAGTCAACCTAATTCAACATGCATTGTTAATCTAACATTATAAACACTTTTTTCTGTTAATATAATAGTATACATTTTTGTTTTCTATTTTGAAATAATCCTTAAAATTATCAATTTTATTGTCTTTACCAAAAATTAACAATCTGATCTAATATTGAATATCATTAAAAACTGACTACAATTTATATTTTGCTACAAAAATGTATATACCTTAATGTGTTAACCTAATATGTATTTTTTATATTATAGAATAAAATGTATTTAAATATATTCAATTATTAGCGTTGATATATTGAAAATTGAAAATAATTTTTATTATATATATTTTAGTGCATTAATCACATATAAAATGATTTTCAAATCATTCTATAACACTAATTAACATATTGAATTTGATTTGCAAACTGTATATATTCAACGATCTGCAATGAATTATTCATGAAAATTAAATATATTGAATAGTGTTTTTTTTTTGTACAAAATAAACTTCAAAATTAATAGTATTTCTCATACAAAAACATGTGTTTTTTATGACAATATATATATATATATATATATATAAATAAAATAAAAAATGAATACACATTATTCTTTTTGTCCTACGACCCGAAAGGTCTCAGATTAGGCCACCGTGGGGTTTATGTTTGATTTGGCTCGTTTAATCCGCATGTATCGTAATGAACGGATCGGGATTCGAACCGTGGAACGTTCCAGGGGTCTTCTTTGGGACAGGGGACTAAGCCTACGGTTCCCGATCGTGCTCCCACCCCTTCCCCCCGCCCGATTTTTTTGCAAACCCCTGGCGAATGTTTGGTGCGAAAACAGAACCCTTGTTATGTCTGAGGATTATGTTAAACACGACGTCGTGCCAAACTCACATCAGGCTGGTGTGAGTAACGCCACAAATTCGCGCTTGTCGCCAAAACTGTGCCCGTATTACATTAGTTTTCAGGTATATAATGCAGGTTTTTATCCTTTATATTATATATATATATATATATATATATATATATATATATATATATATATATATATATATATATATATATATATATATATAGGACATTTTTTATAAGTATACAAAAATAAAACATATGTAAATTGTATTATTTGCCATGAATTTAACTATATTTAAATATACCATTTTAATTTGACGTAGCTATTTCGGTTGATTCGAAGGAGGTTTATATGGTAAATTACTCACTTGATCACTTTTTGCAGATGCTGAGGTCACACGTCAGTGATCGCGTATCAAATATTGTCTTTCAAGATGTATTAGTGTAGTCCAAAGACTTCACATAGTCTCAGAAAAATATAGTTCATCGGTGTTAAATTGCTTGATCTTGAAGAACAATTTATAAATCTATTTTTACCAGAAATTTTGTTTTGAATCTATTCACCAAATATACGATAGCGCGATGGTCGTAGATCTTCAATTATTGCACGAATTAAATTTTGTAAGACCCCAAATTTAAATCTTTCATAAAGTGGACGAACTCAGTTATAATTTTTGAGAACTATACAGAAAGTACTCATTTGAGTCTCTCTCAATACTACGCTTTAAAACAGCAATATCTTTTTCGGTTTGTATTGTATGATATCTCTGATGACGCCTTTTATTCTATAGAGTAAAATTGCTATACAATCGATCTATGGTTATGTGAAATAATTGCTCTGATAGAAGATTACATCGACCGTAAAATGTACGAAGAGGGTGACAAGTTTCTTGAACTGAACCATGGTATTTTTTTAGATATTAGTCGATATATTATATAAAGACATATCAAACTAATTAAAAAACACGTAATAGTTACCAAAATGGAGTACATATCAAAAAACCTTGTATACATAAAGTTTTATAGCTAGATAAAAAAAACATTCTATATATATATATATATGTATATATTATATTATGGTAGATTTTAATTCGTTCTACGAACCGAGTTAGTAGGTCATATCGTATTTCACGCGGAAACTTTAATCTTTTCTTATAAAGCTGCAACCGCATCGAATGAAACTTTTAGTTAATCCAAAGATCTGTTTGTTATATAGCTCTCCTTTTTTTAAACTTTTATTGCGTTTTGAATGAGCGTGTTTAACGGTCTTTTGATTATCTTTCGTACAAAAATCTGAACACTATTATAGTAGAAAGTTTGATTTTACTTTATATAATGTTAAATACTGATTTTATTATAAATTCTAATGGCAAAATATTCAACATTTTATATATATATAAATTATGAAAAAATATTTATATTAAATAATTTTGTAAAAAAATCTATTGTCTGTTAAATGTAAAGATATTTGGTAATAAAATTATTAACAAAAATATATTGGTTAAAAAATTTTTGCAAAAAAATAATATTGAATTGTTGCATTGAAATATTGAAATAAATTTTATACTTCTATATAAAAATAATTCGCCAATAATCAACATTTTAGTGTAAAAAAAAAGGTTTATTCATAAATAGAAATCTATACAAGTTTATATATTATATTTATCAAAATATAAATGAAAATAAAACAAATATGGTAAATATCAGTTTGAAATTGCAATAATTTGTAGATTTTCTAGAATTTTACTGTAGATTAACAGAGCGCATTGAACAAATACATATTCTTGAAGTAGAGATAATGAAGGATTTATTTTCTGTATTTAAAGATTAAAATAAATAGAACGATAATGGATTGAACTTAATTGCTCGTGAAAAATTTTCTTTTACTCACCGACTTTATTCATCGATAGAAATATATATATTTCAGAAGAACAAAATATATACGAAATTATTTGAAAAAAAAAAGGATTTTTCAGCCACAAAGCGACCGAAAACCGATAAGAAGTTTTAAGTTTTTAATGGAAGTTGAACGTGATTCAAAGATTGGAAAATTCATCATAAAATTTCATGCATTGAACACGATTAATTATATTTACATACGTAGTATTTCGTTATAATTACACGAATTTTCGTTCGATTGGCCGATTTGATGATGAATAAGTCACGTGACCGGAAACACATCCGGCGCTCGTTTGATGCTGGAAAAAAAAAGTATAAAGAGAAACTTTTTTCGAAAACCTTAATGAAGACGATTATTGTCGATATTTATCATGTTGGTGTGTATGTGTGTATTTTTGTGTACACGTGCGTGTTTATGTGATTTCCCCGAATGCGTTTCCGGTGATTTTCCGCGAAAAACTTTTTTATAACGTTAGAACTTTATCCCTTTGAAAGTTTTATTTTATTCTTTGAACTATTTGTTATGTAGTTTTAGTTGCGATTTTCGTACGAAATGTATATCTACTATACATCATAAAATTTATATATATATATATATTTCAAATCTCGAAATTAGATTTTTTCTGTATTTTTAAATAACATAATTTTTACTATAATATTTTTAGAACATTTATTAACGTTAAATATTTAAAAATTAAATTCTATTACATATTTTATTGTAATTAGTAAATATATAATAGCAAAACTGAATTAAAAAAAATACGAATATACATAAAACGAGATTAGAAAATGAAACGAAATATCTCATTTCACGTTTTGTTTTGCAAAATGTGGAAATTCATACGTTATTATTGCGGAACATTTTGCACGAGCGCAGATTTATGGAGGAAAAACGATGTATCCGAGACGTGTCGCGAAATTTCGAAAGACGGGACAATTTCACGACTTTAAGACAATAATAAAATATTAAACTACCCCCGAAACGGCATCGCACATACCCCTTGAATGAATGAACGTCGGTGAAAAGTAATTTTCCGACGACAAATTAACTTTTAACCGGTAGAATTTGGCGCGCGTAAATCGCGCGAAAATCTAACCTTAAAAAGTGTGCTAAAATTTCAAAAACTATATCAAGATTAAAAAAACTAAAAATGAACATCATTCAATATATAAAATATTAATAAAAATAATTTAGAATAAACGATCGTTTTAATTTATTTTCTTTTATTAAAAAAAAAAATATATATATATATATTTTTAATACGAAAAATCGTAAGCTTATTAACGGGGGTACGAGCATGTAAAATTTCCCTTTTGATTCTTTCAGCCCTTTGATAGCGTCATCGACGTGTTACAGTGGGAAAACTTGGCGAAAAATTAATTGGGTTGGTCTCTGAGCGTGGTTCATAGTCTGGTTTTTCCTTTGAGTTTTCCTTTTTCGCAATTCCGCCGCATCGTGCGCTTTCTTGTCGAATGAAAGGATTAATTCGGCATCGTTACCATTTTTAATTGAACCGAATTATTATTATTTATAAATGTATTTATTATTTTTGTAAAAATATTTAATAACAAAAAAATGTGTATTTTTTTATACACATTTCTTTTCAACTTTTTATTTTATTATTATTATTTAAGTTTTTTTTTCCTTTTATTGTGTAACTTTAAATGTAAAACAGAAATATGAGAGTTAACCTTTTAGAAATTATTTTTTTATTCAAATATTTTCAGAAGTTTTTGAATATATATTTTAAATAAAAATATTTCAGTTAATGCTTTTATATGAAAATATAGCTGAATAATTTTTTTCTTCATAACATATTATACATTTCAGAAATATTTTCAGCAATAATTTCATTTCAATATTCAAAATAAATCCAAAATTAGAATTCAACGATAATAAGCAAACATTTGAGAAACCTTTCCATCTTCTAGTGGGAAAATCACAAATGCATATGTAAATTTATGATAATCGCGGCATATCCGTTAATGTGTCGAAATAATTCGGTTGTTTTTGATGACGTAATTTATTTCCGGAATTTCGTTCGAAATTGACATACAAGTCGTTGAATTTCAAATTGAAATTATTTAAGGGATACCCTAAATATGTTTTCATTCGTTATTTTTGCGTAATTTATTTATATAAGCGGTACGAAAATTTATGACCAGCATATATAATTATCTACTTATACAATGTAACAAGAATAATTTATATATATTTTTTTATACAGATTTGTCGATTTAAAATAATCACGCGTCGCCACTGAGACGAATATGAAAATATTCGCGCGTTTCTCGTATATATTAATTTTATAGTATATAAATCAGTTGAAAATTTTAAAACGACAATTTTAAGGGAAGGTCGCATTTAATATTGTAATATAATTTAATATATCTTCTTCGCGAACTCAATATATTATTTCGGGTGCACACTCACTTACGAAACCAACATTCGCAGGGGTCGTAATTTTTTTTTGTGCGTGCGTGTGTGCGCGCGTGTTTTGTATGAATTTTTGCATGTGTCGCAATGTATATACGGTAACAAAACCCATTTTTTTTTACACAAAAGTGTACCTAGAATGGGAGGGTGGGTGTTGTAGGGGGTGGTTTTCACGAAATATATGGCAGCTGTCATTTTCATACCCTTCTCACAGGACTATTCGCGCTCCAAATGAAATCTTTATTTTTTCATCAAATAAAAATATGTAAATCGCACGCACACCGATGAAAACTATAATATATATATATATATATATATATATATATATATATATATAAATTCATTTGCATTTTGAATAACGTATATCGTATTTTTTTCATAATACGAGTATATTAAGTGATATTTCATTATTTCATCGCATGATTGTATCCGGACAATTCCTGAAAAGTGCTACGTTCGCTGATTTATTTATTTTCTTCCTTTTTTTTTCATTTCCGCTGAAAATAAACAGCGCTTTCAGCGAAACGTATATAATAGTGTTTCATCTTGACACATATTGTAACGAGATTCTACAGTAAATGGTTCTTCCTCGATATACGCATTTCTAACACAGTTTTCCTTTTAGCTCAAATCTGTACATTAAATGGTATTTGTGCCCAAGTTTTATTCTGTCGTTCTAAATTAACTATTGTCTCACCAGTATACTTTGTGAAACGTGGAATTTTTTGTATAAGAAAAAGAGTTTTTTTTTTTACATTTTAATTCTAATTCATTTTGCTGATACTTAAATGAATCGTATAAAAGTATATTTGAAATATTTTTTATTTTTATCATTTATATATAATTTTAATATATTTAGTATTATTTATAATTTTATGATTTAATTTTTTCATAAATATATTTATTGACCTGAAATTTGGTGTAGATTTGGCATCTTGTTTAAAAAAAAATCAGAATGAAAGATCATGGTCATAAAAATATTTCATCACTTATTAAGTTTTTAAATTTTATTTTTATTACAAGTGTGTAAATAAATATCTCGGAATCTTTGAAGTATAATATTATATGTTTGATTTAAATATCAAAGTAAAATTTTAAAATCGTTCATAATAAATATATAGTTCAAAAGACAGTCAAAAGCTGCTAAATCTCCTATTGCTTATACTTTATAAATAAACAAACGCGTACACAAGTAATGAGTCAGCGTTTCGAGTTTAGTTCAAGACTTAATCGGAATAAAAGAACGGATCAAAAAAAAAAAAATAAAATAAAAACAAAAACCCCCCAAGAGGACCAAAGTTTGTATGTGCTCCATAATTCACCTAGCGCTCTACAGACATGGGGTTGTAGACATTGGTAACGGGGTTCTTGTGGTAGTAGAACGTGTACGCACCGAAAGGGTTGAACCTTGTGCAAATATCTTCGAAGTCCTGGCTGATATTTATTTCTTGGAAGAACTTTAAGCCACCCCTTTCCATGTCCATGTCATTCTCGATGGAACCCTCGAAGCGAAACCCGCCCGTTCAACCCTCCCCTAGAGGCGAAGTACAAACATCAGATAGATCTGAGAAAAGTCTTGAATTTCTCGATCTTCAGAGTTCAGATGGAGCAAATATATAAATAAATACAGGTCCCGGCAATTACCCACAGCGCACGCCCCGTATAACAAGTGTTAACTTCGATTAGCATATTGGTGTATGACGGTTAACCTTTGAGGCAATTATGTCTGTGACTGCCGGTGTTTGATCTGTACCAGAGTAAATACACATTCAGAATTCAAATTGCGTTTAAATTAATATAAAATATTATTAACCTGTAAATTTATTAATATTAATGCTCGACCGAATTACTTGAATTAATAATAATTAAAAAAATATACATGTGGATATTTATATATTAATATAGATTTGGTTAACGCTCTTTTTTATACTATTGTTGAAATATTGATTTCCGTTTCCTTTATATAAAACATTATACATCTCATTTTAAATGTTCATAGTAAATGATGTTATGGTAAGTAGATGTATCTTATTGACCCCATTTTTTTTACAACATCGCCTTTTATACATACATATATCATTTGTAGAGGGTTGAATCGAATGATTTTTTGAACTGTATCTCAGAAATAATATTTTCGGTTGAATTCACATAACGAAAAAAAATTGTTATATATATATATATATATATATATTTTTTTTTTAATTAAAATTAAATAATTTATACTATATTGAAGTATATAAAATTAGACATAATTATTATTTTTTATATATTTAAATGCGAGTAAATTTAATAATAAGTACAGCATAACGATATAAAATAAAATATAATATGATATTAAGGGGGGTCCGCTCGAGCGAAGCGCGAGAACCTTTATTAACGTGCACCATTAAAATATTAATATAATAATGGAGAGGCGACACAATGGCGAAAAAGCTCTAATACGAGTCTCGAGACTCGTATTACTTTGCCCCGCACTGTGCACTTGTGACCTGGGGACTTAGCCGGGAGACCCCAAAGTTCACATGGGAAATTTTATATTAACACACACACACATATATATATATATATATGTGTGTGTGTGTGTACGTGTGTCGCTTTTCCGGAATTTTCCAAAAGTCAACAGAGTGTTAACGTTGGCATATTTTCTTACTTTCCATTCTTCTATCTGCGTCTCTCTTTTATTTAAGTCGTATTCGTTCTTTTATTTCGAAGGAAGGAAAGTTCTGCGAGAATTTTGCATATTGTTATTTTAAGCGAGCGTATACACACACTCACTCACACACACACACACACACACACACACACACACACACATATATTTATATATATATATATATGTATTCAAAAGTTTATTATTACAAACTGAAATTATTCTCAAGTATTCAGATCAAGCGCTGTTTTTATTTTGTTATATATTTTTTTTCTATAATATGAGTTGTTTCTGTATTTTAATATTGAATTATATAAATATTTTATGTAAAATATTTATTTGTTATTATCAAACACATAAATTTAAGTTAAGATAAATTAACATTAAACCTACGGACACTTCTTATATGATACATCTATTTCTGCCTTGTCCTATCAAAATGACAGGGCTATAAAAAGTAGTTATTATTTTTATAATTAAACGTCGATTATAGTCAATTTGTTGTTGAATAAATAAATAAAATAATACAATAAAGTTTTATAGCGAAACATTAAAATCAAATTGACAGGTAAGTTTAATGTTAAATATATTAAAAATGTGAACAATTTCGACATCTTTCAATGATGTATAAATACATAAATATTTATTATATAATTATAAATGTTTCAGATTTATTATTATATTATCATCGATGACCATTTTCAAAATAATATTTTAAGATTGACATTCTGTCTATTACTGACAAAACAATATACACATATAAATCGCAGTATACAGCCTTTCTAAACAATTATGACATTGACGAGTATGGCACTCTATCAATGATAAATTCAGTGATTTGTCAATTTGATGTGGTGTGACATATTCGTCAAATACGTATTAAATGTCAAGATAGATTTTTTTCAAAAAAAAAAAAAATTATATATATATCATCAATCTAAAATTATATTATATAATATTTATTTGAGGATGAAATTATTTATTAAATATATATATATGTAAATTTATTATTTAAATAAAGTCGATCGGGTTAAAAAAGACGGAATTTGAATATACACGTATATAAATCGGACATTGAAGAAGAAAAAAAAAATGGCGAAGATTCTTTTCTTTCGCAAAAAAAGGGGACATTTCGGTGGCGTTTTTCGTCGAATTGGTCCGCGTTATCGCCGCGCAACAATGTTTGAGACTCGGAAATTATTATCGGGTTGCGATCCTCGATTTGGAACACAGGGACTTCAAGGAGTAAAAGCGCGGAGTGGGAAAGATAGCGGAATAGATAGGAAAGCGAAGGGAGTGTACAGAATACGTTTCCTTTCTTCGTATAAACGCACATGTATGTACAGTGCGAGTCCGCTTGATAGTATTTGTTTCTTCTAAATATTTTTTTTTATTAAAATTTTTATATATAAAATTATATATATGTGATTTTAAATCATTACTTATACATTAATTTCCAAATATGTATAGTAGTATATATTATAGTATTTTGAATATGAACTGTATTAATTTGAATCTACATATCAGTGGTGTAAAGTGAATGTTCTTGTTGAGTGTATATATACACACATATACACACACACACACATATATATATATATATATATATGTATATACATATTATATGAAAAAAATATTTAGAAATACATTGAAAACAGCGAATTAATTAGAATTTTTTTTTATTTTGTTTGATTTATATTAGAATTAAAGAGTTTTCTTATTATATAAAATTATATCATAAATATTATGTCAATATATTATAATATTACATAAAATTATATATATATATAATCGACGTAATAAAAATCTATATTTATTTAGTGCTATATTGTAGTTTTATTTTTCAATTCTTATTTTTATGCGTCATATCATATGAGCGGTGGACCCACTGTATCCGCCATGCAGAAGAAACTGTAGATCTGGTTCCTTTGTGTTTGCATCGAAAACAAACTGCCGACCTTTACACCCGAGGAGTAAGTCTTCCGGTTTTCTCACTGACAGTGAGCGAGAGCACACATTACATTTAAATAAACGCTAAATAAAACTGAAAACTGCTGATAATATCAACAATAAATTCGTTCTTGTGCCGTTTTTAACCCACCTCTTCACAACCTTCCCTCCCCCCGTTTTTTGCCTCGCTTCACCTCCGCGTATTTCTCTTTCAGCTTTCAGCAATATTCAGCCAGTGTACGAAATTCATGTATTAGTCTAGTTGCGTTTTCTCGGTGAAACGCAACGTTTTGCCGACGTTTACATTTTCAACGATTCAACGCAAAAACTTTGCCGTTTTCTGATGATACTATTTACATAAATAAATGCTTATTTTATACACATCTATACACACACACACACACATATATATATATATATATACATATATGTCGTGATTTTTATTTTAAAATCGTATAAAATATGATATAAATCAGAGTATTTCCAGAATTTTAAATAATATAATATATATATGATTGAATATTGAAAATTAAATATGATATTTAATATCTGAATTAAAGTTTAAAAATTAAATCTATAAAATTTACTTAGTTGAATATCGCCGATCTTAAGTAATAAATTAATATTTAAACGAATTATTAAGATATCAGATAACGAGCTCATTTCAAACTTAGTATAAAAGTTTCAAAGTTCAAAAATGGTATTTGTAAAGATCATTTGTTGATTACTACAATCTTAAAATGTTAAATTTGTATTTTAATATTAAAAAAAATATATGAAAATTGAAATTATTTTTGTAATATTATAAAATTTTGATTATTTTAATGTGATATATAAAAGAAAAACTTTATTTTGATAAAATAATTATTAAAAAGAAAATAATGTATACACAAATAAAACTTAAAAAAAGATTAAAAGGAATAAAGAAAAAAAAATAAATAAAAAAGTTGTATAAATATTTTTAACATGAAGAATTTTTTTTTTTAAATCAATATAAAAATATTTAATCTGAAAAATTTTCTTTTACATATATTATTAGCAAATGGGGCGTTAAAAAAAATCAAAATTATTTTTATTAAAAAATCAATTTTATACAAATGAAAAAAAGTGTACGAAATGGTAACAAAAAAAAAAAGCATTTTCGACGGACGGCCGCTTTTTAATCATAGTTATTCGACACACGTATATGTGGCAAAGTAAAATTCCGTTAGACGGAATAAAAATTCCGGAAAATTCCTAGCAGGAAAATTCGGAACGCGATTTCCAATTCGAAAACCTGTCGAAAATACACAGTGAAAGCGCAAACCGTATATACATACACATATATTATATATAAATATGCGGATTTCTGATTTGGAACCTTTTGTTTTTACACGATTTATATCCGAGAGTGAGGAAAAATGTAAAAAAAAAATCACAAGTCTATATATACATATATGTATATATATAGCGTGATTTTTTTTTTTTGTATCCGGAAAAGTGCGGAAAAGTGAAAATTTTTTTTCGTTCTACGACGCCATGTTATTGACATCATTCATATTCCTCAGACGTTATAACAATGCGAGGTGAACTTTTTAAATCAATTTTCTACATATATATGCCTATATTGGTGTGTTACCTTGGTGGTAACGCACATATACATTTAATATATGCTTGAAAAAAATATTTTTAGATTATATTTTAATATTTATACCACGTTGTCTTCATATAAATATATTATTTTAAATTTATTGCCGCTATATATAATAATATATTTAAATATATTGATTCTTTGAAGTACCTTGCAAAAGTTTTTAATCAAAGTATGAATATTCTGAAAATTATTTCACATCTTTAATTAGAAAACTTTCTTCTTACAAAACTAAGTACTGAAAAATAAAAAAAACATTTTTCATATATATTAATTAAACCAATGTAAAATATATTAACTTCATATTAATAATTGGTTAAATAAATAAAATTTTGATCTTATGTAATGATTACTATTAAAACATAACAATTATTGATCAAACTTATAATATACTTTGGTTTTATTTATATTTCGTGTTCGCTTTTTGTATTTGTGTCAAAATCGGAAAAGTGTCAGAAAACAAATTTGAAATGTCAAGTGTAAAATTGACTGTCAAGTTGATACGTGGAATAATCGCACAGTCAACAAAACCAATTAGGATTTTTTTTTCTGAAAAAAAAAATACTATTATACAATAGAAGTTGACCATTTTTTTCATGCACTCTTTTGATGAAAGTCGATTTTTTTCACTATTTTCTATTGAAAAAAAAATATATTTCGCGTTTACGATTCAATCTCTGAAATTGAATCGAATCAAATTTTAATATAAATATTATATATATATATATATATATATATATATATATATATATATATATATATATATATATATAAGTCGTACAAGTAAATGTAAGGGGTTGTTTAAAACTGCTAACAAATTAAGTTCACTTTTTCGAGATTGTAAACGCTGATTTATTTTCGACGAGTCGAGTTGTTAATTTGATGCACTTTACGATTAAAGTTTTTCTCGGGCGGTTTTGTGTTTTATAATTAAAATATCCAAATTTAAATTATATTATTCTAGATAATAAAAAAAAAATAGATATCTACTTTGAATTTAATGTTTTTTTTTTAAATTACTTATATTATAATGTATTAAAAATATTATTAGTAAGAAAGCATTTCGATGTAAAATTGGATTTGAAATGTTTACATTAAAAAAAATAATCGTTTACTTAATATGCATGAATACGGCCATGTATAAGCAAATTTAAGTTAAATCGAGTGTTAAAAAAACACGTTTTAACTCTACATGCAGAAAAAGGGTATATAGGTTTAGATCATAATGGTTATCTTTGCAGATAAGCACGCACACACACACACACACACACATATATATATATATATATATTTGCACGAGGGAAATATATAAATTTACACATACACAGTAGAATGTGCTCGAAGCTTTTCTGTCGTGTTTTTAATACTTTGCATTTGGGCTTATGGCGCGCTCGTGTTTGGGTTTAAGGGTGTCCCGAAAGTAAATAACCATCGTCCGGGATCGAAGATTATTTCAGCTGAAAGAGTCGTCGACGATGGAACCGTATTGGGACAGAAATTCGAATCGGTTATAGGGTGGTATTTCGAGTCCGGGGAGGGATGTTTTCGGAGCTTTTGCGAAGGGCGGAACGAACGTGGCTCTCCCCAACGTTTCGAAAGCTTCGAACTCGACTCGGAAAATAAAACACATTTAAAATGTGAAAACTTTTAAAATAAACGGTTGACTTTATCGCGAAATTTTCCACTTTATCTTTTTCGTTTTTTTTTTCTTTTCGTCTTCTAAGTTAAATTGTGTCTAGTTACTATTACTTCTCACTTCGCGTTACAAATGCAAGTTAAGGCGGGCCGACGGACGATTTTTGGGCGCCATGAAGCAAAGCAAAAGTCGTGTTATTTTTTTTTTATATTTTGAAAAGCGAGGGATCTTAGGTGATTTATTGTATATTTAATGTGATTAAAATTGGGGAGTCGACCGAGGGGAAAAGATAAAAGTTTCAAAACCGCAACTCACAAACGGTGGCGCTTTTTTGCGAAGCTTTCCGTTTTTAAATATTCACACGTGTGTGTTGTTGTCCCGTTTCAAGTTTTGCATTTTTGGCGAAATCTAAGAATTTTCAACATAATTATCAAAATTATGATAATATTTTGATATAATATAAAAGCATATTTAGACATAATTAAAAATATTATTTCGAAATTGTAGTTTAAAAATAAAATATCTTAATATTTGTGTACATACGTAAAAAAAATACATCGCTTTTCCGTGCTGAGTAAATTTGGAAGTTTACTTTATTTGGAAAATTTTCGACATGTACGATATCAAGAGTTTTCCTATTAAGGTTTATACGTATTTTATTCTCTGGTTTTTCTACTCGGTGAAAGTGTATTGTTTTTTGACGGGGAAAACATTCGCTTGTTTCGCCCGTTTTATTATATTATGAACTCTTGCTTCTTTTTCGGCTGCCTACTCAAAGAAATATTGTTAGAATATATTTTTACACGGTCGTTGTTATCTCAATTTTTTTTTATTTAACCGCCCCTGAAAGCAGAGATTCGCAATCGTATTTTATCTATTTTTTTTTATTAATTTTATAGCTCTTGTATTGTATTGTTAATTAATTTAACACACATATATATAAATATATATATATATATATATATATATATATATATATATATATATATATATATATATGATTTAGTGAGAACTTATCGCGATTGGAAGGTTTGCGCGTTAAATCGCCAACATACGGTACGTCGGCGTCGAACGGGTTAATTCGCACGCAACATTGACCAAATCAGTCAAAGGGTGCGCCTGGTTGAGCAGCGCAACTACCTTTGAATGGGTCAACTTCCAATGTTGTATATTGATTAGAGCGCATCAATTAGTCAAGCCTTTGATATTGGCGAGCGATCGAATGTGGAAACATCCGGTACAACGCAACAACAATAACAACAACAACAACGACGACGACGACGACAAGCAATGGCAGTAAACAAAACAAAACAAAAACAATAATGATTCGGTTACCGTGGAGAATTGGCCGACCGTTACAAGGAGGCACAACCGTAGGGTTTCTCGGAATATTTGAAGGTACGAAGGTCCTTTTGTGTCTCAATAGCATAACTCAGAACGGGTCGGGACCGTAAATCAAACGACAATTGTTTTAAGATAGCGCGGCCAGAAACAACCTTGCCAATTAATCAATCAGTTTGTGAATTGTTTCGCCGGTCCGAATTTCAATTTCAATAGCCAAAAGTTAAGTAGCCTCGTGTGCACGTCTCCGAAATTTCTGGTGGTGTCTAAACAATGGACGAACCGTGGTTTGAGAGCCACTTGGCCGTAGATCGTATTGTTCGCCGTGTATAGACTAAGAGTTGAGGGGTTTGGTTCTTTTAAACAGATATTTAATAATTATATTTGTTTATAAAATATAATAGATAATTATAATAATTATGATAATGGTCCGAGTCATATTACGAGATCAAATTTGACCCGGACTGATTAAATTAAAATCGTTAATTTTTTTTTTAGATTAATACAATTTTCTTTAATATTCAGTAAATATTAAGAAAAATATAGTATATCAATTAGTGTTTGTTTAGCAGCTATTTGTTTCTGATGCTAGAAGTTTTTTTGGCTATTTTAACTATGGAATGAAAAATTGTTTGAATTTTTGAGTTTACAATAGAAAATGTAAATATTTGAGTATCATAAAGCCTTCAGTGTGGATTTGTAAAAAAAAATAGAAAACATGTCTAATATTATGAGTCGTTTATCTATTTCTGTTAACGATGATAATATTTAAAAATTGTGCTCAAAAATCATCATATTAGCACTAAAAGAAAATAGCAAAAAAATTAACATCAATCTGTAAAATAAAATATTAATATACAAATTTTAACGATTTAAATTCAATTTGTCCGGATTAAATTTGATCACATGATATGAAAGACAATTAAAATAAATATTTATATTTATTACTTTAGTTATTATTATTATAGTTATAACTAGTCAATATTATTATTATTATTGTTGTTGTTGTTTTGAAGGTATTTGAGAAACTCTGCGTCTTCAATGCATATTTGCGAACGTCGCACAGTTTGAAAAGCATTGTTCATATTGTTATCGTTTTATATTATAGTAGAATATATTATACGATGCAGTATCGTCGCAACGATTCAAAGTAAAATCGTATAATACGATTCGATATTTTGATTATGTTTCAAGTTATATATTTATAGACTAAATATTTAGAAATTCACGTTAAATAATGAAAGCGGGTGTCTTTTTCAGAGAATTCGTTTCGCTAGTATAAAATGAAAATTTTTAATTAAAATTTCACGGATACAAAAAGTTTTCGCCAATTATCTCCATTGAAAGAACGTTTACTTTTATGTTTTTTTTTTTTTGTATAAATGAAATTGTGAAAATCGATAACGGATCTGAGCTCTTCTTTTTTTTTTGTATCGTTTGATGCTAATTAATTATTTTTTTCGATAAGATTCATTGATTTTCTATTGAAATTTAAATATTTTTTATTTGTATATATAGATATATGTATGAAACTGTGTTATTTGATAGGAAAAATATGACTTTATAAAAGTGCAACCCGTTCTAAAATTTCGTAAATGCAATTTAAAACTACTTTTCATACGTGAAACTTTTTCGAAAACGTCAAGTCAAATTCAATAACGAATCGCGATTTTCATAGATTTTTATACTCTTATTATACGTTAACCGTTTATCATATATGGTTTAAATATATATATATATATATATATATATATATATATATATATATATATATATATATTATAAAGATTTATGTTATGTATATTTATTTATGTAAAATTAGTTATATACATAAATTCATGATATTTTTAATATATTAAAATGTAAATATTTTTGCACAGATAGCAAAATATCTATATATGAATTATTTAATATTCAATATTCGTTCATTTTCGATCTTTTTTGATTAATAAATATTAATGAAAACTATGAATTATTTATTAAATTAAATTGTATTATTATTTCATTTTATAAAATTTCAACCTTTCTTTTATAAATTATTCAATCTCATTTCTAATATATATACCATATATATGAAAAAAAATCATTTAAAGTGAATTAGATTACAACGAACAGATTTTATTTAAGTAAATAAATATTTGGATGAATTTTTGAAAATAAAAATCAGACAAATCGAACAAAAAAAAAAACACTTATTATTTAATATAAACGGATGTTAAGGGCGGTTTTTACAAGTCGTTAATATATTACAAGTTAGTTATTCGACGAAGCGTTTTCACGTGGCAAAGATGATGATAATGCGACCCTCGTCCGTTAGACTTTACCGTCGTTGAATTGTTAATATATTAATTAATTATTCCACGGTACGACGCGAGTGCGCGAATGTGCGTGAACACTTCCCCCCCCCCCTCATTCGCCCCTCATCCGGGTCATTTCTACATATATTTCGTTTCGACCGCAATTTTGCAGGCTTGACCCTCGGCCAATTTAATTAACGTGTGAATAATGCACGCCGGCAAGACTTCACCGACGAACTTTTATTAACTTTTAATAAATTATAATAGAGCGATGATACGGGTAGCACTAGGAAGGGATTCCAAAGGTTTACACTGAGCCGAGGTGCGAATGTGTACGGTGCTGTCGTAAAATTACCGAACTTGTCGCACGACAATCGAATACTATACGCAATAAATCAATATCAATACATTTTTTTTTTAGTTTGATATACTTTTAATATTTTCCAACTCATTTTGTCGCTGTATGCTATTATATAAAATATATATATAACTATTTCATTGTATATAAAATATAATAAAAATATATTAAATCTTTTTGAAGAATAATATATATGAAAATCGAGTATGCAGCTGTTGATTCTAACGTTTTTCTCCTTAGAATATTACAAAAAATATATAATTGAATTATTAAAATTAATGCGTTTCCGTATAATGCATGATCGTACCGCACGTGTAAAATTGCGGAACCGTATGCATACAATGTGACCGTGTTTTACGGGTCGAATTGAATGGAGACGAAATCGACGCAATATCAATTAACCCTTTCAACACGTATGTACATGGAATACGCGTTTAGCACACACCCCTTGAATATTTAATGGTGGCTAATGTATTAAATGAACCACGAATACGTTTACATTTAATGTTTCGATTAGAAATTAAAGTTAAACATGTAATAGAAAAACGGCGTATTTTTTTCATATATTATTATCGCTTTAATAAACTTTTATCGTGATCGAATTGAATATTTTAAGCGATATATATTTTTTTCTATTTTCTTCTCTGGTTTAAAAATTGAATCGATTTTATATATTTTATTAATTAATCTTAATATTAATTAAAAAAAAATATGTTGTGCGAAAGAAATATTTGAGTGTTCTACGGTCGTTTTCTTTGCGGTTAATTAATTGTTTAATATTATAAATTTTTCGTTTAATTAATAAAAGGTATGTACACACTTTTAATGATGAAGTAATTAATTCAAATTCCGTAATTAAAATTGTTCCTTAAAGACAAATAATAATAATATTATTATTATTAATAATAATAATAATAGTGGTGTGCATGTAAAGAAATCGTAGTATAAAATTATTCTACATCAAAGGGCAGGAACAATTTCGCAATAAATTCAATTCGGGGAGACATATAGATCGAAAAACGCCTGTGCGTGGTGTGGGAAACAAAAGGGGAAGGAAATAGGTAAAGAGTTAGGTAGGGATCTGCAGCACTTTAAGCCGGTCGCTAAAGGGTTAGCGAAGGTTTCGTATAGAGTGGAATAGAACCTTCGGATGGGAAATAATATCAATAAGGACTGCGAATTTCGTACACGGGTACATACCGAATAACAATTTTGCGTTTACGCTCGATTTCTTCTTCTTCTTCAAAAAAAAAAAATCAGGTTTTTCTTTTTTTATATTTTCATAAAATGCCGCACGAAAATTGAAAATGTAACAACATAGAAAAAAATGTCGAATTTCATACTTTTCATGACTTATGTAAATAATGAGTTATTTATTCGGCGTTAAATCAAAGATTCGTACTATTATTTTTATATAAAGATCGATAATATATAAAATAAATATTTTTCTTCCGACGAAATCCGCCAGCTTAACGTTCAGATGAACGGTTTCGATTATTAAAATAAAATAATACCATGATAAAAACGCCGTCTCGTATAAACAATATATTCGTCTTATTTATTTGCCGCTATTATCCCTTTGTAGGTCTAAGTTCGGTCAACATATGCTCACCATTTATCTTTTGACCTTATTTTAAACCTTTGACTTTTTTTTTAAGCCAATATTTAATATAGAAAAAAATTGTGTCTGTATAATGATAGACGTTTCAGGTCTAAAATTTCTGTTTCATGTTTCAGATTATTATCTGAATGTCTAATATTAAAAATTATTTTTTTTTATTTTTAAAATTTATCTGTAAGATTTTAGATAAGCATATTGTGGATCATAGGCTTATATTTGGTAAATTTTAATATATCATCATATATAAAATTTTAATCATTCATCCGTTTATATATATATATATATATATATATATATATATATATATATTGATATTTTTCTATATTTTTATACTGATCTATCAAGCATTTGCATATTTAGAACCCTTTTTTAAACATCTAATATTTTTCATTCCATTCACACATTCCTGAAATGTATACACTTTGTCAAAGGTTTATCCTTATAAATTTGACACAACCCATTGTTATATATCAACTTTCAGACACATTTCTAGTACATTTAGTACAGAAATCTTCATTAAAAACCTTCATTTAAAAGATATATAATTTATGTATAAGTTATTCATGTCAAACTTTTAATTATATAACCGTAATAAACAGAACATTGTCAAATAAACAAGTAAAATCTGTGACGAATTAATAAGTTTAAATTCGCACATTTGATAGGGACATATTTGTACAACGTTCTAGGGTTTCTTATTGCGAAACGAAAAGGGCGAAAGTAAAATACACACACACACACACACACACACTATATATATATATATATATATATATATATATATATATATATATATATATATATATAAACGCATAATCAAGAATATTTGTACTTATGTATGTAGGTAAGGCCGCAGGGAAGATAAGGGTTGAAATTCGCTAAGATGCATGTACACAAGTTAACCCTTTCGTCGGGGGTAAGCGGGACCCCTCTTTTCACGTCAGATGTTCATATAATAAAATATCACGTTCGTTCCAGACGTCTCTTATCTGTACACTTTCTGTGTAATTAAATTCGTCTCAGATTCAATTGAATTTGATATGCCCGTCAGACATGGAGCGAGAGATCCCTTTTTATGAAATTTTGGAGCCAAAGTAGAAAAAGGTACTGCGGGAGTATCTTTTATCTGAATATTTTTAATGGACTCACTGTAGGACATACAGATGTATATATAGCTTTAGCTATATATCACTATGAAACGTGGTCTTACACTGCTTTGAACGCCACTGTATATAGCTTCACTGTACCGCCACTGGATTTATTGAAATACTGTATAAAAAGCGGACCGAGCAATAACCTGTTATTTTTTATTGCGCTCGTCGTTTACGGGTTAAATTGATCATAAAATACAGATTTTGCTCGTTTTTCCTACATTTAAATGTGTATGAGTATGTGTACATGTATATTATATATATTTTATTTTTTTTAGGCAATAAATATGCTATAATATGGGATTAAACGGGTTAACGAAGCAAGATAAACTCTATTCGAAATATAATAATTGTATTAGTTGTATGAAACATTTTTTTTGATCGGTTATTGTCAAACTTTTTTAATTATGATCCACTTAGGAAGTTTTCTAAGAACGATATTTCTGAAAAGAATATTATTATGTTTCACTAGAATATATATATATATATATATATATATATATATATATATATATATATATTTTTCAGTTATAAATAATTGTATATTATAAAGATAAATAAAAATTATACTATATTTTTATTATTTATGACATACAATTATTTAATTTTTACTCTTGTTATAGTTACTTTATTATCATGACTCAGTTATTTTTTTTTATTATTAAATTTTGGATATTAATAAATATTTTTTATAATCTAAATGGTCAAATATATAATGATAGAATGTTATAAATTTGTTATATCAAAATAAGTGTTTTAAAAGTTTTTATTCATTATTTATGAATGGAAGATTATATATAAAAAAATTGTGGATAAATCGTGATAATCTTATGGAGGCTAAGGTTTCTCTTTGTGGGTATGAAGCGATGATTTTTTAAATATATAATAGTTTGATATTCATATTAATATTATAATTACATTAAAATATGAAATTTGAATTTTAATATAAGTAAATGAATTAATCGACTCAGTTATAAATAATATAATAATGATTTAATATAATAATATAAATAAAAACGACTAGAGTTAAAGCAAATATTATATTATAAAAAGTGTAATTTTCATATTACGAATATCAAAAAGATCACACTTTCAACGTGAAAATCGTAATAAAAATAAAACATTTTATCATAATAACCGGATATGAAACGTTAAATTTTTATACGACTTTTACGACACGACTTAAAAATCGGTTGCATGTTGTTAATCGTCAAATGATGCCGCAAAAGTTTTCACTGAAAAGCACTAAAACGTGAAAGATGCCCGGCGCTAGAACGTCGACGGGCTTCGAAGCCGTGGTTCCGGTTCCGTGCACGTGTCGTCGCGGCAAAGTTCGGTTCCCGGTCCGCATTTAATGTATGCGAACTGGGAACGAAACGAGAGGGTGCACTTGTTCCACTCAATTAAACCCATTCTGAGGAGTGTTTGAGAAACGCTGGTCGTCTCAGTTAAAACACACATTCACTTGTACGTTAACTTAACAGTGAACATTTCCTATATATATCTATATAATATATTTTATTCAAATTAAATATATATATATATATATATATATATATATATATATATATATATATATATATATATATATATATATATATATATATATATATATATATATATATATATATATATATATATATATATATATATATATATATATATATTAAAAATAATTATATTATGAATAGATTTTTTTATTCATGATATATTGTACAAATTTCAGTAATAAAAAGTTATTAACGCTCGTGCAAATCACTGTATTTTATTAGTTTTTTATTTTTTTATTTTTCGGAGTTGGAGAATTGACCTCGTAGAAAAAAAATAAATCAGTGTCAAGAGACTCGAAATAGGAGTTTTGGTCCTTAAAGGGTTGTAACCCTGCTGATTTATTGTTATTTCACTCTAAAGTCTTAAGGATGTTGTATTATATTTATATTTTGTCTCGTTTTGCCAACGTTTTATCGTTATTTATTATTATTATTTATATATAATATATTCTTAAAATTTATTTATAGATTTATTATATTCAGATTTTGATAGAAAGTCGATGTTGTAATGAGAATTTTTTTTTTGGAATGAAAAATCAACATATTCATGAATATATTTCGAATTCAGTTTTTAATTTGATGAATAATTAATTACGTTTTTTATACAAAAAATAAATCGTTATATAAATATTTATTCATATCTATAATAGATTTTGATATTTAATAAATTCATATTATTTCACACAATTTTAATTATTATTATATATCAGTGGCGTAGAATTTAATTAATTATTTTTTCTTATAAAAAATTTAATCTTTATTTTTATGATTATTATTCTTCATATATATATATATATATATATATATATATATATTAATTTGAAATATTTTTTCTTAATCATAATAATTGACATAAAATATTATTATTAATTACAATCATTAATTTATATGGCGACCAAGTAAACGAACATTTTCTTTATACAAAAGCAAAATACATATATCAAGTACTTGCATGTATAAATATATATATATATATACACAAATATATATATGTATGTATGTACACATATTACGATTGGTGGAGACTCGGCTCGTTCCACTTATCCCCATTTTCCCCATTTACGGGAAGCAATTCTCGACAGGCTTTACGGTCCCGCTCATACGTGTATGCCGTTAACCCTTAAACGCCCGGCGAGTTTTCAGCGCTCTAAGGCTTTTTATGTGGAAACGAATAAAATCGACTAGAGACTATGACTGCGCGTTTCTCAAACGTTCCGCGATTTACGACCGCGTTAAATCGACGCTCTCAACAACGTAATTAAGTCTATAAATATTATATGTACTGTTCGGTTATTTTTCCTCCGGTGAAAAAGTCAGTCGTAATATTATTTGAAAATCTAAAGTTTATATTTTTAATGATTGTTGTATTACGTATAATAAATTATATATTTTAATTTAAAAAAATATGACGACTCACCTTTCACAAACAAAAATTAACTAAAGAATAACTTTAATATGTATTAAAAATCAATAATAAATATATTTAGTTTATATTTTGTATTGAATTAGATATTGAGCATTTATTTATGAATTTTGAAATTGATAATTCTGAATCAAAGCTGCATTTTAAGATCATAAGATGTATTTTGAGTATTATACGGAGATTTTCTGAATTTTCTCAGCTTTTATGTGAAGAAAGCTCATCGCTAAAACATAAACAAAAATCTCATTCAGAATAAAAAGTTTTCTTATTATAGTCACCATTATAAATGTTGACTTGTCAGAATAATTCTTCGATACAAAGTAACCGAGCGCGAATGCGAAATTCGAAGTTTCGCTCCACACTTTATATATATATATATATATATATATATATATATACGCTGCGGAAACATATCGAAACTTTTCCAAAAAAAAAAAGAGAAGAAGAGAAACAGAAAAAATCGCATAAAAGAGCGGAACAAATACGCCGTTAAAAATCGAAACTTTTAAATTAAAGGGAAAAACTAGCCGGAAAACTCGCGTGTTTATTTAGAACGGCACGCGTTGTAAACTTTTTCCAAAGCGAGGAAAATTTCGCTTCAAAAACAAAAAAAAAATAGAAGAAAAGAAAAATCGAAATTTTTACACACATATACAGTTTGTAATTATGCGAAAAGAAGGAATATTTTTTTACTTTTTCAATTGTGTTCACGTTAAAAAAAAAAAAGAGTCGAGTTTATTTTTTATTAATCTTTTTATGAGACCCGGCCAGTTCCCCATTGTAATTATGGAGTCGCGTAACGTTATATTCTCAAGAGACTGAAAAATGCGATAAATAATGCGAAAATGTATAAATATATACATATATATATATATATATATATATATATATATATATATATATATTTAAGTGTGCAACGTATTATTTGTTGGGCCAAAAATATATTATATATAAAAAGAAAAAAAAGGAAAATGTCGCCTGTTGCCATTTGAAAAAAATGTCTTCAATAATGCGAAAGTGCGCGTATAATTTTGTAATTATGAACTTGTGACCTTAACGCAACTTTTCTCTTTTTATTTTATTTGAATATATATATATATATATATATATAT
This sequence comes from Leptonema lineaticorne, assembly GCA_024500535.1. Lineage (NCBI taxonomy): Eukaryota > Metazoa > Arthropoda > Insecta > Trichoptera > Hydropsychidae > Leptonema > Leptonema lineaticorne. The sequence continues at coordinate 6,676,941 of JANIJI010000016.1, read as the reverse complement.
AATATTTTATATATAAAAATACAAAATTATAATTTAATATTAATAAAAATATATTTATACTATTTTTTAACATTTAAAACATTGATTTATATTGCGATAATCAAAACATTTATTATATGAGATTGGATGATAAAATTAAATTCAATATTTAACGATTAAATTTCTAATGAAATAAAACTAAATTTATTTTATATTAGAAATTTTTTAGATGATTGATTTTTTAGTTGCATGTTAGCTTGTAAATATTTAAAAATGATTCGTGTAACACAAATTTACAGTACTTACTTAAATATGACTAACAATTGCACGTATAATAAATTTACTTTGATTTATTTGTATGGTTAATGTGAAAAGTTTACAAAATATATATATCGCTTTATACGTTAAAAATTACCGCAATCAGCTAAAAGTTATAAAAATATTTAAAATTCCTTGTTATATGATGAATTAATGTAAATATAGCGAAAAACATAGGATTGATTTATTATTTTTAAAATGAAAAAATATTATTAATATATATTAGAATTAATATTTATAAAATAAAAATGTCAATATCATCCATTGTATCACAAATTTTATAAGCTTCTAATCCTTGCCAAAGGGTCGTTTATTTTAATTTGGAAAATTAGATCAGAAATCTTCCTTCGGTGGCTTGCGCCCGTTTTCAATTATCGAAATTAATAAGTCGGCAATATCCTGCGAGTCCTGCCTGCATCAAACATGTTAACCCTCCACTTTCAATAACCATCATACCATACCCCAACAGTATTTGTAATATCGTCGTTACCAACACTGGCTCACTTGCACCCTTCGTCGTCTTGAATCGTTTCATATGAAACTACCCATCAATGCCATTCAACGATCCAAAACAGAACAAAATTAATTTCATACATTATTTAGAACTATAATATATACAATAAATTAATATAATATGATGATAAGTATTTGTAAATATTGATTTTTCAATAAAGTTATATAATATTAATAGTATGTGAATAAAAATTTATATTAATTTATCGTGTTCAGTTTTATATTTAATAATTTTGAATTTATTTCATATATTTAAATGTCATGTTTAAAAAGCGAAATTGCCACATGATTTCGGAAAATGTCGGAAAATTTGTTCCGTAACGCGAATCCATTTTCACTAATAATAGATTTAATATATTTTGTTAATAATAATTTAATATATTATGTTGTCGATTAAAAAAAAAACATTAAAAAATAATTAGTTTTCTGTATATAAAGTTGTTAATATTTTGTATCGAAATTATTTCTTTTTTCAAAGATACTTAAAACTTTTGATGAAGTCCAATAGGAAATTCTATATATAATATATATATTTTTGCAAAGTTATAAAGAAAAAATATATCTTGATATCGACCAAATTAAGGTGGAAAAATGATTATTTTGCCATTGATATTTAAAAGTATAATATATTTCTTAAATTTTCACAGAAAAATAATGTTAAAAACAATTTAATAGGAATCGATGATGTAAATATTACTATATATATACATTTTTTTTCAAAATAAAAATATAATTTTTAATTATATATGTGTTCAAAATATTTGAAACACAATCAGAATTTGGCATACAAAATATAGTATATTTATTATATATATTATTTTCTAAGTTATCAGATATTATATAATAAAGAACTTATTATTTTCTTTATTATAAACTATATATATATATATATATATATATATATATATATATATATATATATATATATATATATATATATTATATCAACGACAGAATTCACGTATTCTGAAGGTTGTATCGCTCTCATTACTGACGTAGCGCATTAGACGAAAAAGTCCTCAAGGCTTTCATTCCGTTCATTGTGGTCGTGTAAGGGTTAATCCTCAACTAGAGAGAAAGAACGGAACGTGGGATTTCCGACGGGCTTTAATTCGTACGTGTCGCGAATATAGTCGGTTTTTCTTCGATTTTTCCACGAACGTCGTGAAACGTACTGATTCGAAATGCAACAATTTAACGTTGCAAATTAACACAATCGTCATTTCTACAATATAAAAATATATATATATATATATATATATATATATATATATATATATATATATATATATATTATTGCTATATGTATATTTTATTTTAATTATATTAAAATATATATTAAAATTGTAATTTAGCAACGTAAATCAGTGGCGGTATTCATGTCGAAAGTTTCACGTTTCCATACAACGATTCATTTTCTTCGCATGGTTTTCTCATTAAACTTACATATTGCTGAATAAATTGCGATGCACATTTGCATTAGTATGACGTTGAATTTGTTGGTAAAAGTTAAGCATGCACTTAAATGCAAATGCATAATGCGTATGATTAAAGTTTAATTGCTTTCATGAAAAAGTATTCTGATATTTTTAAAAGAAATTTATCTATGGTACATTTGAATAGTTATATATTTATTTTATAGATTCGTTAATTTTTAACTTCTATTGTTTAAAATAATATATACGAATGTATGATAAATCAATTACAATTGTAATCCATATATTGATTTTATAAAAGTCGTCAAAAGATCGTTACGAATCGTTTATATTCCATATTCAATATTTTATTATATAGATTATTTCGTAAATAATTATAATGTCGTTTTTATTACGGAATATAATTACTTTTTATCATGATTTTTCATATGAAAAGTTTGGATTTATATATATTTTTTGACATGATTATTATTTAATCACATTAATAATTTAAAATCATAAAAGTATAAAGATGATTTTTTTTTGTTTGCAAATAAGTTATTTGATTTACAATGATGCTAATTATATTGTGTTCTTCTTTTAAAGGTTGGAAATTCATTAGGTCATTTTAATTCTAGATATTATAGTATAGTTTAAAATATGATAATATAATTATCTTTTAATATCTTTTACTTTTAAATTTTCACATTAATTACGTAGAATTTTGCTCTGAATAATCAATCTAAAAATCTAGTATGTTTTTTAATGTTTGTTTTAAGTTTTGAAGATTTTTGGTCTGTCTGTGATATGTATGGTTTAAGAAACAATTTGTTAATTTGAATATCAGCCTCAAAAAGATTTCAGCTTTAAAACTCAACAGTCAGTTTTTAACGAACAATTATTATTTTTTAAATAATAGCAATACAAATGTAAATATGAATATTATACGTAATATTATATAAATAGCAGACGAGATCGTTAACATTTTCCTATTAAAATATTTACAGTATGGGACCAGATTTAAATTTCATTCATCGTTTATGATTACACGAAACGACACTTGCAGACGCCAAATTACACATGAATGCCCGCAAAAATTTATGAATATGTATGTAGACATCAGTATATATATGTTCGTTTGTATATACATATATAAATATATATATATCTAAATACATACATATATAAATATATGTAAATGTATGTGTGTGTTATTTTGTTTTCGTCACAGTTCGACCACAAGAGTCCACAGTTAATTTAAACAGTCGACGCTCGTGTGTTCAGAGGAATTAAGCAGAAGTTCACGGGTTCGAGGTTCGCTCTCTCTCTCTCTCTCTCTCTCTCTATATATATATATATATATATATATATATATATATATATATATGTATATATATATATATATATATATATATATATATGTATATATATATATGTATATATATATATATATATATAATATAAACGAAAACGCACGAGCTTTTACTCGTGCTTCATATACGAATATGTTCGTGAACGAGTGTGCGTGCGTGTGTGCGCGTTTAGTTGCGGGCTTTTCGTGAAAGTCGCTAAATCCTCGGGACTTACTTGTGCGGCCGTTTTCCAAGCAATAACTTCCACTATATAATAGCTTTGCTTGTGTGTTTATATATATATATATATATATATATATATATATATATATATACAGGTATGTGTAATAAATAATCGGTACAATGACAATTGTGTTGAAAGTAATGCATTCATAACCCAATGTATTGGTAGATTGAATTTTGTAATTAGTACTTCAATGTGATTTTTTTTTCATATATTAATTATTAAAAAAATATTATACAAATATTTAGTATAAAAGGTTTAACCCTTTGTAAACGAGAGGTGCAGTTTGATCACCATTTGGATTAATGCGTAAATGACTATTTATGTTTTTTCCATTCTGTATAATATTATGAAGTGTAGAATAACACAATTTTAAACAGAAATAAGATTTCCTACAGAAAAAATAATGAAATTTTAATTTTTAATCTCTATAAATATTAAACGATATTATGTAGATCAATATATATCAATATAATGTTTTTTTATATCTGAAATGGTGATGAAAACTGTTTTTTTATTATTATTTTTGTTTAGAAATTTGTTCAATATATTAATATATTCTATATAAAATCACTAAACACCAGAAATATATAAAATGTTAAAATATAAAAGTTTTGTAAAATAATTTTGTACGTATAATAATTTTAAGTTGGAAGTAAAAAAATCGTCAAAAACTCTCGAATGCAAAGAGTTAATATTGGAATTTTAATACGATTTTTCTTCAATAGAATTTTAAATTAATAGTACTAAAATATAATGATGAATTTTATATATATATAAGAGATATTTTAGCATATTATATATTTTTTATAAATTATTATATAAATATTGTAATTTAAATATTTTATAAAAAAATATGTTTTGATTAAGCAAATTTAAACTCAATATATATATATATATATATATATATATATATATATATATATATATATATATATATATATATATATATATATATATATATATATATATATATATATATATATATATATATATATATATATAAATGAAATTACCTATTTAATAATTTATACAAACAAATAAATATTTTGTATAAAATTAAATGAAAAAAAACAACATACCATATATTTATATTCTATAACAATAAAAATATTATAACGGGATCTGCTCAGAATCGACAATGCGGAAAGTTTATTTTTGTAATAAAATATAAGTGTATTATTTTTATATATATTTAGGCTATATGGGAAAATATTTCTCACCGATATAGGAGAAGACTTTAACTATGCGAACACCGAGTTGGTAGTACTTAATTCTCTTCGGCAATAACGTGTAAAAGTTTTTGATTCAAGTTTTTGTACTTGGAAACTCTTCTTTTTTGCCCGATAAAACTCAATTTTATTACACTTAAAACGAGATATTTCCGTTAAAATTCCAAGATTTCATATATATATATATATATATATAATAAATATTATAATACATAGTTGTAGAAAGATACGTTTTTCAATAAAGTTTAACTATTTATCGGATATATTATATAGTCAGTGTTATATTTATGTAATAATATATTAAAAAAAAAATAAGCGTATTAGTTTAATTTAAATTGAATTAATGGATATGTTATGAAAGTTAACGACCGAATCGCCGCTGAAAACGAAATCGTTAAAGCGATGAAAAATTTCGCGAAAAGTTGGTACGTTCAACGGACGCGTGCAACGTTTCAGTTAACGTTAAACTCGCTCCGTGGAAAATCACAGAACCGGAAAATGAATGTTTTTGTATGTTTGTGCGCAAACATACACACATTCACGTGGGCACGGTAATTATCCAAGCATCAGTAATGAGACATATGTTGTTTTTGGTTTTGTCCGGATGACCGCTTGTTCCGGAAAATTTGCCGGTGCAGCGTATATGTATATATATATATATATATATATATATATGTGTGTGTTTGTAACTAACTGCCAAGTATTCGGAATATGCGGAAAAGCGCAAGCCTGGAATTTTCCGCGTTCGATTTCAAATTAACTACGTTGCGTTATTTGAAAAAAAATCAAGGCGTATTATACTGGAAATTCATTATATATACTAAATTAGATATTGTATTTCATTGTATTAATTGCGATTATTCGAAAAGTGCGCGTATAAAATTCGTCTATTTTAAACTATACTATTTAAAAACGCTTTCCGTTAACCTTTTCGCCGATATTTTTGTATTTTATAACTATGAATAATTTAATGACATCAAAATGTTTATAAATTATAAACATTTTTAAATCGTATAATATAATTTCGAATAGCGACTACAAAGTATACTTAAAATTGTACAATATTATATAAGAAAAGACAATTTTTAACAGAATCACCGGTCTAGAGAGGGTTAACAGTTGTCACGTCGAAAAGCATTATTGCCATGAAAAAGTACTTTACGCGACCGCCGTCTTCGAAAAGAAAAACAAAGCAACAGAGAGCAGGGAAAAATAAAATAAAATAAACGATAACAAAAAGGGAAAAAAATATACAAAATGAAAAAAAAAAGAAACAAACGGCTGTCAAGCCCACGGTCCAGTTCTATACAAATAGTCGTGCTAAATTGAATATTTCGATAAATTTCTGAACGTATACGCAACGAGATGATAAATGAAACAAATATCAGCAAGAACAGGTTCACGCAATAAACGGTGGCAGAAAGAAAAATGGAATTCGGCATACAAACACACACACACACACATACTTACGCATACAATTCGCTTTTGTACTATATACGGAATGGGTTAAAAAAAATAAATGTCATATAATCGATATTCCGCTAGATAATCATCAATTTAATAGACTTATCGAAATATTAAATAACATATATAGATGGTGTTTAAGCTATTATGTTCATTTATCAGTTGAGTAGATTGCATATATAATATTAATAAAATATGGGTTATATATAAAAATAAAAAAAAATAATCGTGTTTTTTTTTTCTTTGAACACGTACTGTATATTATGTATAAAAGCACTCGAAATACGTATATTCGTATAAATAAAAGCGGCGTATTATAATGGCGAAGGTCAACGTTTGTGGGACGCAAAGGGTTAACGCGTCTGTGTCTTTAAGAGACAAGAAAATAACAACGGACGTTCCCTGAGAGATTAATAAAAATGGGAACGACACATTAAATACACTTTCGTTTTGGATATTTTTCGAGTGTGTGCGTGTGTATGTGTGTGTGTGTGTGTGTTAGGCTTGTTTGCGGCCGAGGATCGTCGGAGAATTTTCTCGGGATTTTCTTTTGTGTGTTTTGGGAAAATTTATTCTTCGGTTTCACTCGCGGCGGCAATCTTTAAAGATTATTCTAGGATAATGAAATCAAATATATTTGAACACAACTAAATTGTAAGGAATTGTTTGATTGTAATTTATTTATTACGTTATTGTTTAATTGTATATTATTTATTACATTTTAGACGTATTATATATTGAAATTTAATATTCGCATGCAACGATTTTATTTTGATATAAGGGGGGTTTGATTAAAAAAAATAATAATGAAAACGTGAACCGAAAGAAAACTCCGAAACTAACAATTAATTCTTTCGATACTGTCTTTCCTTTTCGTCAGCGACGAAAACAAGCTGTGGCACTTTTGACAAATTCTATCAAGAAAACTTTTCGAACGAAATTTCGCGAAAAAAAAAGGAAAATTCACAAGGAAGAGCGAGTCCGCTTTTTTTCCGGAAAAGGATGAGGAAGAAGAACTTGGAAGGAGCTTTACGAAATTTTTCTATATATTCTTTTTTTTTTTTTTTTGATAAAATTGAAGAATCCCGGGCGAATATTGTCGGGGACGATTCTTCGGCGAATCGTCAACTTTGGCAGTACACAATCATAATCATAACAATAATGACGATAATAATAATAATGGAAGACCTCGAATTTAAATATCGCCGAGGTCCAATAATGGAATTGTGTGTAATCCCCGCTAAGACTTCTTAAGGTATATTAAGTGCCGTTAGGAAAACTCCAACCCCCCCAAGAACCGCCCGTTCGCCAGAAAACACCTACTTTTTCAGTATTTTCAAGAGACTTTTCTTTGAGACTTTTAGTCGAGGGGGAGGCAAGAGGGGGGTAGTCGAAAAACACCTTTCTCTGAGACTTTATCGTCGCGAAAGCCTTTCTTTTCACGGACGACGGTGGGTAGGGGATTAAAAAGTTATGAAAAATATAAGATTCGCGGAAACAATCCCCCGAGGCGAAAGCTCCACCCTTTCATTCACACGGAATATAAAATTGTTGAGAAATTTCTGAAACTTCTGAACGTCGCATCTCTTCCTCTATTCACATAAATCTACCTGTCTATACAGGTTGACTTCAACGTGTTAATATTTCATATTGAAATTTTAAGTTGTGATGAACTTCAGTTTTATAATTTCACGAATTTCGTTTTACAATTAGACATAGAATAATATCAAATTAATAATGAATAGTGATTTAATATTTAAACACGGATTATTGGTAATTTAAAATAATAATGACAAATTATTATAAGATTCGATGATGATCAAAATTTATTTTATTACATTCAGAATTCAAAAAAAAAAACAATTTTCTTCTATAGATTTTTTTGGAATTTTAATAAAAAAAATTTTTTTTTTCATTTAATATAGACAAATATATTTCATCAATCGAATAGTCTTATTTTTCTGAAATTTTAAAAAATGTGTGGAAATAATTAATTATTATAATAATGTATTATATATATATATATATATATATATATATATATATATATATATATATATAATCGTAATGAAATTATTATTTTAACATCTTTTTAGAAATATTTGTTTTTAGTTCCAATAATAATATTTAATGTAAAATAAAATTATTATATTTAATAATAAAAAATAGGACAAAAGTAATTTTCATCATTATATTTTAAATAAGAGCATATTTAAAAATTTAATTTAAAATATTGAAAAGCGACTATAGAATATAATATATTTTATATAAAAAGCCTACAATTTTTTTTTAATATAACAGAATTGTATTTTAATCAATCTATACCTTTGAATATTATAGAATAGACTTAATAATGAAAATGTAATATGAAAAATGAACTCCATCTTTCTCACCCTGCACCGTTCTGAGATATAAAAGTTTCCTTTTTTTTTGTTTTCGTCAAACTTTCGGCATTAATGTTCGAATCATTATTCAATTTCTTGCAGCTTCTTTTTTCTTTTGACCAAAGAACAGAAAGGGGAAGAATAGAAAAAAATATATATATATATACGAGAAAATATTCAGATTTTTTTATTGGGAAAATCTGAGACTTTTCCGGTGGTTTCTTTCGCGTCAGTTCACCATGTCGGAAAAGTGAACGCAGGGGCGCGTAAACGTATCATTTTCACCATATGGTCACCTTTTCCATGTTGGACAACTTTTCCCTCTTTTATCCTTTTCTATTCGTAACTTTTCACATTTTTTTTCTCTTTCGCACTGCAAGAGTCTAACCAAATATTGGATAATCGTGGGCGTTACGGCAATGTATATATTGTATTTTCCTAATCGAAATTTAAATTTTTATTTTTATTTATATTATATATGTAAATAAGTTCAAAAATTCATAATAATATTTAATTAGATGATGTTTAACATATGATAAATATATGTAGAATAAAAATAATATATTCAAATATTTTATAAATGAGTTCAAAATGTTATAACTAGAAGAAACGTTCAGTATATATAAAGATTAATATGTTAAAGTTTGCCAGATCTGATATTACTAAATTTTACGATATCGGTTTTTGTTCACGTCTCTTACTATCTAGATTTAAAAATTTGTTCACCATTTAGAACAAACGACTGTCGGTTATTTCCACTTATACAATGAGATTTTTGAATTAAAATTTCGGTCGAATGTATACATTGCTTTAAGGGTCGCGTGTCGCAATATCCCTGCGGGCGGTTTCAGTAACTCTTTCGTGTCTGAAATTTGCATATGCAGACGCCGCCGAATTCGAGAGAATTTTAATGGAAAATTTCCAGAGGGGTAAGGAAAAGCCCTTGGGGTTTTCCCGACCTTAACGTGTCCGAGAGGTCATCGTTTTCCCGTGAAAACGATTCGCTTCCGAAACGATTTCATTTTCAGAATTGATACGGGATGTATCCGAAAAAGGGAAATAGTATGGGATTTAAATAAAAATTTTGCAACTTTCTTAAATAATACATTTTTTTAATATTTTAATATTAAAATTATATTTTGCTTTCAATCTAAAACTCGATTTAATTATATTTAAAAATAATAATATTGAAAATAAGCGAAAAAACGTAAGTGCGAATTTCATTGCATTCTATGATTACTCGAAACGGCTTTCGATTTTTCCTGAAATAAATGTGATTCATTTTTATGTTTATACGTTTGTACGTGACCTCGATCTTCACTTCTCAATATAAATAAGTTCAAGGAGCACTGTAATAACCCTTGAAACACTCGACTACGGTATGAAAAAAAAAATGGGAAAAAAAAAGAAAACGTGGAAATTCGCAACGGGGATGAATTTTTACGCGGTCAGTCATTTGAGGCACGAAATAAGCGAGAGAAAGCAGAAAAGGCAGAAAATGAAGGAAAAAATAAAATGAAGAAAACCCGAAGAGGTTTCACGGGGGAAAAAAAACAGGAACAGGGGACGCGGTGTGGAGCGATGAAGGAAGGGGTCGGGGTTTTGAAAAAAAAATAAAAAAATAAAAACCGGTGCGAATTTCTTATGCGGCCGTAAGCGGAATGAAGAAAACCATAAATTTCACCAGCGCTATCTGGGCGGCACATATGTTAAACGTGAATATACATATATATATATATATATATATATATATATATATATATATATATATATATATATATATATATATATATATATATATATATATATATATATATATATATATATATATATATATATATATATATATATATATATATATATATATATATATATATATATATATATATATATATGGACAAACTTATACACGTTTACGCATGTACTGTGGCTGGTTCTCAAATGTGCGTACAGTAATAATAATAATAATAAAACCAATAATAATAATAATAATATTAGCACTTATGTTGCAAAATGAAAATTTACATCAACGGACAATATTGCACTGGGGAGTGTTTCAACGACGCGCTTTTACACACACACACACACACACACATACACACATGTGCAAAATATAAAGAAATTGAATTTGCTCAGTATATTCAAAATTATTTTTATATTATATTTATAATATATTCTTATGAGTTCATTTTATATTATGAAATATATTAACTATGTGTACTATAAAATTTAATAAAATCCAATGTAAAAATATGATTGTGATGTTGATAAATATGTCTGTATATAATAATGAAGGAAATGTATTCGTTTCAAAATTATTGTTTTTCACTAAAAGTGAACCGGAGCTATTTTATAAAATGAAAGCTTTGTTCAACGATCAATTTTATTGGGTTTATCAAAGCTGACCTGGTTTGTAAAAGTTTCACAGTTTTCAATCAATGAAAATTTCAATTTCGAGCCGTTCTCGGAAGTTTCGAAGAAATAATTACGCAGATATTTCATGATCGTATTATATATATATATATATATTTTATAAACATGTAAACACGTAATATAAATTTGCAAATTTTCACCATTTTATCCGTTTTGATATATGATATAATATTTGCGAAGCATATCGAAAAATATTACATAATTAATAAATATAAGAGGATATTTTTTTCTGTTGAATATATAAAATAATATAGTAAATGTTTCATATGAAAACGTTCATTTGAAATTAGTGACAGTCAACCTGGCTGCATCGTTTATTAGAGGACAATTAAAATTTTCATATAAATTATTCTGAATAGCAATATCATGCAAATTACTATGCAGCTGATGGACGAGAATGTAATTGCACCAACAATTATGTTACAAAGGCGCTCGATAAAACGCAAAAAAAGGTTGACCACACCACATCTAAATACTTGGTATAAATTCAAAACCGTATACACGTACAAGTTTACACATCTTGTCACGCCGGACAAATATGAATGTGGTTCTCGTCGGTCGACAACTGTCATATGTCATGTTCATGTCGGCGACTGGTTGCGGCCTCACTTGATTTGTGGACGACAATCGTGCACCCACCCTCAAAACACGGGGGTTACAAATACTGTGTATAACCGGTAATATCTCGTGTTTTGCACGTGGCGTGACCGGATTGTTAAAACTTGAAAACGTAACAAGTTTAAAAGGTGACTGTTATCAATTTGCAACAACGTCGCCAATTATTTTAATATATATATATATATATATATATATATATATATATATATATATATATATATATATATATATATATATATATATATATATATATATATATATATATATATATATATATATATATATATATATATATATATAGTACAAAAAGAAATCATTATTTAACTTGCATGGTTTGTTGGTTTGTCTGAGTGAATTCATGTAATCGATTTTTCAAACACATTCCAACGTACAATTGAGTTGAAATTATACATACCTGTTCACTATTGATGACAAAACACGAATCAATTAATGACAATTAATTAATATTAAAAATAATTTATATAATTAATATATATGTTTTACAATGCGTTCGTATGTTTTTTTTTCGATGTTTGACGACATTGAATTATATAAAAAACGAATTCTTTTCGTTCTGAATTTATTCTTTTCATACTTGAAATTATCTGTCTCATACAGAATTTCCATGCGACGTGAACAAATTTGAATACAAAGTTAACGTATTTAAGATTAGACATGATACGCGTAAAAAAACGTATTTTACTCTTTGAGTAATATATATATATATATATATATATATATATATATATATATATATATATATATATTTCGATGAATTTATTGACCCATAAACGACGTCGCGTCTTTAAAAAAATCCACGATACATGTGTCGCAAGATTAAAATGGTATAAAAATGTGATCACAAAGTGAACTTACGATTATACGACGAGTATACATGGTATGAATTTTAACGTGCTCACGCCATTCCCTTTATCCGAAAAAAAAAATACACATGGTGCAATTGAAATCGGCAACCCTCGCACAGATGTTTCATATTCCGTAGGGCGCCTTCAGGCTATTGCAAGGGCGGAAATGCGAGGGTTGGCGACGTAACGGACTAAGTCGTATGAGTCGCATAAGGGTAGGTTTTGCATCTTACAACCCCTTTTGTCGGTGGTGCGATGAACAAATCTCGCATTTCTGTGATGAGGCGATGGGGCGGTTAGCGCGCAATCAAGGCTTGTAAAGCGCTGTGCTAAATGTGTTTACACTATATAGTGACATTTGTGTGTCGGTTACATGTTGTTTCGATTTTAATTAAATTATAATATGATTTATTCCGTATATTTTTTTTTTATTAATTTTATTAACGGCCTTACGCATTTTACACAACTTGACGTTCAACGGTGACCCCCATGGCAGTAAAAGTATTATTATTATAAAAATATATATTTTCTTAAAAAAAATACATATATATATATATATATATATATATATATATATATATATATATATATATATATAATATTGAGAATTTGGTTAATGTTACATTTTAATATTTTTACCATCATTCATAAGAGATATGGTAAACGATAGATTCATCATCTTCACTTAAATTAAAATTATTAAAAAATATTCTTAATTTAGACGTCGATTTTTTTTGATTTTGAATCACATTTAATTATTTTTTTATTCATAATTTTATATTTAAAAAAAAATAAATAAAAAAAACAAATTTAAATTATGAAAATGTATAATTTTATTCAAAATTTGATCAAAATATACAAATAAAGACATAGATTAAATACAAATACTTGTTAAAATTACGAATTTTATATTAATTAATTTTTAAAAAAATCTATTTAAAATTTTTGAATATTTTTATTGCAAAAAAAAATATTATATTATCGTATCGAATTCAAAGTTCTTGACTAAATTTTCATCTTTAGATGTATGATTAATATTAATACTGTTTAATGTAGCCGTTTTTATATTAGTAATATGACAGTTTCGTCATCGTCTGTAAAATAATATAATGAATATATTAATCGACAAAATATTTATTTATCGTTGAATGATCGAGCGTTAAACGTCGTCTCGTCATACGAAAGTAGAGGACATCCTATATATATATATATATATATATATATACGCGTATGATCGTTTGGCATAAAACCGAAATGGTATGAGTGGATTGTGGTAGTTGTTAACCTTTAACGCGTGGATAAACAGTCAACACACAAATGTTTGCGTTTAATGCCCGAGTATAAAAGTTATATTATTCGACCCTAGAGATTTCGTTGTGATAATTACGCGGAAACTTGCCAACACACCGGTGCTTCTTCCGATGTATAATACAACCCTGTATATATATATATATATATAAATACACATAGCATGCATACATATTTTGTATGTGTGTTTGTGCGTGAATGAGCGTGTGAGTGACTCCGCTTTTGTAATTCGAGGCATGCCTCACTTTGTGTCTATTAGATTTTTGGATGTGCTGTGTGCTATTGAAATTTAATGTAATCTCTTCCTCCCTTATCTGGTCGAAACCCTCGCTCGTCGGGTTTCTGCCTTTCTTCCCTTCTTTGTTTCTCACTCACTCTCTCTCTCTCTCTCACTCTCACTTTTTAGTCTTTTCTCTCCATTCGACTTTTAATAATTGCTTCTTATTAAAATATTCGACTTTCTGTTTTATCTATCTGCGCTTTAAGTGCTGTTTTATAATCAAAACGTTTAATTTATTAATATTATTAAAACTTATCTCGAATAATAATAATAATAATACTTTTTTATGATTTTGAATATTTAATTATTTTACATATCATGAAAAGTATAATATATTATTTAATTTATTTCTTTATATATATATATATATATATATATATATATATATATATATATATATATATATATTCATAAAAATATATATTAAAAGTTAATTAATATTCAAACTAGCATTGTTATCGCATATAATTTAATAAAATTTGTAATATTAAGGCTCTAATCTTATTATTACAAATAATTTACTATAGATAAAAAATTTAATCATTAACCAAGTACTCGAGATGTGCCATTTAGTCACCACTAGAATTAATGAAAAATCTCGATTCGCGGAAATGACTATTTATATTAATTTCTTTATAATGAATTTCCTCATTCTTTTTGTATAATATTATGAAATGTAAAATGATATCCTTTTATTAAATTTAGATTAAACTTGATAATCTTGACAAAAAGGTTTACTAAAAGTAAAAATTTTTAATTTCCATAAATATGGAACAATAATGTTGATCGGTATATCTCAATATACTGTTTTGCGAACAAAAAGTGTTTTTTTTTTAAATTTACAAATTTATTCAATAAATTCATATATTACAGATAAAACCACTAAATAGTAAAGATATAGAAAATGTTAAAATAAAAAAAAAACTTTATATATTAATTTGCATATATTATAATTTTAAGTTGGAAGTCGAAAACGCTGCGAAACGTCTCAAGTGCAAAGGGTTAAACAATCACGAATAATTTTGATAGTATATATTATATAATATACCTTTATAAAAAAAATGATTTAATTGTTTTTTTTAATTTTATAGTTAAACTTTTTTATTAATTTAATATATATTTGAGAATATATAATAATTTAAAATATATATAAAATTTATATATATATATATATATATATATATATATATATATATATATATATATATATATATATACAGGATGTAAACGTTAATAATTAATATATTTTCAGAGCACGTATCTGCCATGGTCGGCGGCGTTGGATCCCTGCATTGTGCCATAGATAGGAGCAAATGTGGCGAAGTTCACTCGTTGAAATGGTACAGAGAGGAACAGAGGATCTACGTGTTTTCAGAAACTGGCAAAGTATCACGAAAAGAGGGTGACATGAACGACAGGTAAGCTCTTCTAATTAATATTCATTCGCAAAAACTGTTGAAAACTTTAGTGAAGCCAGTATACGTTTTTAGTGGTGCTCATTCTTACTACACAAGTAAAATACACCGAGTAATCGTAAAATTTTCTTGTGCACTATATATGTATATATAATATATATATATATATATATATGTACGTGTCTGGAATAATATATTTTAATATAAAATTCGTACTTGTGATATATGAAAGTGTGATGTGTTTTATTTTAATAAGTTGTCGTATAAAATGTGGATATTATAATCAGAACGTTTTGTAATGCAGCATTAAAATATATATATATATATACATTATATATAAAAAAAAATTCATAAGTATTTTTAAAATTATCGAATTATATTATATTATATAGATTTCGTTATAAAATATATTAAGTAATGACGATTTTTATTTTGTTATTAAATGTAAACTTGAAAGTTTATATTTAATTAATTTGACAAAATGATATTCTATCTGTATTAGAAATAAATTATTTTATAATAAGAAAGAAAAATTGCTGATCTGTTTAAAAAAAAAAACAAATTTTACTTTTTGTACATTTTTAATCAAATTAATATTATTTTTTTAAACATATTTAGGTGATGAAAAAAAATTAAATTACTCCGTATATTAGCAGTACTAAAATCTTTTATCCTTTTTACTTTATAATATAGATTTTAAATTTTGATATTATATATATATATATATTTAATTACCAATGTCTTATTTATATTAAACAATATATTATAATTTTTAATTTTTTTTTATCATATGTAATATTAAAAACATTTCGAAATCAAAATACTGTTTTTAAACAACGATTTCCAATTATTAATATTTTGCACAGCATTTAAAAGTATAAATAAGTAAAACCATAATATTAAGACTATAAATCATTTTTATATACGAAATAAAATATTACATTTTTCAACTAGGTTCTCAGAAATTAATCAACGGCAGTGTCAAGTGTCAACTTAGTAACTAAGTTACTAAATCTAGCGACTTTCGAGTTTTTATAGTTCACTACTAAAACTATCTTCGCACACAAAAAAAAAAAATCTTATATAATATTACAGTCGAATCTCTTTATACGCGAACTGAAATGTGAAAAATAATTTTTCGCCATTTTTATTCAATCGTAGGTCAGAAAACCAAAATAGAAGTCAAAGATCCTTTTATATAGAAAAAAATATAAAAATATTCAGTTTTAAAATTAATAGTTTCTATTTGATATATTAAATTTAAATTTTGATTTTTATTGATTTAACTATTTCAATGTTTTTTTTTTAAATACATGTAAAACGATGACAATTCAAGGTTATTTATTATACGCACGGGGTTCTAACTGGCAAATAAAGAGATCGGGGCATTATTATTGAATAATCATCATGAACTCCGCTACTTTTTGATTACACTGTACACACACCAATATACATACATTTTTAATATAATATTAATAATTTGATAAATTGATCTGCAGTTTAACTGTCAAAAATAAAATCAGTGATAATTTAAAGATTGTTGAACACATAAAACCATTGAATATTTTTATTATAATCGAACATGTACACACACACATATGGATATATAGATGTGTATACATATATATATATTTAAATATTAAAATGATATACGTAGTTGTCGTCGCTTTAGTATGAAATATAGCCGGTGTTAATCCGCATTGAATTGTCGGTTCACAATGGCCGCCGTGCTATCTCGGTTGTGACACATGGCGCACTTTAAATTATTATGCGAGGCCGAATTTAAACGAAATATATATATATATATATATATATATATATATATATATATATATATATATATTTGTGTATTAAATGCGGTACAATAATACGAAATTATTCTTTCTTATCGGACACCGATCGATAAGGTGTTATTTTGTATATTTCGAATATACATTGTATTGTAAATAATAATTATTCGATGTCGTATTTTAGCGTCTACATTAGATACGATACAAGTTTGTAATTTATATTTATTTTATATTATAGATTTTTTTTAATATATATATTATTTTATATTTTTTGATAGATAAAATATTCTTTTTGAACCGCAATTTTTGAATTTGACATCACTGTATTGAAAATATATTATGAAATTATACCCATATGTATAATAATATTGAAATTATATTTTTGTAAAATATAAGGTTTTTTTGATGTTAATTTAATGGTGTAATTTTTCATTAATTTATCTTTCTTAGAATGATAATACTATAAACTTGAATACTTAAAAATGATTTCTAGTATGTGGTTATCTGGAAAAAAAAAAGACGAAATATATTCAGCTTCAAATAATTGCATTGCGTTCAGCATCCAATTATTTCCGGTGTGTGCGTGCGTGCGTTCGCAAAAGCGAATTAATTATTTAGTAGTAGACATCTGAACGTATCGCGTTACACGTGTATAAAACACTTCGTACGTCGGATCGTTAATACGACGCAAAGGGGTCGACTTAACGAACGCTCGACAAGAAGGTAAGGTGTTATTAAAATTCATCGCATTCCCGCGAGGCGGCGAAAAGGTTAACGGAAAGCGTTTTTGAATAGTAAGTAACAATAGACGAATTTTATACGCGCGCTTTATCGAATTATCGCACTCCACGCATTGAAACACAATATCTTATTTAGTATTATTAGAATAATAAATTTTTAATATCTGATATATAAACCGATTATTAATCGTGTTAATATATATAAATACAATTTTATCATAATTTCACTATAATTATTAAAATTTAATTATATCGTTAAATATATTAGAAAGTATGATAAAATTAAGTCAATAATATATTGTGAAAAACAAAGAAAAATAATAATATTTGACAATCAAAATTTTGAATTTTTAATATATAAAAAATATATGAAAAATTATACGATTTTTAATTGATTTAAATCTAATAATCGTTTTTTAATATCTTTCAGCATTTAATTTTAAAAATACTATTAGTTTTTTATTATATTATATTAACTATTTTTGTTATTTTCTATCAAAAGTTATATTTAATATAAGTAAACAATAAAATAGTCATAATAAAAACAAAGAAATGGTAATAATAAAAAATGAAATGCAGTTTTGATGTTATTTATTATACTCGTAAATTAAAAAAAAATTCTAATTATATAAAAAATTAAAAATTGTACTCTTATTTTAATAAAAGTAATTAAAAGTGACCTTATTTATATTTTTAAATTTATAAAACTGGTAATTATAAAATTAAAAGTGATAAAATCTTGCTTGAAATCATTTAAACTTCTACAATAATTCAAAAATTATTTACACTCACACACATATACACACATGTATGTATGTGTTTATATATATATATATATATATATGTGTGTGTGTGTGTGTGCATGTATATATATATATATATATATGTATATTAAATTAGGCAAAAATTCAATAAGTCTGAAATAGTGTATGTGATGAATTTTTCCGGAAAAATCACATTTGAAATGGCGCTTTTCCTTCGTACACAGCGAACGAAGAACTTTCCGAGGCGACCGGAAAAAATCAGTTTCCGGTTTCATACCTAGAATCTGAACGTACTGTATGGTTGGTGATATGCAGCACATTTTATTCCGATCCAGATTCGGAAAATTCGTCGGAAAAATGAAAAAGAGAGCAGAGAGGAAAAAAATACCGAAAACCTAGCTCGACGCTCTCGCAATTCAATTTTCCCATCCGGTTACAGTTACATTCCAATGCATAACCAATGACTGCAATCGGATGAATGAGATTTTATCAATCGGATGATGAATAATTAACGTCGTCTATAAATCGCTAATACGATTTTTGAGCTTTCGACATTTTGTGAAAGCTCGATTCGTGCAATTCGTAAAAAGTTCACTCTTTGAGTACCGTTCATATATTATTCAAATTGCAATATCAACGATTGAAACACTATTTGAAAAAAATAGTCATTTATCTTAAACTTCGCAGATTTAATTTATACTTTATAAATATTTTAAAAATATCAAAACGTGAACTTTTGTCGTTTTCTAATATCGAAAGTATTAATTTTAGAGATTTAATTACTAAGATTACGCATTATAATTAAAAGCGTACACGCTTTCGATACACGCGCCTCGTTTATAATTTAATAATATTAATAACAATGACGATAATTAAGGCTGTATTGTATAAAGCAAAATAATGTTGACATAATTTATACACACACACACACACACATATATATATATATATATATATATATATATAAATTTTCCTTTGCAAATCGCCAAATGTCACAACTTTACACGTCGTCGTCGCTTTGTTTGAAAAGACAAGTTTGTCTACACTTCACTTTTATATGTGCACATGTCGTGCAAAATCGTAAATATACAGGATGATCATATAAATAACATGTCCGGAATATATATTTTACGTTGAAATTGATAAATATTTTGAAAATTTTCGAATAAATTCTCGATGATATCACTGAAAGCGTTCCGTATTTCGTAGTTTAAAATTCTGTATTATATTATATATTGATTTTTTAAAAGAATTTATCGATTAAATAAATAATATTGTTATTTTTTTTAATTTATGTATAAATTTTAATTATATATATATATATATATATATATATATATATATATATATATATATATATATATATAAATATATATATTGTTGTACTAGTATGTTTGGTTAGCAGATCAGTAATAAATAAATATTCATAATAATCATAATTGAAATATACTTACTTCGCCATCATAAAAAATAACTCCAACAAAACAAACTTGAAGCGACATAAATTACAAACTAATGGGATTCAAAAAAAAAAAAAAAAAAACATTATTCCACATGGCATCAATAGTCAGGAAAGGGTTAATTTAAAAAAAATAAACACACTTTGCAATTTGAACACATTTCATCTCTATATATTATATGAAATTATTATATTAGTAAAATTAGTATCTCAAAAATTTTACTTCGATTTTTTTATATATCTAATTTCAATCCCCGTGGAATCAATTCTAAATTAACCCTCGTACAAAATTAAAACGGGCGCATATTTCGCGATGATTCTGTGCATACGACGCTGTACCTTTATATATATATATATATATATATATATATATATATATATATATATATATATATATATATATATATATATATATGTCATATACATGGTCACAGTAAGTTACGTCGGCAATTTACGCATCGAATACGGTTACCTACATTACCCGGTACCAGCTCGTTAACCCTTTGGTCTCGTTACTGCGACGACCCCTAGTAAAGTGACAGGCAAAATTCCTTCGGCTAAACTCGGAAGCACTTTAATTAATTCTCGCTTCCTTAAACGGCGGCACACGCACGTCACTGTGAAGGGTACCAGAATCTTATCGATTGGATTTCAAGGTATAAGGTATGAGGGATGAAATTCGATGAGTTTGCTGGAATTTTTTTTTTGACAAAAATCGATGACTATTTTTAGATATACACATATTCTAATATACTATAATATATAAAAATATATAAAATTATTATATAATAAAAATAAATGCGATTTTTACGTTGAAAATTAATTAAAAATTTATATCGCATCGCATAATTAATTATCCTGATGATAAAGTTTTAGTGGATGTAAATATTAGGTATGCAAATGTATATCTATTAGAGACTAGATATTTTGGAAAGTGCTTCTAAAGATAATAAATGGATTCCTGGGGATCGTAAAGGTTAAACTCATATAATTTAAACACGGTTTTGCCCGAAAGTGCATATGTTATATTAGAGTGAAATTTTCGATTTATTTATGAGAATTTAATAGATACGACTTTATTACCTTCATTGTTAAATTAAATATTATTATCGTTCACAATATTTTTATTTTGTACGATTGACATTTTTTAATATTAATCTGAAGACGTTTTAATATATTATTCTTATTAATATAAAATGACATTCATTAATTTTATAGTTGAAACTCATTTATTTAAATTGATTTTTAATATAGTTACTGAACTTTGATCTTCTCAAAAATGATTTTAAACTTTGTTTTCATTATAATCAACATGACATAATAATAATTTACCACCATAAAATATTTCGTTTACACGGAAAACATCATTCAAATTCATCAAATTTTCCGACGATATTAAAGTGCACTATGCGTCGGAAAATTCGCATATACAAATTGACATGTCGCACCCCTAAACAGATATGTTAATTCGTTCGCTCCATAAATAGATATTTACGGATGGCTTTTTGCGTGGGTTGAACGATATAAGGGTGAGAATTTAAGGGATGTTTGGACGAGTTAAGGCTTTCGTTTGATAGATGTTTCTGGAATTCAAACGAGTGAATATTATTAATAATGAGAGCTGCGGATATAAATTCAAACACTCGGCATTCGAGTCTCGCTCATTCATAAACGACTCACCTAATAATGTATAATGTTAATGCTAATTTCGCTACTAGTCAACATTAAAACGCTATAATAAAATCCACACGGTGGCTTATCTGCTACAAGCACTGGTTGTTAATGCTAGAAAACTAGTTGCTAGAATTTTATATCAGCAATTCGCGTCGTCGTATATGAGAAAAATGCCTTCCAGTAAAACACTTTGCCGAAGTTAAACTTTACACGATTGCAGATCTTTACGATAGCAATAACGCTCACGTTGATTTTACTGATATAATTACACGTAATATAATATATATTATTTTTAATTTCAATTATTCATTAGAAATATATGTACATTTTGTTCTAGAGTTACAACCATTTATTTGCACATCGAAAAAAAAAATTCATATACTATATATTTTTAAAATGTAATAATTTTTATCTAATATAATTCTTTGCAAATCGAATTAATTTAGACGATTGATTTCATATTTTTGTAATCAATTTCTTAGATGATAATCTATATAATCGACAAGTGATTAATTTGAACTCCTATGTTCTTAAAAGTTCAGTGTTAGTAAGTGAAATTAGTCACTCGTAATTCAAAATAAATGACTATATATGTAATTATTCAGTATCATGTATATTATATTATTTGAAGCAAAGCCAATTATTATATTTATATAAAAAAAATAATTCAGTAAATTTGGTAGATTTTTATTTAATATAATATATATTGAAAATTATATATTAATATATAAAAAAATATTATTGATTTTGTAAACATTAATGAAATTGAATTTTATTAATATTTATTAATGTTTTATCTCTGTCTTACTTATTGAATAATTTAAATTATAGTATATATTTTTCGGTCAAAATATAATGAATTATAATGAAAAAAATTTAATATTAACGTGAAAAAATATATTATTTAAGTGTAAATTGAGTTTTTTATTTTCAAAATATAATTCTTGCGAAAAGGGGTTAAGCTAAATGAAATCATGTTGAGTAATATAAAAGTGGGCTGAATGGAAGAGGATTTTCCAGATTAATAAATTTACGGTGTAAAATTTACATCTCATTTTCAGCATGGAGCTAATCCTTGAAGCTGAATTATATTCGTAACATTTTCATTATTAATATAAGAGTTTGAACGTTATTTTCTAAGTAATATTAATGCGATTTACGATTCTTTCTTTTCTGTTACAACTTAAAAACATTTATATATATATATATATATATATATATATATATATATATATATATATATATATATATATAGTAATTAAATACTCTATTAATTGAGCGTGGTATTTTTTTTATTATTCATAATATAAATATATTTTCTTTAATATAATCGGATGTTTGCATTATGTAAATTGGATCTATTTTTCGTTTTATATTATACAATCACTAGTAACTTTTCGGTTTAACTAAATGATGGCAGTTAGTTTAGTCACGAGATCGTTAATCTTTTCAACGCGGTCATAAATGTGTATGTAAACGGTTCGAAAAGTTGTATATATTGTTGATATTTCGTCGACCTTTCACCGAAAATTTTAAACGAATAATATTTACGCATATTTTTATATAAATAAATGTGTTTTCGGCGATGACAAAATGTGTAGTAAAAATAAAAAAATAAAAAAAAATTAAACAGAGGTACATAAAAGCGGAAAAATTCGTTTGCAGAGACAACGAAAAATCCGGATTAAAAAAATATTTATTGCGAATTTTGACGCATTAACCGCGGTGATTTATTAAGCTTTACCGAAAACGGATTGAGCTTTTTATATATATATATACATATTATATATAAGTATACGTTTCATCATTTCTGTTAGTCTACTTTTTCTTTAATAAAAAAATATTAAAATACGAGCGTAAAAATAACGGATACGATATTTTTTTAATATTTATAATTAAAAAAATATTAATTATCGTTTCATTGCAGGCTGCGTTTACGTGCTGTATATAGCCTTTTTATGAGAAGTTAAGATTAATTGAACCAGATCCCGAGTGAACTAAGGGAATGGAAGTCGTCTTATGAATACTTTATACGAATATTTATCAGTGCCATTTATAATTACACATCTTCCGCGAGTATATTTATATATATATATATATATATATATATATATATATATATATATATATATATATATATATATATAATATGTAAATATATATAAGCGTATATTAGATATTATTAATTTCCACGTTTCACATTTCTTAATCGCATCGTAAAAGGGGAGAGAAGTTGTTGTTAAAACATTTTACACGTCTAGAAAGGGACTTCCTTTACATTTGAGAAGCGATGTTTGTAAACGGAAGGGTTGATTGAAAAGTTACAACGACGCAGAATTTAATTTAATTCATATTAAAATTTATTTTCTATTTAAATTACAAACAGTATTTTAGACTGACTATATTTTCTATAATCTAAATTTGGATTTTTATCAATTGAATTATACATTTTCACATTTCATATTAAATAAATAAACTTTATACTTGTATATTCATTCAGAATATAATAATAAATAGATGCGAAACACAAAATATACAAGTTTCTAAATAATGGTTCCATTTTATATATAAATAACGATCTTTCATTATACATTATCCTTTATAAAGTTGAACAAACAAAATATATATACATACAATAATATATATATGGGATTATCAAACGGTTCATATCGCGTTTAAGAGCATAAAACGTCAAATTACAATAGAAACGGTTAAAAGGCTGTAAACGATATGGCGAAATATCGAGCAAGCGTTAAATTTAACTGCGTTACAGTTAAATTTTAAACGTCGAGTTTCTCGCGAACGCCATTCGCAATAAATCGGCGCTGAAAAATAGTAATACATTACCAGTTATGTTTCAGCCGGTTTATATTGCCCGTCATCATATGTGTTTTATTATTATTATTATTATTTAACATACATGCGTATAATAATTGTTATAAAATGTAATATTTCTCGTATGTGAGTATGTGTAATAATTTTATTTGGCTGTCAAAATGTGGTTTCATGTTTATAGTATGGAAATGTTTGTTCAGTATTATATAATATTATTGTATGTGATTTGTTAAATTTTCATAGAAAAAAATAATGTTTAACGATTGTTGTATTATATTTTATTACAAATTTAATGTTAAATCGGCGTGATGAAAATATAAGTCGAATATTTGTAATTTTTAAAAATATGTATATTAATATTTTTTATAAGAAAAAAAATTATGATTCCATCAACAGAATATATTGACAAAATTTTTATTGCTTACATAATAATGAAAAAGAAAAACGTTTTAGAATAAGTAATAAAAGTTATGAATACATTATATATATAATTTTAATTATATATCTAGTGGAAAAATATTTATAATTTACTTTTTAAAATATGTAAAAATATGATATTTTAAATTTTTCATTAAAAAAGACGACGTGTGAAGATTGCGAATAAAATTGACGACTTAATTCAATAAAAATAAGTTGACGCCCTTAAAAAATTCATATAAGCAGCTTTGACCTTTCATCGGGTTGTCGCGACGTCGATTTATATTATATTTCAATCATAAAGATTATTATTATTTTTTAAATATATAAATTTATAGTAACATTCTACTACCAATGAAATATATAGACGAAATTCGCGCTACACTTTATCACATTTGTACGGCGATTTTGTCCAAATTTTCATCTTTATCGGTAACATATATACATATATATATATATATATATATATATATATATATATATATATGATTCTCTTATCGTACGCTATATATTTATAGCACGCCCTATATATCACATTGTGCACAATGTAAATGTGTGCAATACGCGAAGAACATTGTCGCAGGAGATGTATGCTCGGCCATTAAGTGTGCATAAAACGAACAAGAAACGCGCACATTCCCGAATCCTTTCAACTCACAATGGCCCGCCGAAATTAGGACCGAAATGGCCACTATTGCCTATTAGAAGGGACCGACCGGGCCCTTTCCGAGGCCACCGAATGGAAGAAGACGAAAAGAAAAAAAAAATAGGAAAACCAGTGTCGTTTTCTTTTCAACGACGCCGTTGCGAGAGCGTCGTGAGGCGAATTCGCAAGCGTTAATCGGTCGTGGTGTTTTTCGATTTTTATTATTTTTTTTTCTCACATTTATATGAATATATAAATAAATAGAAGGATTTTCATAGAATATTTTTGAGGGTGTGACTGAAATTTTTGATGTAATATTTGGAACGGTTTTGTCATATAGAAAGAAGA
The DNA here is from genome assembly GCA_024500535.1 of Leptonema lineaticorne. NCBI lineage: Eukaryota > Metazoa > Arthropoda > Insecta > Trichoptera > Hydropsychidae > Leptonema > Leptonema lineaticorne. The sequence continues at coordinate 6,650,447 of JANIJI010000016.1, read as the reverse complement.
CGGTTTTAGTTGTATGAATCGCATATACAACATATTTTTAACATTTTAATTTTAAAAAAATAATATGATTTAGAAATTAAAAAAAATATATATACTAGTATTATGAAACTTTAAAGAGAAATTAAAATATATAAATACTATTTTATCATCGATATATTTGTATAAAATATAAAAATGTACAATACTTGCCATGAAACATGTTGTATTATATAATATTTATAATCGATTTGCGGCCCGTTAGTTATTTATCGACGGTCATTGAAGTGAGTCATAAATTGTTTAAACTCGTATTTATGGCCTGGAAAATAAAAGTTTAATAGGATATATACGTTATAAAAATGTAAAATGTTAAATATTTTAATCATTAAAGTGCTTTTTTGAAAATTACACGTATAAGCTTCAGTTTTGATTTCGTAACCTATATGTTAGATATAAGTAATATTTTTTCTTATGTATGAAAAAAATCCATTTATTTAATATATATATTCGTATTTATGATGGAAAAAATGAAATATATATATATATATATATATATATATATATATAGACATATATATATATATATATATATATATATATATATATATATATATATATATATATTGGTAAATATGAATAGATTTTTTTCGTACTAATAATTGAGTCTAGTTTTTTTTATCGTGCCGAATATACATATATATATACAGTTCTTTATATAAATTAACTTTTGGTATTTCGTCATCGGAGGTCTTTGAAGAAAATTCTGCGCTTTGATATATAGGGTGCTTTGAGCGGTGGCTTCCATATGTAATATATGGCGGAAATGGTTAGGTTTTTCGGGTATGTGTGTTTATATCATGTATATGTTGTACACTAATATATATTTGAACATGTATTATGTATATATATATATATATATATATATATATATATGTGTGTGTGTATTTATAGCACATTCGTCTGAAAAGAAGTTTCGGCGTGAAGCTTCTCCTTTATGAGAGCAATATTCATCACGGCGAGCTTTTCCTGTAAGAGCTTTCAGATAAACCGCATTCGCAAGCTTTTGCTACGTGCGTCGCATGAAAAACCATAGTGTGTATATATATATATATATATATATATATATATATATATATATACATACACACGTAATCACGCACATGTATATAGTTCAAATTAATCGGTTTATTCGAAGTCATGGTTTTCACGAAAGTGAATAACGTGTTGGAGTTCGGTTAATTCGAAGTGCTTCGAAATCACATATATTAATTTTGACGAGTCTTGACATTTAAATTAACCGTTGGTTTTTTTACAAATATTTTTAATATTGGAATGTTGAATGTTAATAATACAATAATAAATCAATGATTCGATTATTCTATAAAGAACTATGATGTTTCTTAATTATGATTAATTTTGTTTTGAGAGTCGTCGGCTTCACGTTTAATTTATTTATTTAATATTTTTTCCGAAATTGTTCAACACACTGTCGTATTTTTATTACAATATCGGAATTAATAATAATATTGAATTATTATTGATATTTAATAAATTATTATTTTATTATTATATTTTTTTCAGATCCGGTTAATTGTAACGGTTTAAATTGAAAAAGCGGTAGATTGGTTTCCGTTTTTTCATTATTATTTTCACCTGTTTCAATTTCAATCTGCAAATGCAGCATTCGCAAGGAACGACGATAGTATCCTTAACCCTTTAGCGACCGGAACGCTTTCCGATTAATTTATTCGCTAAACAGAATTAAAAGCTCAACGTCTCCGAGCCATTATTTATTTCTAAAGCTCCGAGTGCGATTTCCTTATCGTCGGACTTGGTTTTGCGTAGCTTCGAGCGTTCAGCTTTCAACTGTACAGTTATTTATTATATTCGAATAATATATATATATATATATATATATATATATATATATATATATATATATATATATATATATAAATTTTGAATGTATTTATTTATTTATTAGTGTTCACGCGTACGTTATTATCGCTACGTACACATATATTATTTCGGCGTCTAGAGGTGTTATTTATTGGAGCCACGTACAAAGCTTTATGTATATATGTACAGGGCGGCCGTAAATAATACGCGTTCGCTCTCAAGAATAGAAATTGGGATTTTTTTTTCCACTTCTATTATTATAAAGGCATTCAAACGTCAAACGCATTCGATTTCTGTTAAAGAATGTCGTGCATTTTTCATTGTGCTGAAAATAATATTATTTTTCCTCACTTTTCTTGCGCGAATCGTGCCGGATTAACTTTGAGAAAAATTAATTTTTTTTTTCTTCACTATCCGACTATTGGATATTTTATTATATATTTATATATATATATATTTTTTAATCAGATACGACGAAATAGTTTCTATTATATTATATTATATATATTTTAGCACTTGAACGTATTTGTATATATTTGGAATTGTTCGAAATGCGATAACGCGGTCGCGTTCGACGAGGGTTGACGTATTGAATTAAAACGACGATTTATTTACTGGAAAAACTATTGTAGTGGAAACGTTGCATTGTCTATTGTTTGAAATTATTTCTTTATTTCGAACCGATCTTTATTAAAAAAATAAATAAACAAATAAATGAGACATTCTTTGTATTGTATATATAATTTACACAAACAATGTGTATTTTGAGATTGCGTCTAGACAACCTGAATTCTTATTGAATGTGTCAAACGGTTAAATAGAAAAAAAAACGTTTCGTTTATACGCTCGAGATTTTTCGAGTTTTAAATTAAACTTAAAATTAGATCTGAAAATAAAATCGTTTTATAATTATTCTGTTTAGAATTTACCGTGGAGAATTATCTTAATTAAATTATTATTTATTACTTAATGTACTTCTAAAATATAATTCGACGAATACATTTGTACTGAAAATATAACGTTATATATATTATAATAGAAAGATCATAATATATATAAGAATATATAACACAATTTATATTATGTCATAAACATAGTATAATATAAGGTAATAAAAAACCATTATATTATTATTATTAGAAAATCAGTATCAATATTTATGGTATTTAATAGTAAATATATTGATATGTATATATATTTTTATCATTAAGATTTTATATTTATGTCTAATTATTTACTGTGAAATAAATACGTAAGTTTGATTAAAATTTGAAAAATATATTTAGATCTAGAATGATTTTGATTTATTATATCGTAAGGAATAATCAATAAAATATAGAGCATTATATATATATATATATATATATATATATATATATATATATATATATATATCATATGTAATAAAACATATTTTAATACAATTTTTTATAAGGACTGATTCAAAAACTGAGAATTCTTATTTTTTGAAATAAATTTTTATTTATTTATAAATATCAGTTTTGAGCTGTTCAAAATCACTATTACTAGATATAAAAATTGCATGAAATTCATTTTGTTGTTTTGCTAAAATTATGACAATTTTAAAATAATATTTATTTATGTTTGAAAGTATTATATGAATTAATTATTATATTAATATATTCTAGATTTTGTTTTTTTTTAATAATAGAGATAAAATAAAATTTCGTTTTAATTTTAAATATAGTATATAGCTAAGGTTTTGAAAAGTAACAAGAGATACCCTTTCAGAATGTACAGAAACACGCCCAGAGAATCGGTCCCGCTACCTATTTTTCAGGTTTTTCCCGATGTCAGGAGAAAGCGAAATTTATGTAAAATGCTGAAAGGTGAAGAAAAGCGCTGAACGATGAAAAGAAGAGAGAGATCTGAAGTCTTATTGGTTAAAAATAGTGAAAGACGGATTCGGCGGAAGAGAGACGGAGAGGAAAGAAAAGAAAGAAAAGGAAAAGAAAAAAAGACTTGTAGGAGAGAGGTGGGATGAAGGGGGATGAGGGGGGCGGGGCGGCACGATAGACAGAGAAACGGCAGCGAAATTGCGAAAAGAGCTTTCGAAAGGTGGCAGTAAAAAAACGCTTTGGCCTCAGTCAACGATTCGGGTCGTAATCAGCGGAGCATTTTTACTACGCCAACTTTTATTAGTGCGGTCGTTAAGGGGTTATTTTATCGACGATGTCTCGCCGATGAAATTTAACGCTAATTGCAAGCGTTACTTTGACTTTTGCGAATAGTCAAATTCTTATACTATCTATATACACGTACAAATATAAAAACTCATATTTGATAATTAAAAGAACAACAATTTTTACATACTTTTAATAAATATATATATATATATATATATATATATATATAAGTTTCACTTGTCTGTTTGCTGGGTGGAATTAATTTTGTGATCGATTTTTCGAGCACAAAACGATTGAGCTGAAACTTTGCATATTTGCCCACTTTCGATGACAATGCAAGAAACAAATTAGCATATTTACAAAATAATTGATCAATTGGTGGAAATTAATGATATGACGAATAATAATATAATAGTATATTTATCAAAAAAATATATGATGATATTATTAGTAATAAAAGTAATACGATATAAAAGAGTGTTTTTTTTTTAGAAAAAAATATTTTTATACAGTTAATTTTTTTTTAGATAAATATATAATTTAGATTTTAGACATTTCGATTGAATTTATTACATGTTTGTCCTTCGAATGTACGTTTAATATATATTATTAGTGTACACGTGTACATTGAACACTATTAAATAATACCGCAATATACATTTGTCTTGGTTAATTAGCATTTCGATCGATTGAATTACGTTACATGTAAACGCATTATATATATTGACATAAAATTTATTATATATGTATATACGTGTAAATATTAATGAGAATTTGCTTTATACTATTTACTATATATGTAAGATGATTGTGCACATTATAATGGGAAAGCATTATAAATAACGTATATTAAATTCAATATATATAGTAATCTGAAAATTCTCATGTATTATGACATAATTAGATTTTTCATTTAAAAATATCATGATATTAAATTTAATTTTTGAACCATTCTAAACTAGATGCGGATAAAGAAATTTGTATATTAAGAAAAATAAAAATAAAGTAGATTTAATTGACTTTATATTGCGCTGTTTATTATGGTTAACTATCGTTTTAAATTTTAATATTTGATATACGACATCCGTATTAATATTATATCAGATGCCGAGATTAATTTTAAAGATCGTAAAATGTTTATTATGCGTTTAATATACGTTTTCGTTTACTGTTTTTGGCTAGTGAAAATGCAATATTATTAAAATTTCGTTATTTACGCGCGAAAACATTATAAAATAGAACGCCTTTAAAAATGCACTTTACGACGTCCATAAAAATCGGATCGCATTTCGAAGAATTAACGCGTTAAAAAAAAATATATAATAATAATAAATAAAATAAAATAGTAAACAGCGGTGGCGCGTTGAAAACAGTTTGAAAGGCGCCGGCGTTTCTCTGCGACGAGTCGTTAAGAGACTCCGCGAAACGAACACTTCACAGCTTCTCAAACTGTTTTTTTTTTACATTTCAACGAACGCACGAGCGTTTATATGTTTATATATATATATATATATATATATATATATATATATATATATATATATATATTTATATTTTCTCATGCATTTTATTTCGTTTTTTTTTTATTTATTTTATTTTTGCTTTTCTCGGTCGGAACGATCGTAAAAACGTGACGCGTCTGCGAACAGCTTTAAGACGTAATAAAAACCGAATACGTCAATACGGCCCTGGACAACGTGCACTCAATATTCATAGCTCCCGTTCGTAACTTACGGGAAGAAAAAATATATAAAACGATATATATATATATATATATATATGTATATGTGTGTGTGTATGTGTGTATAAATATGTGTATGATGTGTAGGAATGCGAAAAATGAAAAATAAAATAAATACAATATTCGTTGTAAAGTGCGCATTCAGAGGAAATATCGGAAAATTTGTGAAAAATCGACGATGACTCGGCGTAAAATCTATTCGTTTATTTTTTTTTTCTATATATACATATGTATATATATATATATATATATATTTGTTTATCACTTAATTATTGTAATAGTGTAATTAGTTTTATAATAATAATTATCGTAATTTTACAATATTAATGTAAAAAGTATTGAATAATTGCGTTAAATTCATTTATATTGACATAATGATAATTTAATATAATTATTTGTTTATGAAAGACATTAATTTTAAAATATCTCTAAAGTATTATTAAAATTTTTAAATTGAATTAATAGGTTTAAAGGTTGAATTTAGACTCGATGATAATTTGATCATATTTAATATATAATTAAAAAAAATATTTCGCCTTAAAACTTTATTCAATATATTTAAAATGAATATATTATTAATATGTGATTTTGATTCATTTTGGATAAATGTCATAAAATATAAGATATTAATTATCGAAAAGTTAAATGAAATATTTAATATCTTTTCAAATAATATCTGTATTAGATATATTTTAAAAGGAATTCGTTAAAAAAATTGACCGTTATATCTATCATATTGAAATTATTCTTCGGAATGAAAGTAATAATTTACAAATATGAAATATTAATTAATACGATTCGTTTTATTTAAATAGTCGTCGATAGCTGAAAGTCAATTTAGAAATTAATATGAAATGATTCGTGTATTTAATATTTCATAAATTTTGTCATATATATATATATATATATATATATATATATATATATATATATATATATGATTCTGTTGTAAATTTTATTAATAAATATTGTTGTGCATATTATTTTTTTTACTATATATAACTTTTGTATTCAAATATTATACATTATATATATTTATATATATTATATAATATGAGTAAAATTATACTTATGAATATAATATAAAGCGCATAATTCATATTTTTCAGCAAACAAGTGACATTTTTCGAACAATACACGTAGTCAAATATAAAAATAATGAACATAGATTAAAATATATAACGAATATATACGTTAAGCTTCTTTCGGATTAAACTTTCGTCAAAAAACTAACCCTAAATCCGGTTTTATTAAAATGCATCCCCTATTATTCATATCCGAAGGGTTGAAATGTTAAAATTTTCCCTAATTAACGACCGTCGGTGAACGAAACCACGACTTAACCCTTATCTAGTCTGTCGCCGCATTACGATAATTATTTACCTGTTTATCTATGTTCAAAAACCGTTGTGCCGTTATAAAGTATTCGATATTATCGCATTCATGTTAACTCGCTTTGTTTATCATAATGTATATGATATTTGAAATTGATTTGTTAAATTATTACAGTTATATATATATATATATATATATATATATATATATATATATATATATATATATATATATATATATATATATATATATAATAAAATTCGTACGGTTAAAGTTAACCGCTCCAGCTTTAATTAACTGATCGAATGATTCATATATTATAATTGTTTATATTTGATATCTGATTCATTATTAGAATAAATTTTCACTAATATACTATTTTAATAAAAATAAAATATTAAATGAATTATATTAATAATTTGACATATTTTTAAATATTTCGAATTACATGAAATGTTTGATGTTATATATAGTATTAACATAATTACGAATATAAAAAAATATATGTATATATTTATATGTTATTTGAATGAATATAACAGTTGGTCGATCTTAATTTTGTCGAAATTAAAGCGAAAACAACATTAATTGCCGTAAACGGTATAATGTTTATATTAGTCGACTGTAAAGAAGAGTTCAATTAAAATGTCTTTGCGAAATTTCGGCATATTTCCTTTTATTAAATTCAACGAAATGGCCAAAGGCGAGCATTCTCAAAGGTATTTCGAACACACACATACAGATTAAATATATATTTCAAAAGAAACGTATTTTTCTTAAAAAAAAAAGTGATTTTACATGGTTTCATCCGGTCCATTTGAAAATTATAATTTAATAAGACAGATGTATTGCTCTTTGTGAAGGCAATATAAAAATATAAATATGTATACATATTTTCGTTTTAAAACTGATTAAAAAAGCTCGCTTTGATCGTTCTCAATTCCATTGCAGCGTTGAAATTATGAGGGGGCGATTTCGTCTCGATGAGATTTTCCATGATGAAAAGTCATGAAAGCTTCGCATTTCACCCAAGACAATTTATGGAAATGAGTAAAGTGTTAAACGAAAGCGCCACAATAATGAAGAAAAAGAAGAATAAGGTATAGAAAAAAAAAACAATGACATCACTATATCTAAAGTTTTGTCTCCCTTTATATTAGACCAGGTTCAACGATCTATAAATATTGCGCGATATTGTGCGGCGGAAAATTTTAAATTTTCTTTTACAACAAAAGAAAATGAACGATAGCGTTCGCGTATATAGGCGTTTGAATTAAATTTTCCTATTTATTGTCGGCGAAAGTGTTTCTTAATTTTGACATTGTATTGTTGTATGCAGTCCGCTTTATAATTTAATTACGGTCTCCACTTTGTAATTCTAGCCGCCGTGCCTCTGGATGCGTTTCCTTTTACTTTTCCTTTGTTTGCTGAAATATTTCAGGCTGTTGAAAGCAAATTTTGTTACCTTCTGTATAGATCAAATGAATGCCGGCATTATTACGAGTGCTAATTTATGCATTGTATACAGTCTAATACAATTTTTTTGTTCTGATATCATTTTTCAACCAATGTTTATTTTTTTGAAAAGATTTAAATTTTCATAATTAAATAATGTTTTATTATTATTATTATATATATATATAAAATTTTTTAAAATACACTCTTGCAAGACGAATGTGTATCGTATTTTAAAAATGTTTTCGATGTGATCGCAGCCTAATGAATTAGACCTTGTTGCTCGGTAAGTTTAATATTGCTACGCCGGCGCGTCTCTTTAGGCGGCTAGATGGGCGGAAAAAGAGGGCGGCGAAAAAGAATGAAGCAATTTATTCGGAAAATGGTGAGTTTAGCTCATTAGACATTTTACGATCGTACGAGTGTGCTGGCTGTTTGGCTGGCATTTTATTTCTACCAGGCTCAGGTTTTGCGGGGCGTGTTGTCGTCGTTGTTGTTGTTGTTGTAGTTGTTGGTTGTTGTGCCGCGCTTAAAAACTTTTGTTTGTCGAAGACTTTCACGGTAATGAATCACTCCATTGTTGTTTTCGGTTGAGATCGCCCATACCGCCCAAAAGAGTGGGCGGTTCGTCGCCAACTTTGTCTCTCTTTGCAAATCCCGCGGAAACGAGCGCTCGACAATGGAATGACAATTTACCGAAAACTTCCCGAAATAATGAGACATTTGTTTTTGCCGGAGAGACCTCTAGTATAACCCTGGGCCCGTACTCTTGAAAATTCGCTTGTATAAATGTTAAAATATATGTTCCGAATCAGGGATCAGTTATTCATGTTCCGTGGAATTAAATTAGTTCATCTTCTATAATACAAAATTTGAGGAAAATATGCATATCGCACAACAGCATTGTGATTCAAGTTCCATTAAATACGATCGAGCTTAATATATGAGTATATTTAATTCTAAAAAAATAATAAAAAAAAAAAAAATTTTTTCTAGAAAAAGTATAAAGTTTACGTATGTTCAGGAATATGCATCATTATATCGTATTGTATAATAATACATTATTGTATTATCGTATTATTAGTGGCAATTATATCGTAAAATTTCCATTAATTGGTAAATTATTTTGTAAATCGGTTAATTGATTCTTGCATTGTCATTGAGAATGAATAAGTATACAAAGTTTCACCTCAATTGGATATCAAAAAGTGTTCGAAAAATCAATTATAAAAATCCATCCAAACAAACAGACAATTGAAGCTTATATTGTATAAAAGTGTGTTACTTTTTTTTTTAATGAAAAGTATCAAATATTTTATAGCAAATCGTATATCGTTGATAAATAATTATGAAATAAATTACTTAATAACTATGCATTTTATATTATATAACTGATGAAATATGCACGAAAGGGTTTTTCAAAGTTCTATCATCTATTTCCTTTCTAAATTCCTTTCCGGTAATTGCACCTGAGACTGCTATCATCCCTTAAAATCGTTTCAAAGCGCACTCAGAGACAAAAGACATCGTTCGCTTTTGAAAAAAGCTATCGTAGACAATCTAATTTATATATAAAATCAATTTAAATTTATTTCATATTAATGATTTATTATATTTATATATAATATATAATATTATATAATATGATTATATCACCGTTAGTCAACATTAAGATTTCGAATTCGAAATATTCTTCGTCAAAAACCACTCGTTTTTGAGACACGTTCCAGCAATAAATTACCTCTGTGAGGTCAACATGGCCATTAAGATGAAGGTAAATTTTTCGATTTATGACTGAAACTAATTGAAGAAATAGACGGCAACCGCTTCTCTGGTCGCTAATAACTTTTCGCCTTGCTCGTCTTAAGACTTCCAAATGAGTGGCTCGTTTCACATCATTCGTAGCCCACCCTTTCACTAGACGTTTACTGTTTCAGGTGTTGCGTTTATTATACCTGAAAGAGTGGGACCAATAAAAGCGGCGATCGTTTATTTACAACTTGTCGTCTTAATTGTAATCTTGATGAACGTTTTCGTTTTGATGGCTTTTCCACTTCGGGTCGTTATGGTCTTTTGAATTTTTTAAATATCAAAATTAACACTTAAATTGTGTACTATTTTCGGTATTGTGACATTTCGTCGAAAAATAATATCGTTAAAATTATTATAATATTAACAAAGAGTATTATCTTTCAATTATTTTAAAAAAAATATTTTGAATTATTAGATGAAAAATCAGAATTTTAAATAATTTTAAAATATTGCTTTTTCAGTTAATTGTAAAAAAATTGTACTATTTTATTTCAATTAGAATTATTTATTTTAAAATATTTAAGAGCTTTTACAAGATTTAAATCTGAAAAGTACTTTTGAAAAATAGCTTAAAATTTTCAGAACATAAAAGATTTCATTTAAGACTACTTTGTAGACTTAATACTTGAGTTTGATAAGTTTCGGCATAAAATAATAATTTTATTTTTGAATTTTAAATCATTGTTCAACCTTGTAAATTTATTAAAAAAACGATTTAGATAAAATCTATAAATACAGTGAAATGTCTGCAAAATTTATTATATGAATTAACATAAAACTCCATCGTCAGGATTTGAACTGTACGAATAAGTCCTCGGTTGTGGAATTCGGACGATTATTTTTTCAATTTTTTTTTACTCCTCGAGTCGTTTTCTTGGCAAAAAAAAGCGAATAACTCGCCCGAGGACAAGAAAAGGTGGAGTCGGTTGGATGGGTCTTTTTTCCCCCGAGTACGGGCCTGCATTTTTCATGTGCCATAATTTGAGCAGGATCCTTTGACCCTACGGCCAAATCCCGAAGGTTCTAAATCACGGAATGATAGATCAGCTAGAAAAAGAGATGTCCGTCGACGATCGCTCGTACATCGTCCACCATTATAGGGATGGGAAATATGAGGAGAAAAAAAAATACAGGTTTTCGAATAAGGGCAAGAATGATTTGACTTATTTTCTAATGAGTGGAAAAATTTTCCAAGTACTAAAACGGCGACGATTAAAATATATCCGGGTCAAAATAAAAATAGAATAAAAATATGTTTAATTTTAAATACATATTAAAAAGTATTGGAACATTGCATTCAATATATAATATAATGGATGTTAGTGTAATTTAATAAACTGTGGTTGTGTGTTTCTAGTTCCGTTCCCAATGTGTCACTTGCATTCATTCTTTTAATCGTTATATATAAAGTGGTGACATGTGGAATGCTTTGAGATAAGTTAAAAGTTGAACGAAAAGTTGGCAGTTCAATCCTGTAAAAATAAATTAGCTTCGAGAGAAATTCGAAAGAAAAACCAAAGTTTATTACGGACGGTTACACTATTGATTTATTTATATGGTTCAATAGTGATTTCTATATATTAGAATTTTTTAATATACACAGCGTATTTAAAAGGCAATTAAAGGATATAATTTTTAGAAATATTTTTTAAATATATTTCAAAATATTTATTAAAATGTTAGACATAGTTAATTAAAAATTAATATAATTTTCGTAATTTCAAAATTTTCGCTATTTCTTGGTAAAAAAACGATACTGCAATAATGTTCAACCTATATATTCGCCAGTTGTGGTACCATGCATATAATAAAGATAACTTTGAATGATATTCGTTTAACAAGCATAGATGAGTTAAAGTGCATCGCTGAAAGAACTCAATGCTATTTCGAAGATCGACTTTCAAAAGTTTGAGAATTCGTTGAAATGCCGATATAAGTGTAATGATATTTCATAAGGACTATTTTGAAAGAGAATCTTTTTATTTTCAAAAAAATCTGATACTTTTTGAATACAGTGCATATATATATATATATATATATATATATATATATATATAAAGTTGGAATTACATGGCTGTTGAGATTTTGGGTTAGATTCGTGATAAATAGTTGAAGGTTTGAACTGAATACGAATAAACTTGCATCTGTGCATCCGCTTTGGAAAATCGAATTTCCTCCTTCCTCTAAGAACGCCATTAGATTGGGTTGCTTTTTTGTTGTTTTTTTTTCGTTTTTAGGAAACCTAGATATATATGTATCTGTATATATATATATATATATATACAAACATTTTAGTGGTCGTAATTATTATCACCGACACCCGAGGTTTTAGTCACTGACACGTTCCGAGATTTGCGAACGGGATAGTGAGCGAAAATTTCAAATTTTCGTCACGTAGTACTTACGTTGACACATTAGTCGGACCACGTATACGTATCGTGAAACTAAAAGACATCGCTACGTAGATCTAGCAGATAAGATAAAGACCATTCCCCCGTTTAAGACCTTTGAATAATTTACGGGTCACACACATAGAAAACTCACATACAATAGTACTATATATATATATATATATATATATATATATATATATATATATATATATATATATATATATATATATATATATATATATAGGGACCAAATAAAGGTTTTCATGAGGGCTTTTAGCATAATTAGGACACGTTTACAGATCGAGTTCGACGTTGTTCATAGCGTAATTTATCGATATGATGTTTAAATTAATAACGCTTGAACGTTTGATATTTTATGAACGGTCATCATTTATTATTTTAAATATTATTAATATCCAATGTCGTCGTTTCGTTATATATTATCTCTAATCGGGATTTGATTCATAGAAAATAATATATTGTTATATATGGAATAAGATTTTGAAATTATATCGTATGCATGTTTAATTAAAATATGTATGTTGTTTTTGTGATACTAGTATTTGTTGTATTTAGATAATAATATATATTTATTATTTATTGGCGATTAAAAATTTCTGAATTAAAAAGAGTATTGCGACTTTTTATAGTCTAATAAAATATTTCTATTATTTTTTTAATATGTTGAAATAAAACGACTATAAAAATTATAGAGCTAAAAGTGAAAGATTTTATTATATATTCTTTTTCATGTAATATATTAAATTTGATTCAAATATATAATAAAATGTTTCTAAAAACATTAGAAAATTTTTAATCACTATTAGTGTGTTTGTTTTATGTATATTTTTTTAACTATCAAAACCAAATAATCTGGGGACTAACTTCATTTACCCACATTGAGCAATTAAAAATGAACAAAAGTAAAAATCTGAATTGCTGAGGTACATTATTTTACATTTCATAATTGTAACATTAATTTAATATAATTTTATTGTCTTCAAAAGATGTATATAAATATATCAATTTGAAATTTGAAATTGTAACATTTTAAATTTCACGTAGTTTGTCGAATAATGTATTCAGATATTTACAATATACTAGTATAAATAGTAGTATGTACATTAAATAGAGCATCATGAATTCCAAATGCGTTCCTATACGACCCTAATTCACGTTCACGTCCTCCATTGTGACTTATGGCATGTCCGTGTCGATAGTTGAAATTGCTCCAAAATCTACAAAAGACATTTTCCACATCGTCAACACAAGATATCGAAGCAGATGAAAAGGCAGATCTAATCTGAATCCGAAAATATAGAAAAATTTCAAACCGTTCGACCGGATAGGAACGATAGCGATAAAGTCGTTCCCTTTTCTCTGCGTCCGAGACTTGTCTTTTTTTTTTCGCAGAGTTTTTCTTGAATTTTCCACGATTTTTTTTCTCGCATCGTTCGAATGGGGAAATTTTTAGTGGAAGTCTCGCACTTTTACGCAGTGTTTCTGGATAAGATGCGAGTGAGTTGTATCATTTGGGATTGAAGAATCCCCAAAAGTGTGCTATTTTGACTATTTCTAAAGAAGAAGGGATGTATATCGAAATTTGTGAAAAGCCATCCTTTTTTCGAATTCAATACATTATGTACTCGATTTTCATTCTTTTCTTGCTTATTTTATAATTTAATATATATTATATATTTTATTCAGTATTTATTTTTATATTGTTTATAATAATAAAATAAAATATTTTTATAATAATAAAACAAAGATTTTTCATTCGTTTTTTTCAAACTAAATTATATTTTTTTATTGGATGTAAATATATATATATATATTAATTTTATGTTGCTTAGTTATTTAGATCAATTATTAGTCAATTTGAACAATGTTTATATAGTATTCAAGCAATGTATACATAGTATTTTGAGTTGGAATGTAATGTGTTTATACGTTTTCATTGAAATTTGCTTATATATTAGATTAAACAAATTTACCAAAATTTACGTGAAAATTGAGCACAAAATATCTAGTTCAAATCTCGATTCGTAATCGTTGCAAATATTGATTTTCAATAAAATGTAAACGTATAAAGTTGCAACTTGCGGTTAACTTTGAACAATTGACAACTGTGTCAGAATGCGAAATTCGTTTCGAATACAAAACGGACCACAGTTTGAGAAGCGCGACAGCAATGTTCAATAAGTGAAAAGTTTCTTATGCGGCGTACTTGCCAACTATTTTTAGTGTGCGCATACCGCGCGTCGGTGACACGGTCACAGTAACTTCGTTACACAGGAATGTCACAACGGGATAGTAAATACGTTACCGTTCTCGAGTTGCTCGTTCGAGTTGTCGCCCGGTCGTGGCTAATTGCTCGTTTTCCATCGCGCGTACAATCCTTGTGAAATTTTCCGACCGTTGGAAAAACCGGCGGAAAACTCGCGGCACAACTTTCGAATGCGCGATTGAAAAATATTTATAGCTAACTCAATTGAGCGACGATGTTTCAAACTGCACTTGCTCCATAAAAAAGGCTATTCTCGAACATGGATGAGCGCGAAAGTTTTGAAAGTGTTAGCGGAAAATTGGCAAAAAATAAAGTAATTTTAAAAAAGTGTAAAAAAATCGTATATTAAAGTTTTCTTTGAAGGTAACTCGTTCGATATTTTGAATTTGAATTTTTTGCTTTATTATTAAAAAAAAATTGTGATACATTAAAAATTCCAGTGTAACTTTTTTCATCTTTAAACGCAATAAAAATAATATAAAAAAAATTATCATTCATATATTATTATAATTTAAATTAAAAATAATTATATAGTTTCGATTTTGATTGTAAAAATTAATGTAAATAAAATTTACAATTCTCATCTGGAAACTTTTCCTGTTTATTTTCCAATGGAGTTTTATTGTGAGATATTTATCATAATTATTATTTTCATATATGACGTTTAAGGTGGTAGTTTATCGTTGATTTATAATTATAAAATCTGTATGGTATATATTTGTGAGAAATTATATTGTCAATTAATGCTATATAAAAAATTGTTGAGTATATATAATATACATTAAATTATTTAATTTGATCATTGATAGTATATTAATATATGTATTTTTTTTAATTTGTATCCTTTTCAGGTTAAGGATTATATTCGAAAAATATTTTTACACAAAGGGATGAGTATTGGGTGTGATGGATCGCGTTTTTTTATTGGACTTTGCCGAGACTTATATCTGATATATGAGCGCGGTTAAAATGAGATAAATAAAAGCGAAAGAGAAAACCCTATTGGTCCGAACACCTGGTGTCTGAAAATCCTACCCCATATAACCGCCCCCTTGGCCTATGCACGGTACTGGTATTTGTGCGTATTTACGCCTGAAAACAGGGCCGCGCTTAGGGCCGGATTGTTTATGAAGGCGGCTGTCTGGGATTTTAACCCGATGTATTTTTGCCGAACGAATGAATATTAATGGATCCGGATCTGTACTAAGAAATGGGCCGGACTTTACGGCGAAAATGCAAACACGCACAACAATAATAATAACAGAAATCAGCCTCAAAAATAAACAGAAAAAAAAATCGGGAAAGGAAAATCGCGGAAAAACCTTTTGCAAATTGGCGCACGTGCGCGCGCGTGACCCTTTCCGTATTTATTTCCGTTTTTTTTTTGCGCGCGTTTTGAAAATTGTTTTCTTTTTTTATATCGCATTTTCCGGATGTGGGAAAATATTAAAATGTTTCATTTTTTTAAAGGCCAATAATAAAAATAAAATTCGCATAGGCAAACCGTATACGAGTATTTTTTTTTATTTAAAGCAGAATTGTTTCTTTTTTTTACGTACAATATATAATATAAAGTTTTTTGATATGCGAGTAATAAAAAAATATATATGAAAAGTATGCGAGTTTATGAAATATAATAAAAAAATGAAGTGTAAAAAGCGGGTGAAGGCTAGGAATGCGTATTTCGCACTACCCTTCTGGAAAAATTTAATATGAAACGATTTCTCGGAATTTCGTATTTGCGTTAAATTTTCGTTGGCGCGAAAATTTCAAAACTCGAATAAAAATAAGGGACTTTCATACTTTTGTCATAATTTACTGCAATATTTTGACATTTTTTTTTTAGAATTTTCCTATATTACATATATTAAAAAAAATAATACTAACTTTTATATAATATGACGTTAAGAAAGTAATATTTTTTTATATATGATATAAAATAATTGAATTTTTATTTATTATATATATATATATATATATATATATAATATATACCTAAATCAGATCAATATTATGGACAAATCGTACGAAGCAAGCATAAAGCTTATATCCATTATAAAGCCATTCATTCGACTAATTAATTAGAGACGTGTCGTTTCAATCGAATGTGCGGTTATTTTATATCAATTCAATTTAAATGAAGCGGCGCACTGTTCTCTCCTTTGGACAGTGCGCCGATATGCAAGGCGATTAAAATACACACGAACAAAGTGAATATTGAAAGTAATTAGTGCCATTCGTTACCTGAAACCGACGTACATCTAATTGCGTTTTGATAATTTTAAAATGCTGACTCTCTATGCATTTGCACGAATACAAACTTTTGTATAATGTTGGTTTTCTTTTTCATTTTCATTCTCATTCTATTCAGAATGTTAAATTGTGAAAATGTCTAGGGTACAAAAGCGGGGTATAAATGATAGATTAAACGAGTTCTTTTTGAAAATAGATCGTAATTATACGACACAGATGTTTTATATTAAATAATAATGATATTTTGATCAATACAAATTGTGCTGAAAATATTAATTTTATTCTTATTTATATATTTGAAATAAAATAATCATATAAGATCTTTAATTAAGTCATGTAGATTGAATATTTAAATTTTCATAGAGCTAATGACTTGTTTTTTACATTGATAGTAATATTCTTAATGAACTCATTTATCAATTTTATTAAATCTAAAAGTATCTAAATTTCTAAAATCCAAATACTTTAATTTGAAAGCGTTATCTAGAGACATAATTTAGCACATTTTCACACTGAAAGCTCCAACTTTTCCAATTTATCAGATCGAAATCGTCATTGACGTTCGTTAATAGCGGAAGCTTTTTTTATTTCTTTTTTTTTCCTAGCGAATCTAATTTTTACCTAATAAGCATTCGATTGTGAATCCTTGCGTTCTCAAAGGACACACAACAATTGTGTATACAAGTCCTGCTTAATAGTGTGCTCGTTAACTCAAGAAAGCTCAATATAAATGCAAATTTCAATCCGGAGTCCAATTTAGGCGTTCATCGTGGTGACAAAATGCAGTTAACACTCAAAACAAGTGATTCTAAATTGGCAAACGGCTAAATTAAATCAGTACTCTTAAATTTTATTTTTTTCTAATATATAAAAAAAAATTATCGTATATTTCGCAACTTTTATCGGATAAAAGATTAAGTATATATTATATAAAATATGTGATGTAATCTATATAAAATATTTAATATAAAATTTAACTAGATTCGTTTATATTGAAGTCGATCTAAACCGCTTAATATTTAACATGATGATCTTTATTATAAGAGGATGTAAAGTTACTATGTAATTGGATAAATCTTTTTCAGTATCTTTTGTAAGTTCTTTCATGTCTATGCCGTAATAAAGATCTTAGAGTTTATATTATGTATGCCTGTATATATTTTTAATATATATTTCCTTAACTATTTTAAGATATTACAATTTTCTTTTATGAGAATGTTTAAACTTATACATTGAACATATTATTATATTTCTATTACAATATGTAATGTTTAAATATATTGTATATATATTCTAATATTATTAATAATACGTTCATTATATATCAATTAATATTATTACGCTGTTAAAATAATAAACAATAGTTAGAATAAATTTTAGATTTATATTTATATATAGATATTGTGTTGCATAACATTTAATGTGACAATATATCTAAAATTGGATCATTTATAAAACTTAGAATTCCCTTAGACAATCGTTCGATTGTGAACGTTGAACTTCAAGACATTGCATTCAACGTTGATATTTATAGATATTATGAAAGCAAATTTTTAGAACACGCTGTATATATATACATACGGTATATATATATATATATATATATATATATATATATATATATATATATATATATATATATATATATATATATATATATATATATATATATATATATTTGAGGCATATTTGAATAGAGTTGTCGTATCGAATATTGTGAAATATCATAGTTACTTGGTAGCATATCACGTGTAGCATTCGTGTGCACACAACTCTCAAGTAACTGAATTATCGTCTCGGGCATCCAAAACTGGATAGTAGTACCATGTGAAGACTGCCCCCGAGGGAAACCCGTGGAAAACCGGGAAATCGCGACGGGAGCATACCTTTGTGCAGTCAACAATGTCCTGACAAGGATCGCACTCTATCCCGAGGGAGTTTCCGGGGGACAAACACACAGGATTGTCCGTGTCGTTATCCTGTGACGCTTCGTCCTATAAAACCTTATGTAAATGCGACTTTTGAGCCGTCTCACTATCTGTGTCTGGGTCTCGTTATACTTATATACTTTTATTATGCATATATATATATATACATAGTACTACATTTTGGTTAAGCGGTCAAGTTCTAGTATCTATCTTTACAAAGTACAATGTGTCTAATCAAAGTTTTCCATCACATCTAGTAAGATATTCATGAAAGACTCTTCATGAAGATGAGATATAATATATATATATATATATATATATATATATATATATATATATATATATATATATATAGCAAAACCTACAGGTTTTGTCGATGTGCGAAATTTAATTTGAAACTGTTGGTTAAGTCGAGTGTTAATTAAAATTTATGAAATGCTCCGCAATTCACACACAGAGTTGATATTGAATAAAATACGCATACATGCATACGCGTTTTTGGGAACCTTATATATAGGAGCACAATGGGTGTATGTGCTCTAATTTTATCTCTCTTGGAAAACTACGTTTCAAAGTCTATTATGTACGGTGCTTGGAAGTCGAAGTAATTATAAAATAATTCCCTGTTCAAATCGAATTTCGCATACGTTTCAAATGCAATTATTTATTTTCAACCGCAATTTTGATTTAATATATTATTAATTCTAATTAAATTTATAAAAATATTAATTATTATTTATATAATATATGTCATAATTTTAATTGAAAATACGATGAAGCAATATTTATATTTATGATTTATAAATCATAAATATATGATAGTTATATTCGATTCAGAAATAACTTTGAATGCATTTACGATGCTATTTCGCATAAAGTTGGTGAATTTGAACGCAAACAGTGCGCTTTACAGATACATAAAATCCAAATAAACACAACATCAAAAAAAAAAAATATATATATATATATATATATATATATATATAAACGTATACAACATCATGTTCGCCTTTTATTTATCATGAATTGCAGATATAATATAAACAAAAAGAAAAAAAACTGAAAAAGGTGGAAGCTATGAAAACAATAATGCCTTTTTGATTTACCATACCGTCTCGTTACGATCGGAGCTTTCGAGCTTTTCGCCTGGCTTTTGTCTTTAGCCAAACGTGCCGGTATATAACGAAAATAAAATGAAAAAAGGCGCGAACATTACGAAAATTTAAAACGACAATCGTAAATTCGACATATTTTTTTTTTGTTTTTGATACGACTGCTCCCGTCATAAATAAGAACACAACCCCAGACCCTTGTAGCAGTTTCTGCTTTCCGATTCCATTACGGAGAATCCTATAAGGGCGATGTCGGAGGGGGAGGGGGGGTGGTACGGTCGTCGGAAACGAGGTATATACAGGGTGGGCACGTTTTGAGAACCACTTGCACACCTGCTCACGTATTTATTTTATTGGAATGTTTTCATATTCGCCGCTCGGTCGAAGATCACCACCTCAACCTACACCATCACCATTACCCAGACCATTTTATATCCAGCCACTATTACCACGTTATCGAATGTATACGTTGCCTTTTACGTGTCAGTGTTTTTCAACATTATATATATATATATATATATATATATATATATATATATATATATATATATATATATATATATATATATATATATATATATATATACATATATTTTATTTTTGAATTGTGCTACGACAGCGGTTTATTTGTAAAATAAGCAAAAATAAATTAAATACTTCAAGTACACCACTTTGATAAAAACAACATAGAACTAAATTGTCGTATAAAGGTTAACAAGTTTATAAATATAAAAATATTATATAGATATATGAAATTCAAATATTTTAATTTTCTACATTATTATGAAAAATTAAACAAGAATTTCTATCACTCAATTTACCATTGAAAAATTGAAATAAAAAATTTATGTCCCTGACACTATTATATATTATATAATATCTATGTTTTTGAAATTAGAGCTATTTTTATATTAAAAAAATATTATTTTAATTATGTTTTTGATATTGAAATATGTCAATATGTACGTAATTATTTATTATCAATAAATTGAATTTAAATTATTAATATTGATTTTATATTACTTCGAATAATAATTTTAAAATATTTTTATTTTAAATTTAATATATATATATAATATATATATATATATATATATATATATATATATATATATATATATATATATATATATACATTTTATAACAAATGCAAGCGACTACTTTATAAAATTTCAAACTTCTCTTTCGAATTACGTTACGCCGACCTATATTTTACATAGTTGTTGAGTCAATTTTAAGTTTTACCTATCAAATATTACTATTTTTTAAGTAATCAATATATATATATATATATATATATATATATGTATAAATTTTCAAATGATATAATTCAACGATATTGTCGTGGAACAATTGAGAAACGGTGTTTTATACATACGACGGATAATGGCAGTTGCGGGGTTAGGGCGCAGCACTAAGGTTGAACGAGTATTACTGTATTATTGTTTGATAATTGAGCCATCACGAATATGAGGGCGGCGTGGTGTGAGCTTTTGGAAGGAAAACATTCTTGACTCGTGAGATAATTGAATTTGACGTCGTTGTCGAAAATGCGCAGTGTTACGTGTCTTAAAACGGGTCATAAAAATGGTCATAAAATTTTTGCGAGTGCTCTTCACACGGAAAACTCAGAACGCTCGTTATCTAGACGCGAATATATTTATTTTATTATGATAGAAATTACATGAATCAAAAATTCAAAAGCGAACGTTACAATCATGGTTTATATATATTTACGTTTAAAATAAAAATATTGGATTATTTTATTATTATAAACACTATACGGTTTAAATTGATTTTCGTTATATAATTCAATGTCTTTTTGTAATATAAAATTAAAATCAATTAAATTGTAAATTTAATAAAATAATAGAATTTGCAGTATTTGAGTGTGATCTAAAATTATGGTAAAAATATAAAGAAAAATTCTTATTATAAATAAATTTTTATTATTGATTTTTGAATATATTTAAATAAAACATTGTTCATTTAATCCTTATAGAACTTATTTATATATTTTTAAATATTTATACATTTGTATAGAAAATTTTATGCTTTTTAACAAAATAAGGAAAAAATATAAAATAAATGAATATCAGTGTAATTTTTGAACTAATTAATATTAATATATTTCGAAAATGACGTTCAAAATAAATACTGAAATAAATATATAAAAATTGCGAACGTAGTATATAATGTAAACGGATATCGATACAAAGTGGTATTTATTTATAGATAAGTATGAATATATATATATATATATATATATATATATATATATATATATATATTTGAACTGTTCAACTCCAAAACCCACATCGAAAGTTCCTTATTGTATTAAGGATTAAGTGGACGTGAGATTGACAGATATAAACGTCGATTGATGCTGAAATTTGACTGCGCCCATGTTAAGGGGGAGGATCGATAACTAACCGACATACATCCTTTTTACAGTGTATAGAGCCTTTTTATTAATGTAAGATATGTGTTTTTTTTTAATAACGATTAAATATATTAAAACATATAATTTGGCATGTTATTTTTTTTTATATAGAAATTGATTTAAATATGTATCATATATTTTATCCGTTCAAATATTCACATTATTATAATATAAATGAATGAAAAATCTCAATATTTATTAAAATATTAAAAAAAAATAAAACGATAATACAGTAGTCATGAAATAGTTAAACTATTTGTTAATTTTCATTTTTAAGTGTTGTAAATAATAATTAATTAAAATATTTAAATAAAAATTATATTAGTTGACAGACTGTATATAATTTTAGAAGGAATATTACAGTCAATTTATGATTTTTAATTTTTAATCGTTATTATTTTAGTTGGTTAAGTATATAAATGAATATTATTTTGGCTTATTGTCGATTATCATTTATGCAATCGATTCCAGAATTAATCGTTACGATTGCAATCGTAACTTAAGAATTCACTGTATATGGTATATACCAATCATTATTTTTTTATTATTTTGTAAATGAATCTATAAAATATATTATACAATATTATAATTTTAATGATGTGATATTTGTGAAATTCACGATAATCTGTCGTAACTCAATTTAAGCATTAAAATTATTCAGAGAAAAAAAATTAATTTCGTAACAATTTCACTTATCGAGATCACCAGAAATACCTTTGCGAATATTTTTCCATTAAAATATGTAGATAAGGGCGATAGAAAATTATAATAATAATAATAATATCGAGAAAAATAAAAATATTAAAAAATTCAAACGTCTTCGTCGCAGATACGCATCGCTAGAATTTCACCGGTACTTTTAAAATACATTATTATAATAATATGGAATTCATTTGCATGTCTAATGAAAATTTTTAATAAACATAATTTGCATTGTTGGCCGCGTCTCCGCGTTCGGAGTCTCGGAATGGAAAACGCGCGGAAAATTCGGCCAAAAATTTTTCCGAGCCAAATCTCGCCTCTTTTTTTAAATATTTCACCCCGCCTCCTTTCTTTTTTCCATTTTAACGATATTTTATATCGGTTTTCAGATAAGTATTGTTTATACTTATACATATATACTTATTAAAACGTATTCATTGCATTTTATTTACTTTAAATGTACTAAATCAAAATTCAAATAGAAAAATATTTTTAAATAAATAATAAAATTTATAGTTGTTTTCTTCATATGGATTAATTTATAGCAATTTTATATTAAATTTAAAAGTTATGCATTCTCCCCTATATATATATATATATATATATATATAAATATAAAAAGATAACACGAAAGTTCCATTTAGCTCAGTTTTTATTAAACGCTATTACATTAACGTTTATGTAAGCATATTCATAAAAAAAACAGAATGTTAAATATCACAATGTATACTTTACACGATGTACTTTTATATTTAAAACATCAGCGTAATATTTAAACAAATAAATTAATCATATTACATTAAATTTAATTTGCATAAAGTATTATTTCATATATGTGTACATTTCTTTCCGACCGATTAAATTTAAACTGAATCTTTTTTGTTTTTAGATTCATAATGGGATCATCTGTTGGTTTTTTTTTTTTAATATTAATATGATAATTTTTAAGTACAATTTTCTTTACTTTTTCAATAACATTATCGTTAAGAGATGTAGATGAACGATTTACATTAAGCAAGTTTTCTATGACGTCATGACATCTACTGAAGGCATTATGATATTCAAATATTTACCTTATCGATTGAATAGATTTCTCAAAATATGTCTATAATATTTTTAATGATTATTTTATCATTATTGTATTGGTAATATGAAAATTCAAGCAAACTTACTGAACTTTCTTTATATACAAATAGCTGTTGAATATATAATAATTGACATATTCTGTTTAAACTTTACATAAATATCAAAGAAGGTTGTATGTATCTAAAAATATAATCAGAACGGCTCAAATTTGATCACATGGTATGATTAACATCATTTTTATGATAAATGAAATTTTGATTACAACGTCATTCCGCACGTCTACGATTGAAATTGAAAAAAATCCAATACAATTTTTTCATTCGATACGTCCATTACTAGAATATTTTTTTTGTTAGATTAAATCTAGAAACGTATTTTTTTTTTTTTGCGGACCTCACCGTACGTATTTGTCGGTAATGGCGTTCAATTATAGTAGCGCGGACAATGGAGCGTTATACGTCGTGTAGTTCAAATGTCGCGATTGCTAGACCGCCGCACAATTGGAAAAATCCACCGCTCCCCCTCCCCCCTCCATCCACCCTATCGGCGGTGAAAATCCGGAAGTCGGAAAAAAAAGACAGCGGGATTTTTCCGGTTAAACGAGATTTTTCGCGGAAGTTATTCAAGTCACAGAATCGTCGAGAGCGAGACCACAATGGCCAAATGGCCCGATAGGCCACAATATACCCAAACGAAAATTGCCCTACACGTTCCTATATTGTAACCGTTACTTATTTACACACACACACAGATATATATATATATATATATATATATATATATATATATATACATATTTTCAATAAATATATTATTTTTATTCAAATATTTGGTCACAATATTACCGACATAAATATGACAATTTCATTTCACTTCACCATTGGATGATGTATTGTGTAATAAAAAAAGCTGTAAATGAAAATATGACATATTCGTAATGTAATATTATATGCGGTCGAATGTCCGTCATTGTGTGTATAGAATTTTTCATACGACCTGTATATATCGAAAAATCTCTCTATACATCTGAGATTTTCTTTTTCAAATACGACCTCATCGAAAAGAAACGTGTCCAGGGGAAAATTGTTATGACGCATGAGCTTTATATTCACAGTAGTGTATATATATATATTTATTAAATAATTTATTTTAAAAATCAATACATTTTCTTACATAAGTTGAATTAATATTTAATATATTTTTTTTAATAATAAATATTTATATATTGAACTATCGTAGATTAATTTAAATTGTATTTAAAATTATTATGTTTTATTCGAAATAAGCACGTTTTATATATATATTTGTATATTTGTCAGTTAAGAAAAACACGTACAGGTTTAAAATTAGTTTTTGTCTTCTTCATGTGTTATAAAGAGTGTATAATAATACATCACTTTTCACGTACGAATACACACACACACACACACACAAAATAATAAAAAGAAAACATATACAGAGTGCTTTTTTATTTTGCACTCGCAAAAAAATAAATAAATAGACGTCGTGTATGATATCAGCGTGAAAAGGGGACCGGGTGAGAAAAAGGAGAGAGAAAATGATAATAGTAATAATAAAAAATAAAATAAATAACACGCGAAAAAGAAAGGGAACACACACACACATATTTATATATATATATATATATGTGTGTGTGTTCGTGTATACACAGTTTTTGTGTATACACGAAATATAAATAAAAATAAAATGACAATTTTTCTTTTTTTTTCTCTTTTTCTCCGGAAAAGCGACATTCGTCCGGTTTATGCGAGAAAATTTCCATTCGCGCGTCCGTTTTCAGGCTGAGGATTTCGCCGGTGGTATCCGGTTATACCTATTTCATCACTCGTTCGTGTAATATTATTCTAGTCATATAATATACACGGTATGACAAAGAAATTATAGGACTGATTTTATAAATATATATATATATATATATATATATATATTTTTTTTTTTTTTTGCGGTAGAAACGTTCCAGAGTAAATTGCATATAACAACTCATATATTTATAAAAATAAGGAAAACGTTCCGTTTATAATATATTAGAACTCTGAATTTTTATAATACTATGAAAATCGTTTAATTATTATTACCTTTCAGTACTAAGAGTTAAGATAATAATATTTTCATAAAAAAATGGCTTTGTATTAACCCTTTTCTGGCTAAATTAAAGTTTATAGATAAAAAGATTAAAAAAATATTTTTTTAGATTTATATACAATTCCAAAAAACAGTTTTAATTTTTTTTTTGCTTTACATTAAAAAAATATAGAGTGATGCTATATGGAATTAGTATGTACCAAATTAGTATGTACCAACAGAATAAAACTAGTATGGTTGGATAATATTTTCAAATATGGTGTTACATTTTTATCAACAAGATTCAAACTTCAAAAGCAGATCTCTAATTTATATATAAATATTAATAATTATCATAATTGAAACATATTTAAAATTCTGACTCAACAAACTTGAAGCGGCATAAATCACAAACTAACAGGATTCCAGTTATAAAAAATATTTTAAAACAACGGGAGAAATTTCCTTTACTGACATACACAAATAAAATTTTTATCTAATTGAATAGATGACTTTAGTCGTTACCAAAAAAATATGATTCGATATTACATCAAATAATCAGGAAAGTGTTATAGCATTATCCATACATTTGTAAACCAGAAAAATTGAAAAAATTCTCAAATTACTCTAAAATATGTATGAAATTAAAAAAAATAAATTTTAAATTTCAATCGCATAAAATTAGGTTTGAGTATATATACAACGATAAAACAGTAACATTATAAACATATAAAATACAAAGTCATTTTTACACACTTAATTAATTTTCAGAAATGAGTCACCGGTTCTAAATAGTATTTTCTTATAAAATATTTATATAATATTTTGCTTATAGTATTGAATATATTTATGATAAAAAATTTAAATATATCTTATAGAATTATTAGTAAAAGTATAAGTAAGGTTAGTTTTTGAACACACCGCGCTAATAAATATGTATATATATATATATATATATATATATATATATATATATATATATATATAGTATATGTTTTACGTATACGAGATGCAAGGTTTATATACATTGCGGTTGTAAAAGTCCGGATCCGTTTTATTGCCGGACCCGATCAGTTGCGTTTCGCTTACCCATTTCGTACTGGTTGTGTGTTATATCGAAGGTATTTCATCGTTTTTCGTTATTGACTCGTTATATATACGTGTATATTATATATTATGTAATGGGTGTCCCGGATATTATTTATACTTTTCCAAATGAGAATATTATATTCACAATGTCGCAGATGTAGTATATTAGTTTGTTTTGTTTACGTATTGTCGATAATGGATTCGATTCTACGTATCATTTGCAGATATACATATATATACATACATATATATATATATATATATATATATATATATATATATATATATATATATATATATATATATATAGTTAAAATTATTTTCTAATAATTAATAGTGAATTGACGAATTAATTTAGTATAAAAATAAATTTATGATATAATAAAATTAAAAAACAAATACATTTTAGAATAAAATTTATAAACTTTTCCTATAATCGAGTCAATCATAACGTTTTCACATGATATAACGTGCATATTAAATGATAATATAATATTATTAGTAGTAAAAAAAAATGTGATTTGAGAGGATGTTTGAGAACATCAAAAGAGATGATTCGACAAATATCGTTCGTTATCTCGAAAAACGTATAAAGCAAATGGAACACGAGAGGTTGACCCGGTATCAAGATTTCGAGAATATAAAGCCTCATTACAAAACTAAAATGTCCCCTCGCATTGGTAATTGCTGAACAAGGCCGGTTTTTATTGACCATCTGGTTTCTTTTTCGGAATCCTAGTATCCTAGTTATGCCGCCGGATAAAGGTTTTTATGCCATTCTTAATTTTCTATTTGATTCCCTATGCGGCGAAATGCTGATAATTTGAGGCTATTGAGCAAAAAAATAGATCTTATTTTCAATATATATATATATACAGTACTATTGTAATAAATGTATTAGATTATATAATGAAAAATCGAATCGGAAAAATCTTTATATACTACGAGCACGTTTTTCCCGGGGTACATTTTCGCGGAATCGATTGTTGTATTTTCTTTCTTTCCCGATAGAGATTCGGGTCAAGTTTATCGAGTCGAAAAGGAACGACTTTAAAATTAAAACGGTTCCGGTTTTATTATCCGATTTTTTTTAACTGTTGTACATTTCGCACAAAACGTAATAATCCGCTTTTTATTGCTCCGGCTTGCGATTGTTGCAAATTGTGGGCGTTTTCTTTTTTTTTCTTCTATATTTTCTTTCATTTTTTCTTTCTTTCTCTCCTCGTTGTCGACCAAGTGTCTTTTTTTGTATATATATATATATTTTTTTTTCTTGTGTGTTATTTCGTATAAAAGCAGTTGTCGAGAAATGCTAATCCGCTTTTTATGTTCTTAAGATATATTCGTACTTTTGTCAAGTACTAAGTACTGCTATAACGTTAATGTATTATTATTAAAGTAACATTTGCTCGTGATATCATCACATGAACAATAAGTCATACATCATATTTACGACTATATGTTGTGTTCGTATATTTTATAAAATCATATTATAATATTTTCACAGAAATTTTGAACATTTTTTTAAAGTCATAATATTTTAATACTAAGTAAAGCATTGAAAATATATATTAAACGATATTTTTTTAGAACAATCGTATTAAATTCAAATATAAATTATATAGTCACATTATGTATATAAGAAAATAATTTTATATTGTAGATTGAATATCGCTGTTTCAAACGTTTTTTTGCGAATTTTCATTATTAAAAAAAAAAAATTATGGTACATGACACATGTACAAGATATTAAGTGTATTAAAAAAATAGTATTACATTATTATATACAGTATTGCTCTTTTATAATGCGTCGTTTTTATTCGTTTTATTATCGTCAACACTCACAGTTATTAAAATTTTTATATTATATTCACGTATAATATAATATAATGTAATTCAGATTTAATCCTACGTCATGTCAAAACGAAATTCGAATGCAAACGATTTAACTATGTTACATTGTTATGATGTCTCAAGGTCGGAGATGGTTTAAGGTTGAGTTTTATGACCCTTTTTAATACACCCCGCTGGCTGCTCGTGAACATTTCGTATGAATATATAGAGAATATTATATATTTATAATAAGAAAAATACACAGTGTATTTAATAATTTTGAGATGTATTTAATTTTCTTATTTTTTTCTTCAATATATTTTTGTCGATCAAATTTAATCTTTTATATTTTAAGTAATATATATTTTTATGTATAATAAAATAAACTTTATAAAAATCATATTTTTTAATTTTTAAATAAAACACGTTTGAATCTAATTTGTATTTTTTATATTTTATTTTTATCATTTTTTCATTCTTTTATTCTGATTGATAAAAAGTTGAATTTGAATTTATATATAATATATTATAATTTAAATTTTTGTTATATAACAATTTAGAAACAATTGAATACAACTTTATATAAAAAAATAACAGTATAAAGTGTTTTTTTTTCTAAAAACACACACATTTACATAGTATGATTGTGTTATTAATAACGATAATCGTATTATTGTATTATTAATAATACAATAATATTGTTGTAATATCAATATATCGTATCATTGGTGGCAATTATATCGGGAAAACGTTATAATTAATTACCATTAATTGATGAATTATAATATTTTGTATTTTTTTTAATTGATTCTTGCATTGTCATTGAATGTAAGCAAATGTGCAAAGTTTCATCTTTATAATCGGACATCGGAAAGTACTCTACAAATCGATTGCAAAATTCCATCCAGACAAACAGATAAGTAAAGCTTAAAGCTTATAAGTGTGTAAAATATATATTATATAGTTATTTAAATATTTTCATATTTCTCAAATAAAATTAATTTATATATTGGTAGCGAATATTTGATATAATTTATAATACTTTGACTTTTTAGTTGATTTTCAAATTATACAGATTCACGTTTTTATTATATTATATATGCACGTTGAAAATAGTGTGGGTTTTCGTGAGTAGAATAGTTAATCCTATTATATGGTAACAGTAAATCGTAAGAGAAAGAGATAGGGGTGTGTTGTATGTCGTAAGGGATATAACGGGACGAAGAGGGGTCGGGTCGGTGTGTATGGGGGGGTGGGGTGGGGTGGAAACACTTTTAACCCTTGAACCGCCGGCGCCCCAAATTAAATTCCATTTAAATTGCACGACAATTACTAGAGCAAAAAACCCGTGCGAAATGCCCATCGATAAATCTCGTGCGTTGCGTCCCGGTTAGAAAGAGAAAGTGAATCCATAAGGGAAGTACGGGTTAGTTGTATGGGGTCAAATTTACCCCGGCGAAATTCTAACACTGCAAACACCCGATAAAGGTCTTAATTACCCGACATTACGTAGTTTGTTCGAGTGTTCCTGTACGAACGTTTCACGCTTTTTGTCTTTCGATTCTGGGGACTAAATCGACCGCTCATATCCACAAATTTCCCATCGTATAATTGTTTATCTTTGATAATTCAATATATACATATTTATATATATGTATGTGTTTATAGATATAACATAATTTATCATAATATTGATATTTATGAAATATTATTAAAATATCGAAAAATTTTATCAAAAAATATATATTATTTATTTGAAAGTTTGAGAAACATCGCAATAATCTAACTATATCGGATGAGTTAAAAAGAATTTCAATTTTATATATAAATTATTTTTAAAATATTGAAATCACATTCAAGTAATGAAACTTTGTTTTAGTTTTATATTGAATCGTTAACTTTATACCAAACTTTCAGAATGATTTACTTTTAAATAATTCAATATATTGTAATATTTAAAGTTTTAATGTATATTTATCATAATGAAACAATACATTACATTATGAATTAGAACTTTTATAGCCAGCTAAGCTTTTATGTAATTGAGGGAACTTAAATATATATATATATATATATATATATATATATATATATATATATTATTCAAAAGTTGTATTATATAAGATTAAAAATAAGACATCGTTATATAGATTAATGAACTCGCTTAATATATTTCGAGGTTAATGGCGGGATAAAGCGTCATTTATTTTATGAAAAAAAAAATCGCAGAAACATTTTATCGAATTCAGGTTGAAAAGCGTGTTTTTCTTTTTTTTTCGCTATGAAATGGGGGGGGGGCAAAAAAAATTAAAGATAAAGACAATGAGAGTGATTTCGATGAACGGTGCCGGAATAAAAGATATTGAAAATATACAGAGCACAATGCAATAATGGATCGTCGAAGAATGGAAAGAAAAACGTTTGAAAAGGTTTTTCCTCGTTTTCTTTTTTCTTTTTTTTCTTTATGCTCTTCTTCTTTTTATTTTTCTTTTTCATTCAATCCTCCTCAGTTCGTTCATTCATTCATTTATTCATTGTGTATCGTCGGACAGACAACAAATAGAAGAAAAATGAAACTATTCGTACAGAGTGATCTCTGTACATATATTATATTATGTTTATTTTTACTTGTATATTTATATATATATATATATATATATATATATATATATATATGTGTGTGTGTGTGTGAGTGTGTTTGTGTGTGAAAGAAAATTCGCTTTTCGTACTGAAAACGCTTTTCATACATGCGATATACGAGATTATATTTGTTCTGCTGATTAAGTACATATATATCTCTATGAATATTTATAATATATTACGGCACAATGAAATTCAGCTATATATATATATATATATATATATATATATATATATATATATATATTTGTGTGTGTGTGTGTGCGTGCGTGTACATCGTGAATATTTTAAATCGGATATTTCCAAACTGTATATGTGAAGTTGATGAGTTCTATGTATATTCTACTTATTTTATTATTCTTCAGTCATTTATTTGCTGAAAATAAGTAATAACTAGCATAATTACTCAGATTACATAGACTTATATTCGTATTACATTTAAGATGCAATTAATTGAAATTGATATATATTACATTATGTTTCATTTATATTTCAAAGATTTAAAATATGAGAATCTCAATTATATTTAGAAAATATTTTAGATATTCGTAAAATAGGTAAATTTTATGAGTATAAACATAAATTTGAAGGAAGAATATGTTTGATATATAGTTTTGATTATCCGAGTTGCACTGAAATCAAATTACTTGGATCTACTGTAGCATTTATGGCACACTTCGTTAGCAAATTTATAGTCAAACACGTTTAAATTTCATATTATTAAATAATTTTATTATCAAGTAGAAGATATAGAACTGAAATATTAAATAATTTTCAGATCAATCGATATATATTCTTATTTCAATTATTATATATTTGTATTTTAACTAAAGTATATAGTTAAATAATAATATTTTATAAAAAATGAAAATTTTTGTGCATATTTATTGCGAAATAAAGAATTTCTTACAATGAAAACTAATATCGAACCATATATTTAATGCGATTTAACCGTCAAAACTATAGCAATCATAAACGAAATGAAGCATTAACGAGAAAAAAGTGTGAATAATATTCGGGGCCGTATTAAGATGCGAAAAATTTTGTGGAAAATTTCTAAGAGAATCAAAGTTTTTCCACGACTCCGTTGCTTTATGATATATTGCGTTATAACGAGAAAATGGGAAATATCACGAAATTCACGTTCGTTCCGAGTGCAAGTAATTTTCAACCACCGTGTGAACCGACTATACTTACCATATATATATATATATATATATATATATATATATATATATATATATATATATATATATATATATATATATATATATATTATAAAAGAGTTATATCAAATTTAAAATATCATAACGGCAAAATTACGATTATGTAGTGTTAACACGAAAATGTTTTTTGATACATAAAACGAGAAAATAATGCGCTATATTCGTTTACGAGTCTCGTTACAATTAATTTAACCAATATATATATATATATATATATATATATATATATATATATATATATATATATATATATATATATATATATATATATATATATATATATATATATATATATATATATATATATATATATATATATATATATATATATATATATTAGAATAATTTATAAAACGGTTATATTCAGTATTTAGTAGAGTAATTATATTATATTTACACGTCGTTCATTATTCGATATAAGAAAAAATATTTTTTTATATTGAAGATCGATATAACTTATAAAAATGACAGTAATTTTAGTTTTTAATTTGATGTAAAAAATTAATTTAATTATAAAATATACAATTGGTATTTGTTTTCAGCTTAATGAGCATATAAAATTTATTATAAATATAAGAAAAATTTGATGGTTGAAATATTTTTAATTTATTATTGTTGAAGTTTGTTTTTTTAAATTTAACACTGAAAGTTTGCAGCATACAAATAAATTAATATAATCTCTTCACAAAGAAGATTAAATATGATTATAAAAATATTTGTGTTAATTGAATTTTTTTATTATTTTATAAATGATTTTATAATTTAGCATAGATTTTTCTTTTTCGTTTTATAAAGAAGAGAATTTTTATGTTTCGATTTAAAAATAGATAATGAATTTTCATGTAAGAAAACGCGAATTTTACCTGTGAAATATCGAATTTAAAATGAATTTTTTTTACTGTTCTTTTTATATTTTTATCTAAATTATATATTGATAAGATTTTAATATATATTTCTGGTATTAAAAATTATAATCTACATTTGCTATATAAAGTTAACGATCAATTATTGAAAATTTTTATAGATAAATGTATTATTGCAGTTAATTGTAATTCAACAATAAAATAAGATAGTCATAGTTAAAATAAATCCTTTCTTTCGATACTCGGCAACTTAATAAAGTGTGCAGTATCGTTGGTATTTGTGTAACAGAAGTGAGATACGCGTTCTAATCGATATAAATTCGGGCGCCACTTGCGAAATGGCAACCACTGATTCGAATGTCAGGGGTGGTAAAGCGATGGGCGGGATTGCCTCTAATAAAAACATTCGAGTTTCGTTCCGGTACCGGAATGGGAAGCCTCAGGCGGTCACCTCTTAACGATCGTTAGTCTAACGACTGGACCCGTTAGTTGTTACTCGCCCATCGTTATATCTATTTGGCGCACCCTGTATATACGTATTTAATACAAAACCTTTTATATCTGCACACATTTATGCTTTTCAGTATTTTTTATTATTATTATTTGTATTAGTTAAACATGTATGACCATAATAATATGAAGAAATAGTAACGTTTGCTAATTGATGTTTTTTTAATATTATATATATATATATATATATATATATATATATATATATATATATATATATATATATATATATATATATATATATATGTTAAAATTGAATTTAAATTCATGATTTAGATATATCTACAGAAACTTTAATAAGAATTAATATTATCTATAAATTTGATTAAATTTATCAATAATTGCTATTTTATTATCTAAATAATATAATTATAAATTTATGTTAATTTTCTTTTACAAATTTTTGAGATTTATTCTATACTATACTATTCGACATGTTAAAAATGAAAAATATATTCTATATATAGAAAAAAAAATACTCGATATCAATAAAAATAATCAGTTCAAAATAAAATATCAAAAAATTACAATGTCAATTAAAAAAAAAATTGGTAACTTGTATTAAAGGACAGATTACGAATATAACGCATTAACTTATAATAATAATAAATCACGTCGGAATGAATGTAAGTTATAAATGTATGCGAATATTTTTATATATATAAAGGTTTTAAGTGGTTTTTCGTTTTATATCCGGGTTTTTATTTTTCCCCCGTTGAACGTGGAATAATCCGACAAATGTTTTCCTCTACGCTTTCCTTTGCATTATCTCCATTTCCGAATGTTGAGCAATAAACTATTTTTCTGCCCTTATATTTATTTACGAACAAAAAAAAATAAGTGGATGTATTTTATAATATATATAAATATATTTTTTATTTTATTTATTTCAGAACAATAGCTAGAATTTCAATTAACTCGGATTGTTATCGCGAAGGTCAATTTTAATCGGGTCTACTCGTTCTTCTAGAAAATTCATATATTTTACATACATAAACAAAATATATATTTATATGACTCCATTTAAATTAATAAAAAAAAATATTTTTTTTATAGTCGCCGTAGTTGAATTTATTATTTCGAACGGGACGAGTAATAAAAAAATACAAAAGTCACCGAAATTGCATCGTTTACGACGCAATCTGGAATTTTTCACCTAGATTTAGAGGGTAAAACGTGAAATTTGCGGAATTTAATTAAAACGGCGACAAAACTTCGTCATGTCGCTCTTTTTTGACTTTAATTTCGTTTTTTTTTATGTTCGCGTCGAAACTTCGTACCGAAAAATAATATATATATATATAACATCGACACTGTTTTAACTTTTATTATGTGATATTTTCTTATTTAATTTTCGACGTTAAATAAACTTTCTTTTTTTATTATTAAAAGTGTAAACTTTTTTTATGTATAATTAAACATTGATTTTATTGATTATTGGCTGAAGTATAATTTAAATTTAATTTCAGAATGTTAGAAATCTTATACAATGGCAACATTTATGGTAACGGGGGAGAGGAGATGAAAAGTGGGTCGATTCTGGTGGCATATCAATATTAGAACGACGTTATTTATAATATATATATATATATATATATATATATATATATATATATATATATATATATATATATATGATTATTTATTGGTAGTACAAGTGGAAAATTAATGGAAATAAAAATTCACTGAAAATTAAGATTTTCATGCTATTTTTGCTTTGAAAAATCGTATTTTTTATAAAATAATTGATAGCTAACATAGTTTAATAATTTTCATTTTTTTAAAAATCTATGTATTCGAGTTACATACTAAATATTTAATTTTTATTAATAATATTATTAATAAATATGTTAAAAAAATATTTTATAAAGAAAAAATACGTTATTTTTTACAGTACTAAAATTAAGTTCAGTTAACTACGTTAAGCTGTTCAAAATGTAAGATTATTTGCATATGTTATATTGTAAAATATCGTAATCAAAATAATCATTTAATATAATTATTAATTAAACAAGATTACAGATTTAGCAACTGTATTCTGTAAGTAATTAAATAAATGTTTCAAATTTCGAAATTGGTGCTTTGAACTATGTTTTTTTTTTGCATTACTAAATTATTTTATATATTAATTTAATTATAATGTTTTATTATTATTTTAAAATATGAATATATTAATTTACAATATGTACAACATTAATATGCGTTAGCTGAATAAAAAAATAAAAAAGAGGGATTTCTCAATTTAAAATTTATATTCGTTATAGCAATCCATTAATTTGCTTAACGACCGTTCCGATATAACGAAAAATTCGCTCGCTAACTTTGCAACCGAATTTAATTGTATGAAATTCGCATGTGAGTTCACAAAAAAAAAACACACACAAATAAAATAAAATAAAATAAAAAAAAATACGAACACGTGTCGTAAATAATTTTTAAACGGCCATACATCGTGTTCTAGCCACCATTTTTAATTTATTTATTTGAGGGATTCGTTATTTAGTGGCGTTTTTATTTCGGGGGGGGGGGAGGAGTTAAGGGAAAAAAAAGGGGGGGGGGTGAATAAAGTTTTATTCAGACGCGTTAAAGCATTACGCAGATAATTTTAAATTGTGGACGACGTTCTTTATTCAGTGATTTATATTGGAGAATTTACGATTTTTATTTATTATAGTGCTTTATTTTACTTTTTAACATATTAAATGCATATAAATGTTGACATTTTATTATATTTAATTATTTCCTTATTTATATTTTTTTTAAAGATAAATATAAAAAAAATAATGAATTTGATCAATATCTGTCCCATAAATAGTTGTCTCATTCAACGGTAACATTTACAACTGTATAACGTTAATGAATAAGTCTTCAGTCAGATAAGTGGATACTCGAGTTTAGTCGGGTTCTTATCCCGCAGTTTGAGTGTTAGGGTATTGAAGAATTCGAACCGTAGAAGATTGAGAACCTATCGTTCTTCAATTAACATTTGAAGACTAGTGGACGCAGGTGTAGAAACTTGATTGATCAGATAGTCAATCATTTTATATATTCTGTTGATTGTATCGAAAATGTGACGTATATTTTATATATTATTTATTATAGTTTAATGTTTGGGTTATATTATATTATTATGTCTGTACCGATACGTGTCTGTCACGTGTCATGTCTGTAGATACAAAAATCCATTTATTTTTAAATAATTCACTTTATTATTTTTATATATTTTTTTCATTATTAATTATTTTAATAATGTGTTATTTTTTATTGTTATGAAATACATTATATAATATAATATATAATATAATTTTTTGTCGTTAAAGTTTATGAGTTTCATCAGTGTAATGGTTCTATTAGAGAAATTGCTTGGTAGTTTTTCTGTATTTTTTTATAATTAATTTATTTAAAATAAAATAATATATTATAATATTAT
The DNA here is from genome assembly GCA_024500535.1 of Leptonema lineaticorne. Lineage (NCBI taxonomy): Eukaryota > Metazoa > Arthropoda > Insecta > Trichoptera > Hydropsychidae > Leptonema > Leptonema lineaticorne. Next base: position 6,612,202 of record JANIJI010000016.1, on the reverse strand, counting down.
TACGTATATAAAATATGTATAATTAAATTTTAATTACAAAAATATAAAATATTTTTATGTATTATATATAAAATATATTTATTTGGAAAGTCTTAATATTTTTTTCGATGTTGGAAAAAAACAATTTTTACAATGGAAAGCGTACGTTTTATTTTATATATTTTTTTTATAGACATATAAGTTTTTCTAGCGCGAGGAAAAACTCACATCTAGACTCCATTAACTTTAAAATATCGCTTGCATTTCCCGACCGCCGAAACTCTTCTGAAGAATGCGACTGCTTTTCCGGTTCCGCTTCGGCGAAAATCATTTTTCATCGCTCGTATCATAATTTTTTCATCGCGCTTATTTTTTTCTGCGAATTTCCCTTTTTTCCCTTGCCTTTCTATACTCTCGTTCGATCGTTATAAGCACGTTTTCGATTACTGCCGCCTCGTTCAAATATTTATTTTTCAGCATTTAATTACATTTTTTTAATTTTATATATATATATATATATATATATATATATATTGTTGTGATTTATTATGTAGTCGATTATACAGATTAAAAAAATTTGATAGTGAATATCTAAAATAGCAAACTAGTTATAAGGTTGATTTTATTGTATTGAATGCTGAAAAATTCTGAAAAAAAAATTGTACGAAATGAAAAACGAAGATACGTAACATACGACGTTTTATTCGAGTTAAATTTGTCGTTTCATTATTATTATATACGCGATGTGTATGAAAAGAGGGAAAGAGTTCAGTAGAATCGATAACGGTTTCATGGGATTTTATGGGACATTTATACGGTTCGACACCATAAAATCCCTGTCTTTCAATTCTACAACGTACATTGTGGCCAAAAAGCATTTGTGTATTCGATATATATATATATATATATATATATATATATATATATATATATATATATATATATATATATATATACCATATATATACGTATAAATAACGTATGTACAATGTCGAAAATCGACTTTGTATTCTGGTGTATGAAACGAATGCGATCGCTGAAATATTTCAGAAATTTCAGCACTATACTATCTATATTCGCTTGTATTTTTACTGTCTTTCAGTATATCGATTAATTAATGTACTAAAAATTTTGAACAACTATTGTGCGCAATTTGATTTGCGATCTTTTTAATAATGTGTTTTTTTTTTAATTGTACAAATATATTTTTAAATAATTTGCATTGTTGATTTATTCATATTTTAAATGAAAACATTCAAATTTAACAATAGAAGCGTAAATTAATTAGAATAATTAATATATTTATATATACAAAAATATATTTTTGTTTTGATAATTTGTTCGTAATTTCTGTGAAATAATTTTTAATAAAATATTAAAATCACATTTATTTTCATTTAGTTGAGTTGAGTAATTCACATGTTTGTGATTAATTAATTTAATGTTCAATTAATATATTTTTTGAAGACTCATAATTTAGTTTAAAATATAATCATTACTTAAAAATATTATTTTATTTGGAAGAAATTAAAAATTGTATATCAGAAAAATTATCTGAATTCAAGAAGGACAAAAGAAATGTTGATTTATTTTTATTTTTTTTATATTTAATATTAATCAGTTTAATATTTTTAAACTAGTTATTTTCCTTATACTTTTTTTGTAACTGTAATTTGCTATGAAGATTAGAAATATTGTTAATGATTTATATTTAATTCAAAATGAGATGTTTATAATTTTAAATATATAAATTGTTTTACATAAATAGAAATAACTTATGCTGAATTAATTAGTATTTTCCTTGAATATATATATATATATATATATATATATATATATATATATATATATATATATATATATATATATATATATATATATATATATATATATATATATATCTAAATCACGACATGGACGAATTTGCACGAAAAGTTTTTCGATATCGACACGTCGATTATATAATAGAAAAGAGGGGTACGTTTATATAATAGAATAAAATCGAGCACGTACAAAATTGAATATGCACCCCCCTTTTTTTATATAGCGTGCGTCCGCGTCAATTGAATAAAACGACGCACAACGCGTTAACGCTTCACTAAAGCGTTGCCGCTCTGTATATATATATATATATATATATATATATATATATATATATATATATATATATATTTATATATATATATATATATATATATATATATATATATATATATATATAACAACTCTACACGGTGTCTAAGAAAACTTTTTGTTCTGACGATTATCATAAAGGACACGTTCGTTTCACGTGTTTATATCGACGAAATGTATGCAATTTTACAGTACGATTAGAAAATATTTTTTTAATATATTTTTTTTGTAATACAAGTTTGATTGATTTATTTATGATTAAATTATTTTTAATAGGAAATTCCGATGAAATATTAATATAATAAATATCTAGATTTATTATCTTTAGATGAATTATATTATGGGAATTAATATTTTTATATAAATTTAAAATTCAGCAAACCATAACTTATGGCGGTTGTTATGTTTTAGAACCATCTGCGATTATTGAAAATTTACGAATTTTTAATGCCATATTTATTGTAATATTTATAAATTGTTTTAGAAGTTATACACTATTTTAAATCTTTAAAAACCTTCCCTATACAGTTATTTACTGTATATTTTGATTTTCTATCTATATCTTTTCCATATTGTTCTTTACATGTAATGTATCTGTTTCTTATAAACCTTTTTTTTAAATGTTCATACATACACTAAAAAATGTTTTAAATTTTTAAACGTAGATATGTAATTTTAGAAATTTGATATAGATATTTGAAAAAAAAATCAATGCAAATATTTGTGATATTTTTTTAAAATCTACAAAATAAACCGCGAAACAGTAAGGAATTACTGCAAACATAATATTTAAAATATACCATTCAGTTTGAAAATATATATTTTTTTTTTATTTCTATATTATTTTTATTTTTGAAATATTCATATTAAATTTTTTATACAACTTTAATTCCCAGCAGAATACCACCGTAAGATTTATTACGGTAACTTTTAAATTGAAATATTGAAACCGTTCATGAATTAAAAATGGAAATAGTATGCAGGCGTTATTGCGGTTCGAACTTGTGGCCAAGCTATCTACAAATATTATAGGTAAGCTGAAACATTACAACTAGGTCACCACATGTGGCAGCTTAATTACAACCAATATAAACATTCTAATATATATATATATATATATATATATATATATATATATATATATATATATATATATATATATATATATATATAGCTATATCTGATATACATTTTTATATCATATATATTATATAACACTATGAAATTCTAAATTCTATTAGATAATATTAATCTTTTATAATAAAAATTAATATGGGACAAAAATTTTGTAAACACACTGTGCGTATGTACGACGTCATATATTTACGTGACCCGCATACAGTGTTCCACTTTCAAAGAAAACACACAGTGTCAAAAATGCATTCGAAGACATGTCGTCGGTGCATTGTCCCGTATATAACGTTTATTTGTCGCCGTTTTTCAGGAACACCGTATTTGTGGACAAAGGGCGTCAATATCGAACGTGTATGTCGTATGGTGAAAATAAACTTAATAAACACCGTGTAGCGAACGTCTAGTGTGAAGTGTCCCCATTTTTATTTTTATTATTTGTTTTATTTTTAACGATATATTCCCGATAAGCGGATATAGAAGCGCATGTTTTATATCTAAGATTTTTATATGAATGTTTGATTTATATAAATCACTATTTCGATCATAATATATATATATATATATATATATATATATATATATATATATATATTTACATTTAATTAAAATATCTGTATGATAAAAATTAGGATAAAAATATGGGCCATTTACATATATATAAATATATATATATATATATATATATATATATATATATATATATATATATATATATATATATATATATATATATATATATATATATATATATATATATATATATATATATATATATATATATATATATATATATATATATATATATATATATATATATATATATATATATATATATATATATATATATATATATAATAACAAGACATGAAAACTATGCGAAAGTAGACAACTGTGTATTCAAAGGAAAAACGGGAGATAAATGGCGATCACTTATTTATCGGTTAAAGACATGGGAAGAAGAGTTATGGTACTAAAAAAATATAAAGACAAAGCGAGGTCAACAACTATTATATATTTTCAATACAGTTGTTAACGTCATTTTCCTCCTCCTCGTCGTTTTATAACCGATATATAATAATAAAAACAAAATAAAAATATTCAAAAAAAAATATATATATATCTACCTGAAAATTGGAAAAATAATAATTTGCAGTTTTTGTCGAAAAAGGATACTTTTTCTTTTATATATATATATATATATATATATATATATATATATATATATATATACGTTATGTAATCTCTTTCTATTTACATAAAGCACATTTCTCTGACTAGTTTGAATATAAACGTAAAAATTATATCATATAAAAACTGGATTTTCTTTCTTTTTATTTTAAAAGATAACAGAAAAAAATGTAGGAAAGTGTAGGAAGAACCAAAATAAACTTAAACTCATCCTACGCTAAAACCTGCAAGAATTTCAAATCTGGGTGCGTTATTCGGCGCTTTTTCATTCCGAATACCTCTCGCACTGAAAAATGCCACGCCACCCTCAAAAACACCCTCTTTTTCCTGAAAAAAAAAAAGAAAAAAATCAACCTCATACCAAATTTTGTGACCCGCGCCTCACCATCCTTCCCATACCATTCATAATGAAGTTGCGCCCCGGAGAGTTTTCATTCGGCCCTTTTAAACTTCGATTTTTCACCGAGGTGGAAAAGCGCTAGGAAAAATCTTTTGCGCATTAGACGAAGCAACGAATCATGTCTTCTGGGGTACGTTTTCATTACAAAGTCGTAAATTTTGCGACTTGCCACGGAAAGTAATAAAAAACCGTAAAGCAATGTACGCCGTCAATAAAATACCGAACAGATTAAAATTCCTAAATTTTTGAGACGAAAGAAAACCGTGTTTTTTTAATTTTTTTTTGTGATACGATTGAAACCTAATATGCTTATAATTTTTAATATATTTTTTTAACGGTACATAAGATAATAATATTTAGCAAAGTGTCGTTGTTTGATGGTTTTATTTCGCAGATTTGCTTCTTGAATGCTCTTTAGATGTTTGCGCAGAATACTTCTAAGGTTTTATTCTAGTTTTATTATTGTTATTTTCGGAAATGTAAATTTGAAAATGCGTGTGTGGTGTGCGCACGATATAGTTTGACCTAGTTTTATGAGACATAAAACAATTTATTTGCGGATTACAAACGTCTAATCTACTTCGCAGGACTGAGAGTAAAAGGAAAAGGATAATTTATCATAATATATTTCCTAAGCGAGTAGAGAATATATTTGATGGAAGCGGTTGATATAAAATTTAAGCCACAATTTATATACTTTTTTTCCTTTTTCTCGTCGAGACTTATTGTATAATAAATTGTTATGCGAGAATCTATAGTTTGAACATTGAATTATCATCATAAAAGAATTTCCACCGCAAAAGCAATCTAATACATATTCATTCGAATCCGATACTAAAAAAAAAACATTTTTTTTATTTCAGTCGAAAGTTCCACTCTTGCTAGCGACGATCGCTGAATATTAATATGAGGAAAGCCGTATGAAAATTTTAAATTTCCGTACACGATTTTTTTAAATGAATTAATTAATTAATAGAATAAATTTGCGCGACCTAATTAATGTACTCAAACGGTCACATTCTCATTAGCGTTCTTATCGATGTTCGCATACCATTTACACTATGAATGTGACAAAACACGAATGCTCTGCGAATAAATCTCTGAATACATCAATCATATATAATATAAAGTATTCTATGACCTGAAAAAATCAATAAAAATTGTATTTATTTCCTATACTATTTTTTTTTATTAAAGACGAATTTCTTACTATTTTTTTTTTCATTAAAATAGATGCTTAGTCATTCGAGTGCTACAATAAAAATCTGTTTCCAATATTAGTTTGTAACGGCTACTGGACGTCAGAATCGATTTTTTTTCGCCATTTCCACCCGTGAACATGGAAAATAACATGAAAAATCACCCAAGGGTGACACGATGGGTGAATTTGGGTGACAAAACGATAGCGAGGGTTCCCAATATGGGAAAATACAGTTTCATTATTCGATTTAATACATGTGGTCGAAAGTGACTCGACGAGTTTTCAATAGAGTTCACGTGCAACGAAATTGCGTACATTATAAACGTTCCCTTTTACCCGTAATATTTTTCTATTGTAACGTTAAAAAAAATGGGAATAAAACGTTATACAATATTATTTTCAGAATTCGATATTTTATTGACGTTTAAAAGAAGATGTTAGATATATATTAGACGTAATCCATCATGATCAAAGTATAATTTGAAATGTTATATAAAAATATATAATGAATCAAATAATTGTTATGTAATATATATATATATATATATATATTATATATATATATATATATATATATATATATATATATATATATATATTTAACAGAGCTTTTACAATTTTACAAGATTCACTTTATTTTATTAATAAATATTTTAATTTAATAATGTTATATTCTTAATAAAAAGAAATTAAAAAAAATTCGATAACGAAATAAAATTAAAATTGAACATCCGTTGATTCTTCTTTGTTTTACGAGATTAATAAAAAAAATACTACAGCTCAGAATTCATTTTCGACTCTTAAAACGCTGGCTTAACACGGCTAAGTAAAAAATAAAAAATAACAATAAAATTCAGGCTTCACAAGCGGAAGTGGTTAAAAAATGAATTATATATATATATATATATATATATATATATATATATATATATATATATATATATATATATATATATATATATATATATATATATATATATTTTAATTTAAACGGAACGAACCTAAAAAATTGAAAAAAGAAAGAGAAACTCATATTACCGCACAGAATCCCTTTTGGATTTCTTTTCAGGGTTGCCAGTTTCGAGCGTTTCCGGTTGTTGGCAACCCTCGTTTGACCGAAATGGGTTTTTGATACCCCATACCATCGACTTTCGCATGTAATAAATGCCAGCAATATATCGCAGTAATATCGAATCGATTGCATAGAGCGTTATTTCGTGGTCGGCATACGACGTGTATGTAATGTATGCCGCATTAGGCAAGTTTCTCTAATGTTTTCTTTTTTTATATATTTATTTTCTATCTAAAATTCTATTAAATTTTAGCTTAAATTATTTATATATATAATATATAAACCTTTACGTAAAATAAGATAAAGATTTTGTACTTAGTCATAAATAATTTTAAGTAAAAAGACCTCAAATTTTTCATACAAATGTCGATCTTCTTATGTATCCATGACAATATTTATAATTTTATATATTCAAAAAAAAATAAACTCAAATATATTTAAGAAATCATTTTCAAAATATTTGTAAAATTTATTTTACAAAATTATATATACATCTTTTTTTAATTTCAAACGTATTTTCATTAATTTAATTTAACTGATTAAAACCAATCCACGTAAATGTAATATAATAAATAAAAAAAAAGAATTACGCGTTTTTATTTCATTTTTATAATATTTAATATATTAAAATTTCTCAGAAATCGTATAATATTCATCAATTTTGTCGATTTTTTGGATGAAAATTTTGCTCGTTTTCCCGCAGAATATATATATATATATATATATATATATATATATATATATATATATATATATATATATATTTATATATATATATATATATATATATATATATATATATATATATATATATATTTATATATATATATATATATATATATATATATATATATATTTATATATATATATATATATATATATATATATATATATATATTTATATATATATATATATATATATATATATATATATATATATTTATTTATTTTTCACTCGATACAATAATATTATATAAGGGACGCTTAATTAAACGTTAACTTTTCGCGGTTAATTAAGCTCCGTTTACGTTTTCGTTTCGATAAATTCATTCGGGCTAATTCTTCACTTGTTTACAATGTAACGTCAAATAATAAATAAACAGCGTCGGAAGAAATGTGAATCCGTCTTAATTTACAATCCGTTTTCAAAAGTTTCGTTTGTGATCGAAATAAATAATAAATTTCATTCGTTATCGAGACGGGTAAAGCTATTAAAAACCACTCTCTTTATATAAAATAAATTATTTTCTATATAAACAATATTTTCATGCACTATATAATTATGTAGAAATTAAGCATAAATTTTATATATAAAGTAAATCAGAGCAATTCAATAGATAAATCATATATATAAAAAAAGCTATTAAATTATTATTTTATTTTAATTTTCTATATTTATATGATCATATATAGATTGTATATTTAAGATAAATCAAATTGAATTTTTCTTTTTAAATCCCAGTTTTAATTTTAAAACTTCCATATGCAGGAGTGTATTTCGTTAGCGAGAAATGCATTTCGGATGTTGTACTTTGTAATCGGCTTACTATGTACATAAGTTAAACACGTCTATCTTATATTGTACATAGATTTCAGCGGTTTTCAATCTGTATATCTTCGATATCAAGCTAACTGTTTCAGACTGTGAAATAATTCGATATTCTCGTAGTGAAACTAACAACTCAACCGAACTACGCTAAAAGCAACTAACGCCTCACTTATAGATCACACAAATAATACACTTTGAATACATGTTGAGAAGCATTTTACAAGTTTATTCGAATTATCAATATATATATATATAAATATATATATATATATATATATATATATATATATATATATATATATATATACACACTCATATTTTGTATTTATAAACGCGAATTAGTGATTCAATATATTAATCTCATACGAATTTTAACGGAAATATTAAACGAGTTGCGAATTTCGCACAAATATTTGCGCGAAATTTTGCGTAGGTTTATAATTTTTCACTTTTTCGAAGAATTTTCCATTATTTTCTGCGTTGAAGTTTTCTTCGGAGTTTGTTTTTGCGGTTAACATTTTCAATATCATCTCCAAGTATTTCATGATTAATTTCATACAAATATTTTTTTCGCTGTACATTTTTATTTATAAAATATGCTTAATTATTTCTGTTTTCATAGAGTAATATGATTTTATAAAATATCTTAAATTAAATTTTTAATATTTTTTTTAACAAAAAATACGGTATAATAAAATATATATTAATTCGAGACGAATGTGCAGTTGAAAATACGGATTTATTACTTTTCGTCGTGTCGAGTTTCTAAAGTGCATATTTTCCGCCTTCAAAAATAATTCGTTTCGGAATTATTTAGGGTTTCAGTTCGTTCGCTGAAATATATTCAATTTTCATGTCTTTTCATGGTATTTAGTACTATGTGAAACGTATGTGAAAGATATATGGCGAAGGTGTGTAATGAAAACTAACTGCAGTATTATACGCTGAATTAATGGAATTGCAAATGTGAAATGAAAAAGGAGGAAAATGCAGTCCTTCCACCGAATATAAATTAAACGAGCTTCTTTATTAGAACATCCCTTATATATGCCGGTGAAAAAAGTTCTTCTATATGTAAATATATAAATTTAATTATATAATGATTTAGAATAGGGTTTTTTTGTTATGTACATCTCTTTGACAATAAATTAGATGCACAATGCTAATATAAATATATATGAAAACATCCAGTTTCTCTCCCATTTTATGAAAAATCTAAAATAATGGTTTACAGACCTCTTATTTTAATGTAATACTATATTTATCATAAATAAAGTTTTTTTGATAAATAAATATTTTTATTTATTATTATTGATTCGTTTATATATTTGTGATCAACGGGTTAAAATTAAATATTTTTTTAAACATGTAAAATAAATAATTTGGAAAATAATCAGTTATACTTTATTTTATTGTTAAATTTCCATAAAAGAGAGAGTAAGTTTTTAAAATAAATATTGCGATCAACAATTATATATTAAACGATCTTATGTAAATTGAGAAATAAAAAAGTTTTGATAGGAAACAATTTATTGGAAGCCTCTAAATGTATTACATAATTTTAAGATAAACTTTGCAAGAATCTAAGATCAACTTAACATCTAATATGTAATAATAATAATAATAATATTCTGATATACTACATGATTGATTAAGTATACGAAACTATCGAAGTCGCTATCTAAATGTAGATACTAAACTAAGATTACATAATTTTGTCGAAAGCTAGTTCTATTCAAAAATATCCTTTGTGTTTGTTGATTATTATTATTATTATTATTGTACGATGCTTAAACTTTACGAATAGTTTACGACTTTGAACGTTTCCGTGAAAATACTTTCGTGGAAAAAAAACAAGGTTCAAATTCGAGCATACGTCGTGATAATGACGCGAAAATTACCCCAAGAGTTTTCGCTAGTCGTGAACGTGAAGCAATTAAGACAATTGCCCAGGGGCGGACCGGGATAAAAATGCGCCCAAATAGAACCCGCGAGCACTTTATTTGTTTAATTGTACTATTTGCATAAATTATCTCGAGATTTTCAGAGCCGACTCGTCGACAGTTAAAAGTTTCGCGGTGTGCGAATTCGGTTTTTCAGCACTCGTATTAATATTATTATTATTATTTTCATGAAATTTCACCTACGAATTAATAATAATATTCGCGTATTGCTGAAGAACGACAACAAGATGATGCGGCTGTGGTTTTAAGGGTTGCGTAAAAGGATGATGATGTAGATAAAGGAATGAGTTACAAAGACACGTTTTCTACATGGTGTCGTTTAATAAGAACTTAATTACCGAGACGACGAGGTTTCCTAGGGTTGGTTTTGATCCTTCGAATCGGGGTAGAAGGTTGAGAGTTTTCTTGCTCCTAATTGCCGCCCACTTGTGAAAATGTGATGAAATTGCGGCCGGAAATGAAATTCGACCCGGGGAAAAAAAGTCTCCGGATAATGGAATCGTGCCGGATTAGCGAGATTTTATATATATATATATATATATATATATATATATATATATATATATATATATATATATATATATATATATATATATATATATCTTGTTGCGCGCGAGCTAAATTGGCGTTTCCTAATTGGATTTTTGTCGGTTGGATGTTTGCGACGTGAAAATCAAGTCGACATGCTCTAAACACTTTTGTCTATATTTTTTTCATTAATTAAACAAAACGATTAATTAATTAATTACGTATTATTAATTATTGAGAGAATGTGATAGATTTTAAAATAAAATAAAGTGTTGAATGATTTGATTAATATGAAATAAAATTAAAGCTAATTTAATATCACAAACAAATCTTTCAAAAATCAATATGTTCGTTTAGTTTTTGATGATTCATTCAATCCATTTTTTTATAAAATAAAATTTAATAAGATTTTATTTTCTTTATATAATACTATAAATTATATTTCTCAAAGATATAATATATATATATATATATATATATATATATATATATATATATATATATATATATATATATATATATATATATATATATATATATATATATATATATATATATATATATATATATAGCCAAAAGTATTTTAATCAAATTTAAATTAATATATTCATCGTCAATTGATATTTATTTAATAATATACTATCAAAATTTCGGATTGAATTTACATTTAACTATATAATAAGTAAATTTTTCCAGCACTCGGATTAATGAAATAGCGAATTTTGATTTATAATAGAAAATCCTGTGATCTCGATATACACGTTCAAACAATATTATACAGTATATAAATTACGTTTTATTAAAACCGCGAACAGCGAATTTTCACCGCTGAAAATTGAATTAGCATTTGAAAAACGACATGTGTATATGTGTGTGTGTGTGTGTGTTTATATAAAACTTTTTCCAATGAACCTTCGTTGCATAAAATATACGCGGAAATGCAAAGGACCTCTATTTATGTGTGTATGTAAAATAATAATAAAAAAAAAAACGAATACGCCGAGTGGGCACTTCTTCGTTCGCGTTAATCCTTTGTAATCCCGTACCAAGAACCGTGCAATTACGCGGATGGTGTTATACGGGGTTTTTCGGTTTTGTCGAAAACGTTCAAAAATCCACCCGTTCTCCCCCACTTTGCATCGGGTGTCGTTTTCGTATCTTCGTAGAAAATCTACCACCCTTCCCCCAATGTTCCTCTTTTATACTCTTTTGGGTTTGAACCGGACGCAAAAACCGCACGACCTCTATATACGTTATGTTGGCCACTCGACCAACGAAACCCACTCGACCCACCGTTTTGGCACCGGTGGCCTCTCGCATATTTACCGAAACTCTTCTAGACACGCCATATTTTCTCAAAATTCATTCGTACGAGTGTGTGGAGGTCCTCCACTTTCGTTATAATTCGTTCTTCAAGATGCTTACGTATCACGAGTGGTCTATTCTTGTATTCACAATTTATAAATACGCAATATATGTTATATTAAATAATTATTTTATTTTTCTTACTATTTATATTTCTATTTTATAAATATAAAATTCGATCATTTTACTTTATACATATTATATATATGAAATTAAATTGATTGAAAAACAAATATAATAAATATCATTGTTAATTATATATTATTACCAATGTTAATTATTTAAAATATTAAAATTAATCATTATAAAATATTTTTATTATATACTTTTAATTTTCTTTTGTGTATTATATTTATTCAATTTTAGTTTGATGAAATAATAGATAAAACATTATACAATTAAAATATAGATGTTTCTAATTTATTTTTTATTAATAAAATTCATCATTATATATTATATGTATAAAAATTAATTTTTGATAAGAAAATATATACACGATAAAATGAATTTAAACCGTTTCAAAAAGACGAATTTTCATATATAGTACGTTAATTTCAATGGATAAGATAATAAATTTGAAATAAAAATCTATAGATCTTATTTATATTATCAATCGAAAGGCTTCTATATGACTAAAATAAATTTATTTAAGGAAGTGGAAACGGAAATTGCCCTCATACAAAAGATGTATTTGTGATCAAATATAGATTTGGTTCTGTAATACACAAAAAAGTACATTTTATTTACTATTATATAATCTTTATAATAAATATTTTAGAAATATATAAATCGTATAATTATTTATTTTAGTTTACAATGAAAAAAATAATTTTATTATAACGCAGAAAACTGAAATCCAGCTAGAGTCGATTACTTTCAAATGCTAGTAGACTCCCACTTATTTAAGCATATCTGTACACATTTGTTCTTATATACAAGAGTATATATATATATATATATACATTTAAAGGGAACACGTCTGAGAGAAAAATGACTATGGTTTTCACCTGAAACGATCCTCGTCTCGTTTTCTACCCTTGCCGTAAACCACCCTTCTCACCGACAATCATCCCCTTAAAATCCTACCCCGGTTTGCATTATACTAAGCGGCCATATTATTATACTGCGACAATGGTGGCTATTTCGAACGAAGATTGCATCCGATTCATTTCGACGAAATAAACGAAAGTTGAATTGCTTATATTATATTATATAAATGCCGCCTTCAGTTATTTTATTGTAAACGGCAAGGAATGGCGTTGGCACAACTTTATAAAGATAATGAAGGGTTTATTATGTGAAATAAACAAGGGCGGCGAGACAATTTTGTATTTTTTTATAACTATTTTTCAAAAGAACGTTTTTGTTGTGTTGATATATATATATTAGAATTATAAAAGTTGAAATCTGAGTATATTTATGGTGTAATGTTGCCAATTATGAAGGCGGAATTTTGAAAATATACTACGTTTAAGTACTACGTTTAAATTACTCGGAAAATTATATACATATATAAAATATTAGCGCCTTTATGTTAGATGGTGTACCATTTTTTTTTTGTCCAATATTGCTTTATTTTTATAATTTAATCTTAAATGATCATTACAACTCAAAATAAAGATCTTTGCCACGCCTAAGATTAATTTATTATATATGATTTCATGAAAAATATTTCAGTATATATTTTTTTTATAATCATCATTTAATTTAAATAAGATTTTATTAATTTTGGTAAAATCTGATATATTTATATTTATGAAAAAAAAATAAATTTAATTTGTACGTTTATTAATCTAATACACACGGTGGACCTGTGTGCAAATCCGTACACGGTTTCACTAATAATATTATAAAATAATATATATATGATTAGTTCAATTATATATTCATACTCTATCTATAAAAAAATGTATTCACTCAATATAATCAAATAAAGTGGATATTTTTATAATTATTGTTCTTAGAAAAATATGCACATTATAAATCAGTAATATCAAATCCATTAGTAATGAAAATAATCGATAATTAGATATAGAATTGATTATTTGATTTTGGATTTAAATTAATGTTTCGAAATTCTACCGAATTAATAAAAGAAATAAAATTAATTTCAAATAAATATTTTTTTAGTAATTTGCTGTATATATTTTAATATGTAAATATGGAAATGTTCTAGGTTTATTTATTATATACAAAATTGGAATGTATTTTGATTTTTACTATTTGTATATTCAGTTTATGTAAATATTTGTGCATTCGATGCATAGTAAATATAAATACATAGTTTGCAAATATTCGTAAGGTTATTTATATGAGGCAGAGATATTTAATCTTTTTGTACTGTGAGCTGAGTTTTGAATATTTTTTTAATAAAATTAAGTCAAAATATCAATTTTTGTTATAAAATTTAGGTTTGGATATTATTGATATACATCATATACGCGTATTTTATGAATTTTGATGAAAATAAAATATTATACAATATACAACTGAATAAAAATAAATCTACTTTTAATGTGATATTTTTATAACTTACAAGCGAGATATATACGCGAAAATATTGAAAAAATCTCTCCTTTTATCCGTCTAACAAATGGAAGAAAGGTGTGAGAAAATAGTTACCGGAGCACACATGCAAGCCGAAATGAAACAATGCAGCGTTGCCTCCGCGAGCAAAAAGAGAAAAAGGAAAATGGAAAAAAGAAAAAGGAAAAACAAAAAAAAATATGTTATAAAAGTACATGAAACAATGCAACAGAATGCATTTCCTACGTGCATCAGAACGGGCGAGTGATTCGCGCACATTCTCTCACACAAATATATTGTGTGTATGAATATTTTTATGATGGCACTTTTATCGCGTTGAATTGTGACATCGTGGAATTTTTTCTATTTTCTTTTTTTTTGAAAAATGTAATGACGACAATATATTTTCGCACCAGATATAAAATATTTTTTTAAATACTGAAAATGAACCTAAAGAGAAACGGTACAGTTTCTCTGTATAGAAAAAAGATAAAGTAGGATTAAAAGGATTTTTGATAGACATTGATATATATATATATATATATATACCATATGTGTGTGTGTGTGTGGATATATAATATTAATATATTATATAAATAATAAACTATCAGTACATTTTTAATTTATTTACTTTTAATATTATAAAAAATATTTATTCAATACAGAAAATAATAATGTTTCAAATACAAACTATTGAACATAGGGAATTTATAATATTCTATAGAATATACTATTATTTTTACATATAATTACGAACATTTTTAAACATGTCAAACGCAGTATTTTTTAAACTTTTTTAATTAAAATTGGAAATTAAACCGTCGAAAAAATAGTTTTAATTTATTAAAAAAAAAATATCGAAGCATTGTAATGAAACATTTTAAACGTTCTTCATTAAGAGATAGTTTATTTTTTTTCAGTTTTAAAAATCGCAATAAATTAACATTCACGAAAAAAAAGTTGACAAATAAATATAGTTACAATTTTCTTAAGAAAAAAAAAAAGTTAATTAAATACGTCAGCCTTTTTATTTCAATGTAAAAAGTTAACGAGAACTCGATAATAAAAAGTTTTTTAATAAGATTTTTTTGAAAACATCATTTATATATATATATATATATATATATATATATATATATATATATATATACCATATAATAAAAAAAATCATATTTCAATTATATAAAAATTCAATTGTAAAATATGTAGAAAAAAAATTACCATTAAAAAGGTAACAATTTTATAAAGGTTTCTATATTATGGGGATTCTAAAACATACTTTCCACCCCTCTAAGTCAACCTTTGTCAATAGATAATCGTATCTCAAAATGTAAAACGTACGAATGCATTTTTTATGAATCACCCACTACCGCAAAGGGTTAATTATATGGCACATAAATAATTTTCTTCGAACAAATATATATATATATATATATATATATATATATATATATATATATATATATATATATATATACATATATATATATATATATACACACACACATACACACACACACATATATATACACACACACATACACACACACACATATATATACACACACACATACACACACACACACACATATATATATATATATATATATATTCTGTGACCACACGTTTCCGAAATAAACGGTCCGAGTATAATTCGACGTACGCAATTGATACGTGAAATGTCGTCCGTTTTTCGCGGAACGATGCGCATCACAATAACCGAATTTAATGTTCCAAAAAAAAAAAATGCATAAAAAATAAAAAAGAGGGTCCATAATGCCTTTTTGGCCATATTTTTCGCGTCCGGTTAATACGTCTCGCGGTGCGTCCTACATTTTTTTATCATCCCCAATAGTTAAGCCGAAACAGGGGGGTGAAACTCGGAGCCCGCGGGCGCTTCGAGCAATTCAAAAGCCCTTTTATTCGCCTTTTATTTACGACCGTCGAAAATGAAAACTCCAGTATATATATATATATATATATATATATATATATATATATATATATATATATATATATATATATATATATATATATATATATATATATATATATATATATATATATATATATATATATATAATAAAAATAAAATACAAAATCGGCGTAATGAACAGATGAAAAAATGCTCGGAAAAAGTTTTTCCTTTTTTTTGGAACCGTTTTTTTTTCGTACTCCAAAATCGCTTATAACAATTAATTTATTCGAAGAATTATTCGTGTAATGAAAGCAATTAGTTTTACATAAATTTAAACGATTGCTTAAATTCTGTTTAAAGAAATTTTGGAATATGAACTAAGAAATATTTCTTTTATATAATAGTGATTCTCAAAACATATTCTACGAAATTTATCATTTATTATGAGTGATATACTTTAATTATAAGATTAATTTTATTTATTTTTAATTAAATCGGTTTTAAAATAAACGTTTTTCTTTTTAGGAAAATATACTTAAAAAAATATCGTACAGCATAAAAGGATAGCTTTAAAACAAAAATTATTCCACTTGTACCAGATTAAAGGTTCAAAATCCTTTAATTAAGATCGGGATTTAATTAGGGTTTACCGGCATATCTTACAAAGATTGACGATGTTGTAAAAGAGCAAAACGGTAAAGTGCCCGGCCAAAAGAAACCGTAAAGCCAGGGTTTAAAAAACAAAAAAAAAAAGCTAGCGACCCCCATAAAACTTTATATCTGCTCTCTGCATCTGAAGAACGAGTGATCAAATTTTACAATTTCGACTTTAGTAAATAAAATAAATGTTATTATGGTGTTCGTTGAATATTTGAACGTATATATATAATATTATGAAAAAATATTTTTTCATTCTTAAAATTATCAATATATATATATATGGTATATTATATAATAAGTTTGAAAATTATAGTGAAAGATTGAAGGTTGAATTGTGAGAAAATGTATAAGGAATATAATTTTGATGAAGGTTTAATATTTATTATAAGTGATCCTTGATCGGAATCGATTTTAAAGCCGAGCCTTCTTTGGAAAAGCTTTAATTACGCGGAATCATATATGGTGCTCATTGAAAGGATGTAATTAATTTTCCACTCTCACACCCCCCCGCACTTCAACTTTATAGGAGTTTGTGTGAGGGGGATGGGAGGGGTGGTTCGAAGCGGATACGATGAAGGCTCTAGCGAAGGAAAAAGCGAATTTCATTACCTAAAATTTGATGAAATTCCACTCGGCGCGAACAAGATGGATCGCGCAACCCTTGGAGCCTCAACACTTTCAACCCTTTGCGTTTGCATGGAACCTTCCATGTCGATTATTAAATGTATTCCGTCTACGCGGAAAGCGAGTGGGTGGTTTTTGAAATTTTAATCGTAATTTAATTATTGCTACAAAGCGGACAATTATGTGTCCGAAGCCGAACCCTTTATCCGGAAAATTTTGTGCGCTAATAACTCATCGATATTAATAAAATCTTTGTCGTTCAATATAAATATTTTATATACAAAATCTACTGATATTTTAAAAATAACTACATTTAACTTTATTTGAAAAATAATTTTATGCCATTTTACTTATATATAATTTCTGAAATATGGTTCCTCGGCTGACTTAGAGGAAGTCTAAACGGGAAGTCCGATTTTCGATCATTTTTCTGAAATTTTACATAGTCTCAGAAAAAATAGTCCAGCGCTGAACTTTTTTGTTGCTAACCGCTGGACTAACCATTTAACCAGTGGTGTTAAAGACATTTTCACCAGCAACTTTGTTTTAAAACTATTCACCAAATACAATTTTTGAGCTTATTGATTATATGGCTTCAATTCTTACAAGAGATAAATTTTGTAAGTCCTTAAACCATTTTCCATTAAGTGGATGGATACAGCTCCAATTGTTGAATATGTCTTTGATGACTAAATGTGTAAAACTGGTGTACAACCAATTCATGATTATTCGAATTAATTGACGAACGATTATGTCAACCTTAAAAAGTACGAAGATTTTTATGAGTTTTTAGAACTTAAAATAATCAGGTATCAGTCGCTATACATGATGTAATAACATATCAAACTAAATACAAAACAAGTAACATCTGCTAAAATGACGTACATATCAAAAAGTGTTATCAATACAAAGTTTTATATTTTTATAAAAAACACTATATATTTAATTTATATAAATTTTTATATAGAGAAATCTTCTAAATTTTATAGTATTATTACCATATATTTTGTTATAGATTTGAATACTCTTATAGTTCTACACTCAAACATAAAATATACAAGTATTAATTTTGAATAAAAATAAATTATTAAATATTTTCAAGTATGAAAAAGTATATTAAAATGATTAAGCGAACAGACCTCGGGGCAACCAATTAGGATCACTAAATTAATCGAGACACTTTGCGAAGTAATTAAAGCGATTCCTCAATTTTTCAAAAAAAAAAATTTCCTTCATCTTCTATTCTTTGCCGCCTCTTTTTCGTTCGCAATTGTAATTTTTGTATGTTTTTGATGAAATATTATACAATTTTTTGACAATTTTAACGGAGTTTGAAAACGTTAATTTGTCACGGTTGGTGAAATGTTTTAGATATTTGTCAAAATTTTAAATTAAAAGAAAAAAGATATAGACGATGATTTTTCGCATGTTTGATTTATTTTTTCTATATACATATATATTCAAGTTTTTGATGAAATAAAATATTTTTATTATTAAATATATAAATAAAAATATTGATATTTGAAATGAATGAATAATATTTTTTATTTATTGTCATATGGTTTCACGAACATTGAAAGTCGTTGCATTACATTCATTGTGGTTTGAAGCAAGGATTCGACACTGAGATTTATAGTTTTCGAATATTGGAAACGTTTTGAAATGAGAAACTATAAAGAATTTGAATATTTTCGTGAGTTTTCGCAACCAAATGGTTTGAGTCGAAGGGTGTGTATGTAATGCGTTAAGGCGAAAATATATTGTATGGAAACGTCAAAAAAGTTTAAGGGTTGGCGAGGTGTAACCGCAAAAGGCGCAACTAACAAGTGCGCCCCCCATCAATATATGGTGGCTTAGGAAAGGGCGTACGCCCTCGATAGCCCTACGGAGGCTTTCGAGGAGATTTATTACAGCACCAAGTGGTCAATCCTTATTGGGAGCGCCCACCGAATTGTTAATGGGAACCCTCAAACTCTAGCTCGTGAGCTCCGGGAAAAACCCTCAAACCACGACCTCCGGATTTTGCTAAGCCTCACACCACGTTTCGTTCAGGAGAGATGATCGTCTAGATGGTAGTGGAAATCGAGGCTTAGGGTGGTCACAATGTGGCGATGGTAGTATTGGAATGAGAACACCTGCTCCAGCGTCCTCAATCAAGGGTCAGGACCCGATAAAAAACCGACGACATCTGCTTACCCAGCGAAAATTAATGGTCCTCTTCTTAACCGTAACCTTGCGTCGTATAATTGGATCTCGTAACCTTAACATTTCTCATATGTTTAACTCGGAATTAAATTTCTTACCGATTAGATACGTGTATACTTCGAGGATAGCTTTTTTTCCGATTTCAGAATCGATGTATGAATGCGAACCAAACATTCATTTATAATAAATAATAATAATTTTTTGATTGATTTTCTTTGTTTAAATAATTAATTAGAATAATTTTATATTTAAAATGAAAACTTTTACAACTATGAAAGTATATTAAATATTTAATTATGTTCGAGTGAAAAATTTTTACCCGGAATATGAAAGTTGTCGGAAGACCAGCGTTGTAAATGTTCATTTTTTTCGTTTTCATATTAAAATCTGGCGCCTTAAAACAAGACAAAAAAAAATATATAATGACGTTCACTTCATTAAGTCTTAAGGCGCCAAACAATAATGGCGTTGAAGAGGAAGAAAAAAAAGAAATGGCGCGAGATCTTAAGAGCTCTCTCTATGTTCGCCATTTTTTCTTTTCTTCTTCGTTTTTTTTTTCATCTTTTTCCTTTCCCCGGGAAAAAGTCATCGCCGCGCACAGAAAACCCGGTTGCCAGTGAGCGAACTTTGTTTTGCCTTTAAATTACTAATTACCGCGAAAAAGTTTTTCCTCTCGGAGTTTTCTTCGTTTCAGTATGGGGGCGCGTCGGAAAATTCTTGATTTTCTCGCCTTCGGCTGTCTTTCAATGTACGTACGCTTTTTGGCATTCGTTCACTTCCGTATATCGTTTTAGCGTTCATGATTGACACATTCGAAAGCATCTGGAAATATTGAAAATGAATTCGAATAAAATTTAACTGAACATTCAACGTGTCAGCTTTTTTTTTTCGATACGTCGAATCGATTATAATACAGGATGTTCGTAAAATATCGATATATATGTCCATTAAATCTATTAATAAAGTTTTATTTATACGTTTACAAATTGATTTTCTTTTTTTTTTATTAAAAAATGTGTATAGAATTTAAATTTATTATTTTTATTTTATTAGCATATTATCGATATTGATATTTATTTAAAGTATTTATTGTCTTTATTTAATACTGATTAAAAATTATAATTATATAGTATTAAAAAAATCTGAATTGAAATAATTAATTAGGGCAATAATACTTAACATATTTTTTAATATAGAAAGAAAATTATTGCAAAAAATATAAATTTCTATAAAAATCATTAATTATATTTCGAAATTTATTATTATTTATATTTTTATATTTGGTTTGAAATTAGGAAAAAAATTAAGGTGAAATTTTCATTTCGTCTTCAAAGACAAAGACGGTTTGCTATTTTGGGGCGTGTTTGTCTTCAAATTATAATTTTTACTCGCGAAAATAAACATTATCCCCCCATAATTCATTATGATTTATATTCTCCAAGTGCCAAAGTGTATATACAGCGGGAGCATTACATTTTTTCCCCTTACAAACGAGGGGCGGTAGTAGCAATTAGAATATACTCGAGGGCAAAGAGGCTTTACAAAAGGCGAAAGAGAGAGAATACCGCATTTTCACAATAAAATGGAGGAAAGAAGAAAATTCTAAACGAAAATAGGGGATGCGGGGGGGTTGGTTGGTTGGTGAGGGTCGTTATTGCGTGTGAGTGTGGTGAAAATTAAATATCTCATTTCGAGCTAGAGGGGTGGCGAAATTCGGCCACTGGGTCCTTCTGGCGGACGACTTTATGTATAATTATGACGTTTTAACACCTGTAAAATAATTAATTAGCATTTTGCATTTATATTCAAAAATTCAGTATATAATATATCTTAATATAAATCACACAAATAATATTATTAATATTTTTTTTATAAAATTAATCCTTTTATATATGAAGTCTTTAGAAAATATTTTATTATACAATCGAGTCAATAATTTTACATCATATAATAAATTAATTTGAACTAAATTATTTTTAATAAAAATATTGTGTAAATATTTTTTAATTTAAAAATAAATAAATTATTTTACATCAATATTTAGATAGAAATAATTTTGAAATATTTAACATAGTATTGATGATTAGACAAAATCTAGAAAAAAATATTTTGAAATGATTTTCTTATTATAAAAAAAAACCTATAGTATACTAAAATAAATTATCGTAAAATCTAAATTTTAAAAACGATCCGTTAATTTTTTATTGTGCTTTAAAAAAAATAACTCACAATTACAATTGTGAAAATTTCATTGTAAACCATTTAAATTATTTATGAATTATTAATTTTATGACGGTGTTTCGTTTCAAATCATTTTCACTTACTGTTAGTTTAATTTATACACACACACACACACACACACTTATATATATATATATATATATATATATATATATATATATATATGTATAATAAAACGAAATAAGAGTCTATTCTTGGAATTAATTGCTAGAATAAATCAAATTGTGCTGAATAAACAAAATTTGAGTTTCCAAGTAAATATTGTATATAATGTGCTGATTTAAATTATTGTTCGCCATTTGTGTAGGCTGCTAACATTTATTTTTCTTCTTTATTTGCAAAATAAACAATATTAAAAATATTTTTTTCGAACGCAAATTTCTTTTTTATCAAAAAGAAAAAAAAACTATATATTAGAAAAAGCTTCTTGCCTCTAGTGAATAATATTATACGATATAAAATAATGAATCAGCTTCAAACGGTAACTTTTCTTAAGAAAACGTGTAGGATGTTATATAAATTTTATAAAAAAAAAATATTTATTCATATAGCAATGTAAAATTATATATAGATGTATTTATAAAGATCGACCTCTTTGAAATGTATGATATTTAGAATAAACATATTTTTGCTTTTAAAAATTTGATTTATTCGCATGCTTTATACGATCTATATATAGTCGATTTAAGTCGACATTTTATTTTAATGAAACGATCAAAAAAATATATATATTTCTTTATAAAGAATAAAATGTCGTCTAATTTATAATGTATTTTATAGGGTATATTTGAATAATTAATACAATTTAAAAGATTCGCACCGTTATCGTTCTATTATATTATATTATCGTATAATTAATACGCGAAGTAAATTTTATTTATTATTCTGCAAAATATAAACGATAGGGATGTACTAAAGGATGAAACGAGAGTAAAAGAGGGATGCAAGTTGTTCAATAAATTTAGTCGAAGACCACGTTTTGCCTTCGCTTACATTTTGAATAATGTTACTCAGATTAATATCTTCGGTCCACAAAAGTTGACGTTATATCGGCTATGTGCGGGTCGTTGCTAAATACACATTAACCGTACACAATGTGCTTTACTTTTCATTATATAACACATATTATTGCTGTATACTGAGTGCGAAAATGTTTCTCAGTTCGACTCATATTTATTATATATATATATATATATATATATATGAAAGTAGAAAATATTCGTATTGTGTGACAAAAGTACATAAACAACGCGACACTAGCAATTTGCATACGTTTAAGTATTGTCGTGTCGTGCGTGAATTATGAACGATTCGTTCGAAATTATGAGCACGCATTATATATATACGAAGAAGTTCTTGCCGGGTATTAGTGGGTCATTTTCCGAGGAAAATTCCTCGTATAGCATCCACCGAGTCGTCGGTATCCGGTTCCGTTCAAGATGCGCGCAAAGTCTTCCTTTTCACGTACTCAAACACGTATAATTTAGATGAAATTTATTTCTATATAATATTAAATAGAGATTCATTTAAGATAATGTATTGATTTAAATTTTCTATTTGAAAGTTGAATATGATGATTAAAATATATAAAATATTCATATTATTTTTTTTTTATCAAAAAACAATTTTATACGCCTGTGCGACCTGTAATTTATGTTAAAGCGGATCGCAAATTTAGTATGTCTGATTTAAATAAACATATAAATATATTTAATATAATAATATATTATAAATATGTTTCGTTCAACATTAGGATTTCATCTTTTAGATCTGTCGCGTTATTTCCACATTCCGATAACATTTCTAAGTAAGACCGCGATTGTTTCGCATTTGCCACCGTAGTTCGTGGATATTGTTGTCGGTATTGATTTTTCACGTTTCTTTTTTTGTTTTCAGATTGGAAGTAGTGCACGAGATGAACTCGTCTTTTGCTGAATTGAGGATCTCGCCTGTCAGAGCTGAAGACGAGGGTGTTTTCAGGTGCGAGTTGACGTATCTTCTCGTGGGAGAAGACTGTGATACTGTTCAGGTGTTGGATTTCAAAACATTGAGTGAGTATATTTTTATTTTTTTATTTAATTTCCATTATAAATAATTTTATATTCTATTATATTTCTTCATTGAAAATGATAAGTCAAATTAAGGCAGTTGTGATCTTTAATATGGAGGCTCAAAAACGATTAGACGCAGCAGCATCAGCGAATAAAATATTAAACGTATCTCCCTTCTGCCGTTTAAGATGTGTCGGCATTTCGCTTATGATGTTTTAATAGAAGATATACAAAATACGTAATTAAATTCATATATAATAGTAGGCCTCCGTTTACAGTATAATCTTATACTTTTTTACACAGTTTAATCACTTAAACTGCATATGTAAACTGCATTCACGTCGAGACATAATCCTTTCTAAGTTTAATAACAAACAAGCACTTATAACTTATTCAGATTAAAATATTCAAGTTTAAATCCTATGATACAAACATTATTATTATTATAATGCGGCTTTGAGAGTTTAATTATAATTGTCGAATGCGCTAGAGATTTTCAAATTAATATATTTCAAAATAAATAAATATTTTCTTTATTTTAATAATTAAGTTAGTCAAATTTGAATGTATCATTTATATAATAGATGACAACGTGTAGTGAATCGATACAGTAATAAGAATTTCGCAGAAGGTTTTCATTAAATTCGCCGTGACGTCGTAAAGCGAGGCCGTACGGTATTCGAACATAGCACTTTGCCCGTGTCAGTTTGCGTAATTTAAATTTAAACCATGGCAAATCCCCACAAAAGCAACCGACGCTAATCATTAATCATTCATTTTAACCTTTGTACAATCGCGTAATGTATGTACGTGCGCGCACACGTGCACGCACACGCGTAAACATCAAGATGTTAAGGTGAAAGATTAGAGACTTCGTTTTACTATAGGGAAGCCTTTGAGTGTGGATCCCAGGGCCTGGAGGTTCAATCAAACGGGTCCTTTGACATGCGACCTTATCTTTTGCCATATTGTGGCTTTTCAAAGCTTACGTATTGTTTCAAAACTGAGACCTCTGGATGTGGCGCTTTCCTACTATATTTCTTCACAAATATATACATATATATATATATATATATATATATATATATATATATATATATATAAATATATATATATATATATATATATATATATATATATATATAAACTACGTTTTAAATGTAATATAATCTAAATACAAAGCCGCAATAACGGAAAGGGATGCGAATGCGGCCTTCTATTTGTGTATGCGGATCGTGTCAAAGGGTCTGCTTTTGAAGGCTAGATGATGTTTAGTTATGAAATTGACGTTGGTCAATTTGATTAATTATGCATTAATTACTGACTCGTCAATATTGTACGACTAATAATATTTGGAGTTGATGTATTAAATTCGTTAATTTTGATTGTTTTAAATGGATGCCAAATTGCGTTATGCGATTGTAATTGCAAAATGCGAATGTAAGTTTGATCAAATTATTATTTTTATATGTACAATAATATATATCGAATTATGCAATAAAAAATATTTCATATTACAAAATATTATATCAATGGCTTGTTTGAGTTTTCAATAATGCATATATATATATATATATATATATATATATATATATATATATATATATATATATATATATATATATATATAAGTTTAAAAAAAAAACATTTTATAAACGAATTAAAAAGTATAAAAAAAGTTTTTCGCATAGAACCTACAAATTCATAATTTTATGATGAAAAATGAAAGTGTATAGAAATAAGTCAGAATAATTATGAAATTCGTGAAATGGTAATTCTTGATTTATGAGCCAAAAATAATAAAAAATATGATATATTCATGAAATATGTATTTTTATGAATTAGTAAGTTTTTTTTTATTACAAATCAGCTCATTTTTTGTTAAATTATTTTAAGAATATAATACAAAATATTTGAACAATAATTGTGTAAATAATTCAGATGCCTAAAATTCAATTTTTTTTAATAATATATATTAATTTTGGACGAATTTAAGAAAAAAAATATTTTAATCCATATCTACTGTTAAATTTGAGGGTATTGTAGATATTTATAGAATAGATGCTACAAGTCCTTAGTATATCATTGGAGAATAGGACAATTGTATATGTGTATATTTATATATATATATATATATATATATATACATATATATTTTGCTGCATATTCTGTATGTATGTAGCAGTTTTAAATCTTGACAAACGACCCACAAACTTGAATGTGACCACCGGGAAAACGAAGAGGTGTCACGGAGTCACGCTTCGGTTGGTGCAACGGTGACGATGATAACGGTGATAGTCGCGTTAGTGGTGATAGTGATGTTCAAGGGTGAAATGTGCATATGTGTGTAATAAAGCGGGAACACAGAGAAAATATATGCGCGCGCGCGTATGTGTGTGTGTAGGGGTTAGTTGGGGATTGTGGAAAATTCCCGACCGGGAAAACTGTCACAAAGCTTTTACGTCCGAGAGGAATCCTTTTGTCATATTATCGTCGTTTCTTGTGTTTTTCCTGCGACGATCGATGGATAGTTTTCACGAAAGTAAAACTGACCAGGATATCGATATATATATTCAATTTCATACTTTTTTTATTATTATTTTAATAATACAGTTCAACTTGATTATTTTAGAAAGAAATAATATTTAACGATTTGATTTAACTAGATTTTAACAAAAATAAAGTTGTCAGAAAATTTTAAGTTGAAACAGTGACACATTTTTCTTTAGAAATCATTACCTTTTGGAATACAAAAATTATTAAGTAGATATAATTTAAAAGATTTGACACGTTTTTGTATTTTATTAGATTTATATATATATATATATATATATATATATATATATATATATATATACATATATATATATATATATTATATTTGAAGTTTAATTATACTAATATAAGATGTAACGAATTAAAAAAAAATAAATATAACTTATAAACATATTACATATAAATATGATCGGATTAGTGTATTTTACATATATTTAAGTAATAATATTAAGCTATATACGATGGAAAATATTGTTACCGGGTATGGTAAAAGAAAAAAGAAAAACTCAGATACACACACATAAATTACGTTCATTGTGAATATATGATTTAATGCGTTATCGTCCTATATTTTTCATGGGGAAAATTTTATTAACGTGTCGACATTTTCACATATTACATTTTTGTCCGAATTCAAAAAAAAAAGGTTATAAAGGCACGTTACGAGTTTAGATCTAAATCTAATCCGCTAAGTATATATGGAACGTTGACTGGCCGTATTTGGCTTATAGAAATGGAAATTTTTCCGGAATTCCGTCCGTTTTGACCTGTCCTTAAATTTTTGTCCTATAACATACACACACATATGAATATAAACGTGTGTGTGTGTACACAAACATGCGCGTATAAAAATATATACGTTGGTGAATGTGCGTATATATGAAAGGGGTCAAACATGCCACGAATGAATGGAAATTTTCCTTTTCACGATTTTTCCGAAGACATTTTTCCTATTCTGCGGACCCTTCTCTCTTTCTTACGGAAAAAGTCTTCCTTTTTGCAAGTATTTTTCTGACGCGTCTCCCTTTCTTTCTTCTTGCCATACATGTCGGCGTTCTCAAAGAAAAACTTGTGAGATGTGTTTCCGTAGCGGATTTTCCGCGTGAAATTTTCATTGTCTTCCATACGTCGTAGGAAAAGGAGGGGAGAGTGGGTTTTATTTGGACGTCGTCATTTTCTGTTTCGGACTGAATTAAACATCGTTCTTAATACGCTATTGTACCACACGATTCCTGTGTTTTGTTCTCTATTTTTGTTCTTTCTATTCAAAGTTGTAAATTTTACAACACATTATTTGCAGCCATTTTATCTAAGGC
Organism: Leptonema lineaticorne; assembly: GCA_024500535.1. Classification (NCBI taxonomy): domain Eukaryota; kingdom Metazoa; phylum Arthropoda; class Insecta; order Trichoptera; family Hydropsychidae; genus Leptonema; species Leptonema lineaticorne. The sequence goes on along the minus strand of JANIJI010000016.1, from coordinate 6,583,592 downwards.
ATATTTGCTATTTTATATATTTAAATTACTCAACCAAGCAAATAAAGAAATACAATTTAATTTAGAAAAAAATATATTTTATATTTAAAATATATATATTTTTAATAATATATATTAATGAAAATATTATTATTATAATTTTTAATAATATATATATTAATGAAATAATATATATATATTAATGAAAAATAAAGATTTAAAATATATATATATTTTAAATAAAAATATCGAGTCTTAGAAATATATTTTAATATGAAAAAAAAATTTTCTTCGTGTTCGAATATCTACAGACAATAAATCGAATCTTATTTGTAAACATCAATATTATTATCACTGAAACTACTTCTGAAACGTTACAAAACACGTAATCTGCTGAAATTGTGAGTATAAGGCGAGCAAATGGCGTAGTTTTCCCACTAGTTCATTGTGTAGAAAAATTGTCGTCCTTCGAAGAGACAGATTTTCTTTTTTTTTTCATCCGTATTCAGTCTTATGTTATAAGCACGTACATATAAAGAGCGAGGAAAAATGTTAGTCCTTCAATTTTCTCAGTGGAAAATTATACACGTATGGACGTATTTTGTTACCGGTATCATTTATTTATTTCTATAATGGAAAATCCTTGATTCTGTTTTATTAAAAACATTTTTATTTAATACAATTTGATATATAAAATTTATTTTATATGAATTTAAAAATTATATGAATTTTAGTAAAAAAAAACTATTTCATGATTCTGCAAAGAAGACATGAAGCTTGAAAGAAAGAAGAGTTTTCAAGTTTTTCTTTATTGAATCTATGTATTATATTTATTATTATTGTATCGTTTTGAAAACTGCTGATGCGAAAAGTAAAATAGAACCGCGGAAAATAGAACAGTGTTTTCCAATATTTCAATCATTATTAACGTAACACTTTTATATTATATTTACACGAGCGCACGTTAACGTGTTATCCTTAACAAATCATAAAAGCGTCGCAAACGGATAAAATCGCGTCCATTTCAACCCCTTTACGACACTTATTTTCTACATATACGAAGACGTAGCATTTGCGAAACATCTGTTGACGATTTACTCTAACGTACATATTTATTCGTTTTCCATTTATGAATAAGATTTTCACTGTATGTTCGCGTTTTCATAGTGCGTATTTTCACTCAGCATTTTCGTAAATAGATATATATATATATATATATATATATGTATGTTTTCGATTTGTTGTTTTATTTATTTATTTTTTTTGTTACGTTTCATTTTATTCTCGCAATTTTTATGTATGTAATATGTGTGCATAAAATAGAAAGAAAATCGAGTAAACACGTAGTGGAACGTATAAGCAATCTGGTGAATTGTTTGTTCTGGCGGCAAACCGTCTGTATACTGAATATCACTTCGACGTATATGCAAGAAAAAAAAATGCTTTTACACCCTGATTATTTGTCGTTTAATTCACCACAATATTTATTTTTTAATATTATAGTATAGAGAATGGTACAATGATATGTGAAATTTGGTGAGATTAACTCTCAGCGTAATTATATAGAGTACAATACAATATTGGTTAATTCAGATTAACTATGTAAATTTTTTTTAATAAAAAGTTATATTTATAAATAAATGTATAGATAAGGAAAATTTATACTATTATAGGTCTTATGTTGCCGATAGTTATTCATCAAGAAATTCTAGAATTCGATCTGATTGACTAATATTTTGAAATTTTTCATTTAAAGTTTTCGTTTCGAGAAAACTTTGATTTTTAAATGGTTTTCTAAAAATAAAATAAGTAAATTTTTAATAAAATAGTATATTTTATTTTGTTTAATACATTTTGATTTCTATTATCAATCATAACGTTTCTGAGAAATGACGTTTCAAAAAATTACTTTCAGCATATGATTTTTTTTTGTCAAAACTCATTAGATGTTGTATTATTTGGTATAAAATACTCATAAATTAACCAGATATTTTCTAGGTTTGCACACTTCCATTTATTTTAATTCATTTGAATTTATTAACACAGTGCTAGAAAATCTTTTTGCTCGGAAAGTTCACTTTTCAGCAATGGTTTTATGAATTAAATATGTACATTTAATTCATAAAATATTAAAAAATATAGAAAATTCTCACATTTTAACTACAAAGACTACATATGTTGTTAAGGCCGCACTTTTCCTGCCCTTTTTTTTAAAGAACATTCTTAATTTAATTTGAAAATTAAAAATATTTTTTTTCAATGAGATTTTTAAATAGAATTTCATTATTTTGAGTGCTGTGTAGTGTTTTTCGTATAATTCGCATATGTGCCAAAAAGTTTGCAAAAATGTTCGAACGTGGTATTTGATTTTGGTTATAAATTCAAGCATGTCTTTTGGCAATGAATACAGGAGTTTCAAGAAGACTTTATACTAGAAATCTGATTTAAAAATCTACCATATTTATAGAAGGAAAACATGCGGTTGCGGTATTATGTCTAAAGTAGAAAACTTCATAGACTTAAAAATTATATTGAAATATTTTTTATATATATATATATATATATATATAAATATATATATATATATATATAAATATATATATATATATATATAAATATATATATATATATATATATATATAAATATATATATATATATATATAAATATATATATATATATATATAAATATATATATATATATATATATATATATATAAATATATATATATATATATAAATATATATATATATATATATATATATATATATATATATATATATATATATATATATAACTGGTAATCGGTCATATTAAAGAAAATTTTTGAATGCATAATTCAGTGAAAATTTATATTTCAGACCGTATTGTATATATAATATAATTTTCTTCAAAATTCGATTGCCCACAGGAAAGTTTGTCCGTTGAAATATATACGAAGCCGCGAAGCGAGGCTTTTATAAATTTTTCCTCGGGAAAAATCGTATGATAGCAAAATGTCGACGGGTAAAAATTGTTTTCAGGTCAAAATATTTCGCAACAACTTTTCTTCAACATGATTGTAACGCACACACACATACAGATAATATATATATATATATATATATATATATATATATATATATATATACAAATACGCCTTTGAGTTATAAAGCCTTACATGTGAATTTTTATTTATGTGTTTTCCTCTGTGAAACTTTAAAACGTTGCAAAGTTAAAGTTGTCGCAATACGAACAACTATTTCGATATACGTTGATTCCATTCGTGCGTTACTCGAAAATATTGCATTTATTCTAAGACTTTTATCTTGAGTGCTTCCCTTTGATATACACATATATATATATATATATATATATATATATATATATATATATATATATATGTCTTATAATATTTTAAAGTGTATGTATATACATTTTAATTATAATTTGATATCGCACAATAATGAAAAACAATATCAATTTACTACATTAAATTAAATAGTGGTGTTAAATACTATTTAAAGTTAATCCTATGTTATAATAACTAATAATAATAATATAAAATTTTCAAAATAGATTTATTTTTCAAACACTTTATGATATTTCATATATGTTATATATAAGCTAAAATTTATGTCAAAAAAGTAAATCGAATTTAATATATTCTATCTAATCACTTGAGAATATATATTATAAAAATATTTTGATTATTTCGTATATTCGTTTCATAACACCAATATTTGTCGAGCGATCGAAGCCTTCGACAAAGGACAAGGGTAAATATGAACTTTGTCCAGGTTTCGGTCGGTAGATCGCTTTCTCTTCTTTTTCTATTTTTTGTTCTTTCTTTTTTATTCCATTATTTTTTGAATAATTTTCTCGTTCCCTAAAAAAAAAAAAAAGAAAACGTATACGTATATAAAACAAAAATCGTGAACGAAAAAGGACGAACAGGAGGATACCCAAAGTTCATGTCCATGTTCGAACTTCGGAAACAACTCGTTCACAATTTGAGTTTGAGGTCCTTTCGAGGGTTTCAAGAAGTGCGCTCGACAAGCGATTACCATCCATATTACACACTCCTCGGGTAGAAAGGAAACCTTATATGTTATTTGTGTGTGTGTGTGTGTGTGTACGAATAAACGAATATACGTGTTGATATTATATGGAACTAAATTTGCAAGGATAACCTTGCATTTAAATTCGTACTCATTGCATTCAGATCTATAAGCTTATGCAAAATTATTAAATTCTCATATAAAATTTCATCATAAAGAATGATTAATTAAGTAATATTCAAAATAATAAAATATTTAAGAACGTACGATTTAATTAATAGCTAGCGATGTGAATATATTTTTTTTTATATGATATTCAATATTTGTCTGAATTAATTTATTACACGATTTTACGAAAATGTATATAAACTTTCGTGAATTCGTGTTTATTTTGATGTATAATGTAATATATCAAATATTTACATTTATTACTTTGTATTTTGACGTGTTTTACTTATTATAATATAATTGAAATTATTAGTTAAAACCGAAATTTGTTCGGAAAACGTAAATAAAAAAAAATACGAAGTTTATTTCAATTAACGGTTGAAAATCGATAATAATATTTATATAACTGAAAATTTACTATTTATGAATATATTTTTTTCTATTAAAAAAATAATGAATATATTTATTTATTTTATTTTATATTCATATATTATTAATTTATATATATTTATTATAAATTTAATATTTATATAAATCATTTCATACGTTGAATTCACTTGTATACTATTAATTTATAAAAAAAATTGAAATTTAATATATTTTTTTTATTTTTATATTATATATTATATTTTTTGATTGAACATTTTTATCAAAATATAAATTTGACTGGATACTAGTAGTACTTCAAATATAATTTTTGAAATCATAATTTAATTCTATAAATTCAAAACTCAAAAATATTCAAAAGATTTGTTGATAATATTTCATTACGAATATACATATATATTTATATAATATTTAAATAGAATTTCGAAAAGAGAAATATGTCTCAAAATGTAATCTTATAGAGTCGGATAGGGAAAAAGAGCTTTATCTATATATAAAACACAGTTTGTGTTCTTATTTAACGTTTTCAAAGGCGATACACATATTTTCATATAAAAGGCGAAACGTTCACGTTAACCGCTTCATTGCCGCGCAATTTTAAGCTTTCAAAAAAGCTCGCGACGATTTACGACCTCGGAATTGCAAAAAAACAAAAAAAAAATATTCTTCGCCCGTTTTCGACGTTTCGATATTTACATGTTTATATATATATTTTTTTATTGTCGCTATATTCTCGGTTAATTTTTTTTTATATTATTTTTATTTTACTCCCCGTCTTTCCAGAGTCTGCGGCGTTTTTGTTTTTGAACTTTTGGCGCTTTTGCAAAAATTTACGAGGCATTCGAGCGGTTAATTCAGTGTTGCCACCGCCCAGTTCAAAATAAATTTTAAAGCTTATATTCACGGCGTTGCCAACTTCGCGATACTTTTCCGCGGTATAAAAATTCGAATGCGATTTGCCAACTTGGAATGCATACAGTGCGTTTCGGAAATATCTTCTATTAAAATCTTACATTATGTTTGTATTATAGCAAAATTTCATACTAATTTATTATGTGAAACAAAAATGTCAGACACATACTTTACAATATTTACATTTTTTCCATTTATATTCGTTATTATATTCAGTCGTTCAAAGCAAATCTAATATAAATAATCATATTTCACCTGTATATATTATTTTATTTGTGAATTATTTATTAAGAAATCATTTATTAATTTTTATATTATTTTTAGAATTGAATTTCGTCAATATATATAACAAAATAAATGAATTCAGTAATGCTTCTTATAATATTTTATTTAGTATAAGGTGAAAAATAGTTAGATAAAGTAAAAAAAATATTTAACATTTTTGGCATAAAAATAATTATAACAGATTTTACTAAATTGATGATTATAGATAATATATGTGTGTGTGTGTAATTATGATGACGAAAAGTATTGTTTTGTTGAATTAAAGTCGTACAGGCAAAAAGTATGGTATTATATAATGAAGCAAGTTGTCAAAATCAAAAGAAATCTAAGCGAAATTGGATCGCAAATGCTGAATTATTTCATACGAAATTATAAAGTAATAAGTTGAACTCAAGGATTTATATTTTAAGTTGTAAAGATCATTTAAGATTAAATTGTAAAAATATAGCAATAGTATTTGACGAAAAAAAAAGATACACCACCACGAACTATCTACACTATCTAATATATAAATATCTTTATTTTAATATTGGATATAGTGTAAATGTGCTATTATCTTTGTAAATGTATACAGTTTTGAACACACTGTATTTACGTATAAGCACATTTACATACTCGTTAAAGAAAGAGGTTGGACGAAGTTCGCGCTCGTAAAGTTTGAGAAGCTCTTTTCGATGTCGACCACCCCTCACCTCTCTTGACGATGTATACAGTAACAATTTGCATAAGGATTTTTTTGATGTTTTCAAATAAAAAACGATATTTTTTTTTCGATAAATTAAGCCGTCGCCAGAATAAAAATAATATATGTATATATTATATTATATAAAAAAAATACGTTGTTTTCCTTTACATGTGTTTTATGAGAGGCAATTTTGCGCGATGCGGTCGTCTTCGGAAAATAATGCTATATATTCGCGTTATGTATTATTATATTACATGCTATATATAATGGGGTATTATGTTGTTCGCTGGGGAGTGTGGAAAGTGGAAAAACTTTTATGAAGTCATGAAAGTTGATCTGCGTGATCCTGATTTATTTGGGGATCGCAGATGCGTTCGCAGTCGCGGAAAATTGGAAAAGAAATTTTCAATCCGATATTTCTAATGTTGAGATAAAAGTCGGAAAACTTTGAAAATTCTATTAATAATCGTATTTTTAATAACAGTTGTGATTTTTTTCTTCTATAATAATCTTAATATTTTCATTTTATTTTATCAATTTAAATATTGAAATAATTGTACATAACATAAATATTGATAAATGTGTATTTATAAAGATATTTAATTATTTTATTTAATATTGATCTAATTGTGTGTATATTATTATTAATATTGGAAATAAATATCCAGATGTTATTTGACATGTTTTAACGCGATTTCATTTGAAGTTTTATATGAAAATACAGAAAATTGAAAATTTGCATTTGTCAAAATAAAAATATACTGCGAAATCGTTTGCGTTCTACTCAAACTCGTGCTTAAATTTAACGTTAAAAGCCTTTTAATAATATAAGACGGTAGTTCGAGGACGTATAAATTTTGCAAACCCTTTAATCTCGCCCCCATAAAAGCCTACCGGTTCAATTTTTTTATTTTACTTTTTTTTTTATTCACTAAGAAACGCAAAAAAATGAACTACGAATGGCGCATTTTAAGGCTCGGTAATAAATTTAATGGTTTTAATTCTATTGCTCTATACGATTTTTTTCCTTTATTTTATTTTATGGACGTACTTTTGTATATTTTTTTTTTATTCAATATAAAAGCCTTAATGTTCAATGAATCAAGTTTTTTTTATAGTTTCGAATTTAATGGAGAGAAAATTTTGATATTTCCATTAGTAAAACTACCAATTTACATTTATAGTTTCTCTATATCGGTTTATTTATTTAAAAACATCTATTATTGTTTTAATAATAATAATATTTATATATAATATATTATTTTAATATGGTATTCTATATAATATTAATTGTTATAAAAATATACAATGGATTATATTTTTCAATAATTTATTAAGAAAATTTCGTTTTTTCTTAATAAATTATATACATTATAAATTGTATTTAAGCAGCTATAATAATATTTTTATTAATTTGAATTTTTGGATTTGAAACAATCATATTTGATCCATTCTGTATATAAGGCTATATCGATTAAATTCGAATGAATGCGATCGTATCAACGTCAAATTTCCATATCAAAACGACATATACCCGCATCTATTTCCAAGAAATTCGCGAAGTCATGTCCGTGGAAGGGGATGCTGCGCGGGCAGGGGAGGTATAAGGGCGAATTTTCCAGACTGGAAAGGGATCCTTCAGGTGCCCTTCGAACGATCCGGGTCATGTTTTACACATGTGTGGCCCTTTTAGAATTGATATTTGGAGTCGGATCGCCATCAAAGTGTTTATAGTATGAGAACGACACCGATATAGAGCTTTCGTCGAATGCGAATTCGATGTAATTCTCACTTTATGTACTTCTCATACGTATATAGAGTTTTCAAAAAGTATCAAGATCGATCGTTTAAAATATCAAGTCAAAATTTATACCGCTAAAAAATAAATAATAAAATTAATTTAAAAATTTTATATATGTGATAAATAATTGAGATTTTCTAAAATATATTCAATACGGATATAAAGTAGTATTTTGTTATGGAATAAAATTTATAAATCCGGTAACTTATGAATCACACTAGTCACATACACGTGTACGTTCGCTTTTCACTGAATCGAACACATAGTACCGCATTTACATTATATATATATATATATATATATATATATATATATATATATATATATATATATATATATATATATATATATATATATGGGATAGTATAGTATAGATATGTCGCCCCTTTTCGGTACTCCTCGTCAACCGCTGAGACGGGTCGTTTCGAACGACTCTTCACTTAATTACGGTAAGTGTGCCGAGGGTTGTTCAAAAATTAACGGAATCAGCATACACTTCCGGTTTGTGTGTGTGTGTGTGTATGTATGTATGTTGGAGCCGATCTTCCGATATTTGGAATTAAGTAAATCGGGCGCGCTATGTCGATAAAATGATTCAAATGTCGCACGTCGAAGAAAGCTTTTATGGTGAATTAAATATTCTCGCTCTCGGTGCTTTTAGATCTTGAACGAAAATTTGAATCTTTATTTTCATTAAATAAATCTTTGTTTGATTAAAATAGTTAAATTACAATTTTAAAGATAGAAAATACATATAATAGCGAGTTATTTAAAACGATTGAATCGTATCGGAAAAGAAAATCGAATCGTGCAACATTCAGGTTTTCTTTAAAATTGCGAAATAACATCGGTCGGTAAATCGCGGTCGCTTTTCTTGCGAGTTTTCCTTCACTCCCCTCCGGTTAAAGTGGGTCAAAGTTGAAGAAAAACGACGCAGAAAATAACCGGAACCGGTCAAGTCGGCATCGCGCTGAGACGGGTTATATGCGGCCGCGGGGTCAAACAGACCCCAAAAATAAACAAACGTCGCGTTTGTGTATTAATACTGCACTATACAGACACTTGTGCACGTGCCGGAAAAGCGTTATACAAACAATTTCCGTAAATTTTTCGTGGTTTCCCGCATTATATAAATTTATAACTCTATTACACGTGAAGAAAATGGGCCAATTTTGTACAAAATATCGGATATCTTTTATGTCAATTATTATTTTTAATTCTAAAAGAAAATAAATATATGGATATACCATATAAATATATATCCAGTTCGTTCAAAAATATATGTTATTTTATTATTTATAAATTAAATTCTAATAGAAGCTTTCACAAGGTTCACATTGAATTTCTCATTTTAATTAAATTGATTGAAATGCGAGCACGAGATTTTCTTAAGATATAGAAATCTCTCGCTTAGGGAAAACTATTTCCAATAATAGATTCACGAGATGGTTTATTGTGCTATATAAAATAATCGGAATTTGAGAGAAACTAAAACGGCTGATTTTATAAATTTGAAAAACTAAAATTGATATATAATAAATTTGTATTATTTTATAGTCTTTTTAATTAGATCATATATATTATTTCTAAAATTGGGTTTTGTTGTAATAAATAATTATTCAATAATTTTATTATAATAAATGAAAAATGTATATTTGGAGAATGGAGATTTTGATCATTTTATAACGGCAAAAAATAAAATATGAAAAACTGTACATTCTCGCGTTTCTAAATTCATCGAAGCTAATTCCCTACGGAAAACCGAGCACGCATATGTTCTACGGGAAGCGAACATTTATCATTTCGTGATTTTTCGCAGAGATTTTTCACACTTTAAAATATTTTCGGAGAAACTGTGCGATATTTTCACGCGGAATGATATATGCGAGTGCATGCGAACGTTTTTCGAACGACGACACCGTAACAAAATGCATATTTTTCCATACGTGTCGTGCGCACTTTTCCATTTTCGGAAAAGCGCGCGCACAAGAAGAAAATGCATCGTAGAGCACGTACTACGTGACGTACCATTTGATACGATTCCAAATGGTTTTTCCGGTTTTGTTTTCATATTCGATGATTGAACGTGTTTTATTTCCATATTTTTAAATATTTTATTAAGATGCAGTGACATACTCTTATAAATAAATATATAAATATTTTATTCAGCTATACTACAATATTTCCTTAGATATTTTTTAAAAATAAATATATTTTCAAGTGATGTAGTTCAGAATTTATATTAGGTGCAGACAGAACGCACATTTCATAAATATTATTATTTTTTTGAGCTTTTGACACACGGAAAGTAAAGCGTTTCCGCTTTTCCGAGAACTAGCGACTTGCTTATACCACTTGCATAAGCAACTCGAGTTTCCTGCTCTGGCATTTCCTGTATATTTACAATTCGTTTTATACACGTCAACGAGTAACTTTTCAGCGTTAAATAAAATCGTTATAAACTTGAAAATTTGCAATCGATTTTATAAAAATTGTCTACGATTGCGTTCTTATTTGAATTTTTATTTTTATCATATTTATTATTAAAAATTTATGGAAAATATCTTATATATTGTTGGTTTTGTGTATGTGTAATAACGTTTGTGAAATTCACTTATTGTTTTGCGTCGTATTGTAATATTAGATTTCAACTATTGTATTGTTACTATGATTCAGTTCTAAAATCATATTCGAAGCGATTCAGACGATTTTCTCTCTGAAAATTGAGTGCATTGTTAAAATGTAATAATGGAGTTATGAATGTAATAATGTTCTAATATTCTCTATTATTATTATTATTAATTTAAAGAATGATTTTAGGTTTATATATATATATATATATACGTAATATAATGCGATATATTGCTATTTTTGGATATATTGTCTCACTAGATGTATTGTCGGCCGCGCGAAATAATAGTGGTACACGTCCAAGTTATTGTTTTTCTAATGTAATAAAGCGATTCGAACACAATCAACGCGAATTTTCCTCCATCTCGGAAAAATTGATAAGAAAATGAAATTCTCATGGTATACGTGCGACGTACGACGCTCTTTTCCTGGATATTTTTCCGGGAAAATTCCGAGAGCCGAGACCGTAAACGCGTTATATCAAATTGGATTTGTCCGAAAATCTGTCTCGTCTCCACAGACGCGGCCTTTTGTGAACAATCCTCTCTGACTTTTCATCTCTAACGAAAGAACACACACACATATATACATACATAATAAAAATGTATTTTTTTATAATTAAGAACAAATTTAATATTGCAAAACTGAAAGATTTTTCATGATATACTTTATCTCTATAATTTTTTTTTTTGATTTAATATAAGTCAAAAATTTACTGAATTTATATACAGTTTCAATGATATTATATGATTAGTTTTGTAATCGATAAATTTATATTATTTATTTTATAATATTATTTTTTAAGTATTTCAATATATTATATAGAAAAAAATATATATAAATGTAATATAATTCTTATATTCAATGGTGTATTTAGTAATGTAGCGTAGAAATATTATTTTATCGTTAAAATTTCATGGTATATAGCTTTTTATAAATCGAAAATATGAGAAAAACAATGTGAATAATGATTAAAAAACAATAATATTTTTTAAATTGCTTTTGAGCGTTATTCACGAGAAGTATACCAAACGTTTACCTCAAATTTTTCACGACCATAGAGAGATGCGTGTCGTGAAAAAGGGCGAACTGAGAGGCACGATGGGCGGATTCGAAAAATAAATAAATAATTAATATTTGCGACGACGTCCGCCCTTCGCGGGACTCCTTCCAAAATAAATATTCGCATAAATCTCCGCGTGAAAAATGACCCGCAAACACACTCGGGATAAGAAGACGTTTTTGCATTCCCTTTAGGCTGGGTTTTCGTGGGCCAAGGGACGCTCTTTTCCTCGCGCGTGAAAAATTGAAGAGATTTTCCATTTTCCTCGTCGCCAACCCGGGCCCACCCGCTTTTCGTCGCAAGGCAGACGCGACCTTTATCTACCGTTTTCTCGCATCCCCTCCGTTTCCCCGCCCTCTGATTAATTAACATTGCGAATCCGTGAAAGCCTTCAGACGTTTCTCGGGAAAAATTCTGCGTATTCAACCCTCCGGTTTTTCGCAGATAACGGAATTTTGTTTACGCACGTTGACAGTTATCATTGAAATTATTTATTTGATGTAATTAATGCCTTTTTTACTTCCCAGTTTTATATTTTAAATTTATATTCATTATATATATATATATATATATATATATATATATAGTATAAATTAAAAAATCCTAAAATATAATATGTATAAAATGCTAGCGTCGGTAGATATGTGTACTTCAAATGATTATAATACATACAGTATATTTAAAAGTAAAATTAATTTATTTTAATGAATTCAATAAAAAAAATCATGTATTAGAATGTTTTATCACTAATCTATTTTATATCGAGAAATAATAATATAATAAAACATTATTAATATAAACATCGATAAATTTATATTCAGATATTCGGGTTGACAGAATCGATTTAACATATCAAAGTAAATTCTAAACCTTAAGGCTTGCGGTTTTCATTCGACAATTTAACGATTTTTTTATTTCGCACTCAGGGGGATGAAGTAAATGAGGTGAGATAGTGTCGAGCGAATACGTTTTCGCTGTGACCGTAGCCTACGTTGTACACACGACAACCGCCATAAAACGAAAAAGTCGTAAAAGTTTTACAATACGTGTAGAAAAAAAAATTAAGAGTCGCATAACACGTTAACGACACGATAAAACGAAATCGCACCCTGTCCGTTTTATCATTTTTTATTCGGCAGTATAATTATTTTAATAAAAAAGAAATATATATATATATAGTAATTAATTTCAATTTAATATCAAGCGATATCTTTTCATAATTGATGATTCATTGAAAGTATAAATCGTTCGTAATGAATATTTATTTTAATGTTTTTTTTTTCATTTACACTGTGTGATTTTTATGTTGATTTGTAAAAATTATAACAAGCTTGACCTTAAAGCATCACAAGTTTTATGCGTTTTTTTATGACTTTATATGTGAACATATCATAAAAAAGGGCTTTTTAATGTTTTTACGTCTCTTTATCAGACGTAATATAAAAATGTTTTTAAATTGAATTATGTATTGTTGAATTAATTAATTATTATTTTTGATATTTTATTATAAAATACTTTATGTTATTTTTAAATATTTTTAAAAATCTTTATTTTGTCCTACAATGCTAAAATAATATATAAAAATATTTTTTTTTTAAATCAAAATTGAATTATTATCCGTATATATATATATATATATATATATATATATATATATATATTTAAAATTAATTACGTATAAAGTACAGTTTTTCCGTTAGCAGGCTACATAATCCACTTTTGACGTTTACGACTTACGAAAAATTAGGTCGATTTCGTGAAAAATTAATTCGAATTCCATTTTCCAAAAAAAAAAAAAATATATGAAGCACTTCTAAACTGGCACGTCGAAATTCGCCCTCGGCGACCGATTTAACGCGCCGGTCCTCAAACTTTTTGCGTCGCCCCCAAATTAATTTTATTTTGATGAATTGCCGTGCCCTTCGGACGATCACCTCCGCATCCCGCCCTCAATCCTCACAAAACCCACCTACCTAAATGCGGACCCTTTTTGCAGGCGAAACACTCATCGCCCCAGCTTCAAAGGCGGGTAGTTAGGTGGAGTTTTGGGAGGTTTTGGTTTAAGTCGCGGTCTGGTCGGTGGTAACATACCGTCAGATTTATGGCTATGGTAGAAGTTAACTTGCGCACTTCTTGTGTGTTGGCAAGACGCAGCAGCAACAGCAGAAGTGGAAGAAGAACCTCCCAAACCCCAATTCCATGTCCCACTTTTGTAATGCTATGCGCTCGTTTGCCAAAATCGTATAGTATCTGAGGAAATTGAGTGAATTTTATTATATAATTATTATCTTTAAACAGTTTGAATACAATATAATGCAATCTGTTATTCATCTCATATAACATTTTATAAATAGGTTTTTTCATAACAAAATTTAATAGATAGAACTAACATAGTTTATTTTCGAGACAAACACCGACCAGTAACTCGAATTTGAATTAATATTTATACATAAAAATGTATTACAAGTCATCTCATATAACTTTTATATATAATAATTATTTTTTGCATTATAATTATTCATAAAATTATGATACATTTTTACTTAATTTGGAACGTTTATCGGAGTGAAATTTTGCAATCGATTTTTCAACCACTTCCCAATATTCAATTGAGTTGAAATTTTGTACACTGGCTCATTATCGATGACAACACACTTATCGTGTACCCCTTTCTTCTTCATCTAAAATTTCCCACCTTCTTAAAAATGGTTCTTTTGTTTATATATAAGTATATGGCACATCGATATATATTATTACTATTTTTTTTTTTTTGGACTCGCACGCAAAAAGGACGCACCCTTACCTTAAATGTCCCCGTTTTTCATCCCCTAACCGCCATCCTCTACTTTCTAACCGCCTCAAGTTTTCAGAAACCTCACACCTTTTCGTCCCCCAAACCCCAAGTGCGACTCGAGACGGACAAACTTGGCGGCAAACAGCGTTAAATCTCTTGCAGGCGTCGCCCGTTGCAACCGTCGATTCTGTTATTATGTTCACGTGGCGCACTTTACCGATAATTATTAAAATATTATATTACACACACACACACACATATATATATATATATATATATATATATATATATATATATATACAAAGAAACCTACCATATAAACAATATATGTATATTTATAATAATTATACGGTTTAATGGTAATCTTGGGAGTCATGTATTACATGCAACTTTGGTCATAATCGAAGCGACGACGTCTTGCAAAATTTACCGCGTATTGTACGCTTTATTAGATTAAACCGCCAAAATATATATTAAACTTTATATATAAATAAATATGTATGTGTGTGTGTTGAAAATTAAACGCAATATATTTTATATAATATATTTTAATTACATAAATTAATCATTTATATCGTGTAATATTTTATCGATGAATAAATTCATGATTTATTCATTAAAATATCGCAATTTTCTGTGCGTTCAATTAATTTTATTATTAATATAACTGTCAAATAAATAGAAAGAATCATTTATCTAAACGAAATATATTGTAAATATAAGTTATTAATTTAATTAATTATTCGTGTGATATATTTCTTAAAATTTTTTATAATTGATATAAATATTATATTAATAAAATTAAAATTCTAAATAAAGAGCGATCAATAGGCGAATATATCCGTTACCACCGTTTTACCGCATTTATTCAAATTTAACATTTACATTTGTATTGCTGTTGTAATCTTTGTTTATGCGATTCGGAATGCGCAATTGCATTTTTGGTTTAATTATTCAAAATAAGCTTTGAATCACACAATATGAGGGTTGCATTGTTTAAACGTTTATATGTGGGTTCGATATATAAATGAACGGTTAAATATACAATTGAATTAATATTTTATTCGATTAAACGTCGAGTATAATTATTAGATAATAGATTGATTATGCGATCATCTAATTAATATTAATAATATAAATATTTAAATTAATTCAGCTTTGAAATAATATTTTCAGAGCGAATTAATCCTGAATATTTTCTTATTCCTTTAAGTGGATGTTAAAAATGACATCAGCGGCTGTATTCAAGCGTTCGAAGCTCCCGCCTTTTTTCTACTTTTCTTTCGTTTCTTCTCTTCTTTTTTTTTTTAATTTCTGTCGAAATTGAAAAGTTTCCTCTCTTTCGCTTATTGAGAAAGTTCCTTTTTTTCCGACGAATATCAATAATAACTTGCCAGCTGACGGACTTCGCACAAAAAAAAAAATAAAATAAAATAAAGAGAAATCCGCTCAAACGTTCCCTCTATATTAATCTGCTCGCTCGTAAAAAAAGATTTCGTCCGTCCTTTTTTCTTTTCCTTCTATCCGCTTTTTTTTCTATTTTACGTACGAATGGATATATATATTTTTTTTTGAACCGCTCTGTAGTTTAACGGAACCAAAGAAAAGTTTAACGATTCGATTAAACGAGTTTAAATCGTACTTATCTAACATAATTTTTATACTTATCTAATGTATAATTTATAAAATTAATTAATTCAATTTATTATTTTAATTCGTCGTTTATTAACGATTATACAATTTTATAAAATATTACTTGAATTATATGCAGTACACGATTTTCGATTCTACTCCCCATAATTAACTGGAAAAATAAACAGCTAGTTATGAAAAGTGATTGTTTATGTTATTTTTTTTTTAAAGTCTCTAATTATAACTTTATTTGTTGAAAGCAAAGCTGTGTTATTTTAGGTGTTGGTAACGTTCGCAAGTTTCATATTAATTTTCAGGTTAATATTACTAAGAACAACAATTCTTAAACTGTTCATACATATAAATATCTAGAATAATTCTAAAATTAAATATACATCTTCATCTAATTTAAATTAACGAATTTGCTTTAATAGATTATAATTATATTTAAAATATATTAAATAATATTATTTTTTTAATTCAAAATAATTTTAATGAATCTTAAAAATATGCATTTTTATATGAATATTTTTAGATTATAGATGATAAATAACATTATCCTATACTCAAATGTAATTTTAGAATACACTTTGAGAAACTTTGATATGGAAAGCTTTACTGTTAAGTCACGAGTATATTATAGCTTAACTATATACAGGTGTTTGCCGTATTTTATACTGCTGGACAAAATTAAACGTGCTCGTCGCTAATTAAATATAAATTAAAACATTTTCCACATGAAATGTCAGCGATTGCTTTCCACGAAAGCTCGTAAATTTTAAACCTTGCTTTTTTTGTGCTCCACATAAACAAACCGTTATATAATTTTCTTAATTAGAACTAATCAAGAACGTCACTTTTTATTTAGTAAATTTTTGCGGTATGTTTTTCTTTTGTATTTTTTTTTTCACTCACCCATATAAATTATTAATTTAATCAGTGAAGTAATATTAAAAAAAAAATTTATACTGAAAGCGTATAAAACAAAATTTCATACGAGTAAACAGCGTAACGTTATAAATTAAGGATTTGTCGCAAATGAACAAACTAATTAATTATCTTAATCTGTATAGTGTTTCGACATTAAAACACGAATGCACATTGTTCAATATTGCGATTAATTTATTTGAACGTCTGCAATCTCGATTTTAACCGATACGTTCGCAGTTAAACCGATTACTAAAACTGCGGCGTCTAGACAAAATTTTCAGTTTAAATATTTATTTATATCGAGATAAATTGAAAGTCGCATGAAACGGTAAACAAATAACGCTTCTTATGGTAAATATTATAAATCTATTGTAATATAAAATATATAGACGCATTATATATGTTGTTTATCATGCTAGAATATATTTTTTCATATTAAATATTTATTTTATATTTTTGTAAATAAAGTGCATTTTTATATTTGTTTATGATAAAAATAAATTTAATATAATATATTATACATGTTGTAATTTTTTTTAATATATTCTCATTGTATTAAATAATTAATCACTATATTTGTATACGTTTAATAAACAATGTATAAAATATGCAATATAATATAATAATTTTATACTAGTCTGATTTAGATATTTTGTAATACGTTTTGAACACTTTAAGGCTTTTGATTTCGGCTCGATTGCGTCGTAACAACTCGAAATTTCCAACAACCCGTAAATTATTTACAATATACACAAACGAGTGTGTATGTATATTTTCGTAAAGTTAATCACAAAACTGGAGAAATGCATAAATATTTATGGATGTGAGCGGTAACAGCCAGTTTTGGGCCCCTTATCGCGAGTTACAACCCATTATGGTGGTTTTATGCTTTCGCCCTAACCCTCAAGTCCTATATCGAACTAGTATTATAACAGCACATAATAACGATTCCTGAATAGTGCTATCCACTAACTTAACTATAACCATCTCTCATGTTTGCTCCTATTATTTCTATTTATGTACAGATAAAACGATACGCGTTTCTAGCTAGTTTTACGCGATCGTTTAATTTTTATAACGTGTCGTTGAGATGATATGTATAATAAATCGATGTTTTTTTTTTTTGTGAAAGTCATATATATTCAATTATTTTTTGTTTAATACATCGTTTAATTAATGCTTTTGTAATTATTTTAGTTTTATTCTAAATATTTTTAGTAGATTCTAAAGTTATGATACAATTTACCATTTATCCTTATAATTTTACTAAAATTTTTTACTTTCACAACCGAATACAATTCATTTACATCAATACAATCCTAGTTAATATAAAAATATATAACGTTATGATTTAATGTCCTGATTCTAATATCTTAAAACAAAAAACATATATGGTAGAGCCAACCAAAATTAGATTTATCATTATAAAAATACTATTTTTAGGATGACATCATCAATATTATTCATAGAAAAAAATATATGCTTCGTATAAACATGATTCCAATTGATATAAATAAGTTGACTAACTGTCCTCCTTTTGGAAGGACAGTATCCTTTTATTAAGTCGTATTCTCTGAAAAATATTCTCCTTTTTGTCTTTCTTTTTGAAATGTGTTTTAAGAGTTTATAAATTGACAAAAAGGTTTTCTCAGAGTCGTCGACAATCTTTATTCACAATTCAAAAATCTGTTCAAAGAATCTTAACGCGTCCTCCTTTTCAAAAAAAAAAAAAAAAACGATCCTTCATCATGTCCTACTTTTCATTGTAAAAAAAGTTAGTCACCTTAATGTAACGTTGCTCCGAAAACCGATTAATTACATTAAACTAGACACATTTATATAAGAAACGATTTTCCTATTAAAAATATCGTATAATATACATATATAATAGCATTAATCAATTCGTTCAGAGTACAAAATAATTGACAAACTTTTCCGTCGCTCTGGTTAGGTGAAACTATTTTCTTAATTAACTTAGTTTTAATAGATTGAATTATTTCAAGTTCGGTCAGAATACGGTGACAAACATTTCAAGCCGACTTACACATTTATATAATAATACACACACACACATATATATATATATAGAATATTTTAGCTATTTTCTTTCGAATTTTCCGTCTATTTCACGTCGTATTATATATAAATATATTGATTAAGTGTAAGCCCCTCTAGAATATCTCTGTTATAACATCGGCACACATTTTACGAGGTGCAAGATTCCGAGAGGTGCATTATTTTAGATTATGGTCTGAGAAACAAGGAGTCTTTAAAATGTAACGTTAACAACGTTTGAAACCATTGTTCTTAGTGGAAAATGCTATGAAGCCGGTTATATCATTGTTTATCATAAAAGAGAATATTAGACTTAACGAATATATTGTAGTCTCTATTTATTTCTTTGTTCTCATATTTTAAACATTTTTCTAAATAAAAATATTAGAAGATTATTCTGATAATATTTTAAAAATTGTTCTAATGACTATAATTTATTATTCGATATTATTTAAATTTAATATTTTATATTGATTCAATAATGAATTTGAATGTTTCGAAATGCTGCATTAACTTTGAACCATGACAATTATCTATTTTAAAGTAATAGAAATAGAACAATAACAATTTTAATAAAGGACAAAGTCTTGTATATTTTATTTACAAAGCAATCTAATAGCAATTCAATGTTTTCTTGAAAAACATTTCAATATATAGAAACTATATATTTTGAAAATATAATTTAAATTGCTTTATAAATCACAATATTGGTACAAAAACAGAAAAAGAAACTTGACTAGTTACGGTGCATAAAGTGTAATGAATAACTTAAAGGAATAACGTGTAACCGGAAGTACGGAGAAAGCAAAAAAAAAACATGTTCCGTGTGAAAAGTTTCTTCCGGAAGTGACCCATTAACATACTATACACTTGAGGTTTTCTGTCCGAGGCACTCGAAAGACCGGAAGGAAGAAACTGGAGAAAAGCCGGAAAATCGGAATGTTGCTTTCGAATCGAATATAATATTGTGATATATTTATTTTACTGGTTAAAAATATATATTTTGAAGAATTAATATTCTTTTATAGTACATAAAGTAGATAAATAAATATTTATTTCAAAATTTAATTTAATATATTTTATTTTAATATGGTTAAAAAAGTTTATAGGCTTATTTTTTTTGGTGAAAATCATGAGAATTTTATGTCAAAATTGAGAAAAACGAAAATTACGTCACCTTTATCCCCGTTTTGATATATGGTCGTTTTAATAAAGCCTCTTTTCTTGCATATATAGAAACATTAGGGTCGTTTTTTTTTTCTTTGCACTTGCCAAGTGCCAACAACCACTTTGTCTGCTACCTAATACCGTAAAAAAATTGCAAAATAGGGGCCAAAAACCGGCAGAATTCGATACCTTCGTTTCTATACAAAACGAGATTATTCCCTGGTAAAGGGGAGGATTTTTGCAATCCGATTTATTAAATAAATATCTAAAAAAAAGACAGAAAATCGTGGAATGCGGTGAGTCTTGTAAAATTTTCGTAATAAAAACGTTATCGCTCTAACCGGACGCCGTGAAAGAGATGAGTTTTCGTCGCTTTCATAGTCGTCCACAGGTTCAAAACTTTAGTCGAGAGGGGACACAAAATAAAATGGAACGAGACCGTGGAAAACGAGGAAAAGTTGTCTGGAAAATTCTTAAGGATTTTCCTCAAAAGGGTTTTTCGCATCCTTGTATGTACTTCCACTTTGCGAGAGTCGAGTCTCTTTGAAGAAATGCAGCGAATTCGATTTTATTCTTGCATGCGAAATTTCCAATCGGTGCATTTAAATTTATAATGGCAATTGTGCGAGAATTCTCTACTTTAAATAATAAATCTAAATATAAGTATATGGTAGAACGTTTTTTACATTTTTTTCATTATATATATTCTCGAGTAGTTGATAAAATTTTAATTTAAAATGTTAAATAAATAAATATTTCGAGAGTATCTATTTTATTATACAGATAAGTTCATAGTTCAAGTTTTGTAATTATATAATAAAAATTGAGAATATGCTGCAGCAATTTATATATATTTTAAATTCCAAGTTGCAATCTGATCTTATAAATATGTTTTTGGAGATTACTAAAATCTGAATAATGTTGTTTAAACATCTTATAAATAATATTTTTAATATATATTTACATAATGTTAACAAAATATATAATTTTATATTTTTTGTGCAAATATAGTTTTGTTTTATTAAACGAAAAAGTAAATAGTCCAGCAGATGGATTATACGAGTGTATAACATGACGCGGAGGCACGAGAATTTTACCGTTCTCGGTAAAATTGGAAATTTTCCGGAAACGGAAGCAACGGCGACACAATCTTAAACGAAAACTTAACTCGCACTAATGGCGAGACGTCCTCGCTTCCGATGTTTGAGGATCGCTGGTATAGCAAATAGTGAGACAGCTGTCGCTCGGGGTCCCAGCGTAATATTTCAACTGAAGTGCACCAAAGTGAGTACTGAAGTGCAACTGCACCGCTCTTCATCCGACCAATATACACATACATACGGGAAAATAAAGTTTTCCCACAGGGTTGGTTCTGGCTTGTGGAAAACTGTGCTATTGCACCAATTAAATACGTACACGACTTCATCGCATATGCTCTCAGCAAATTAACATAAGCTCGAATTTATACGAATCGATATATGTAATTACTATTAGGCAACATTAAAGTTATATGACTGATTTTTTTATTTATTTAATAAAATTATTTATTAATATTTTTTTTTAACTAAATGAAAGTGACGATTACCGTACGTATTTTTGGACAGTTCTTAAATTTGGATAATTGGAAAATATGGTGTGACGATACGGTGCAACGTGGACAAATTTTAGTGTGGGGTCGTTTTGACCCGAAACGCATACCGACCCACGAAACGACCCATTTTGAATTTTGATGAGACTCACGTCGCCATTCCGTTCTGAACGCCGAAGAATTCCTCGCGACATATGTAAAATTTTCACGTAGAATTTTCATATTATTCATAAATATTTCTAGCTTTTCCGTTCCATTTATTGTTTTATTGTTGTTTGTGTGCAATTGAATACAACATGTCATTCGCCATTTGTCATAATGTCTGAGAATACGACTGCATATTTATCAGTCAGCTTACAGATTTCAAAATATCAGTACGACTTTGTATTATTAATGTTTGTGAAATATAAAATAATTTTAAATATCGTTGATATATATATTAGTAATTTCATAATTGACTACATAACATAAATTAAATTGAAGATGAGGGAGATTTAGATAATGATATAAAAAAAGAATAATATGATAATCGTTTATTATTCTTTCATTTTAAAATAATGAAACTATAAAATTGAATATTTAAAAGAAGATAAAAATATATATTAAAAAATATATAGTTAATTTTAA
This sequence comes from Leptonema lineaticorne, assembly GCA_024500535.1. NCBI lineage: Eukaryota > Metazoa > Arthropoda > Insecta > Trichoptera > Hydropsychidae > Leptonema > Leptonema lineaticorne. The sequence continues at coordinate 6,560,848 of JANIJI010000016.1, read as the reverse complement.
TTATCAGATAATACATATCAATAAGTAATTTGAAAAAGAATGTTCATTTAATTACCTATTTATATATGACATTTATTTTTCTAAATTTATATAATTGATTTTATAACATGAAATGTAATATTGTTTCCTGGTCAATGTAATTAATTATAATTATTGGTATACTCTATAATTTGATCAATATTCACGTTCTATAATAGTTATAGCATCATTGCTTTGATAATTAATTAAATGTTGACCAAGATAACATAATACAAATATTGATTCTAAAATTAAAAATAATTCATTATTAGTGAGTTAAAAATATATTTAAATACGTATTAACTTTGTATAATTCGATATGGAAATTGCTAGATATATCAGTTATATTAATATATATTTTATTTTAATTATTCATATTAATTCGAAACATAAATTTAACTCTTGAAATATCCGCTAAAACAGCACACGTTTGGTTTATAAATTTAGAATTTTAATAAATAATTCATGTAAGTTTATATGATAAGATTCATATAGAATGACATAACTTTCGCGATGTTATCTAATTCTTGAACGTAAACTTTCATGAATTTTATCTATGTAATTTATATTTTGTTATAAAATAATTGTTGGATTATTTAACATAGAAAACGTTGCATTAGCGTATTAGAATTGAAAATTAAATGAAATGCATTGCAATAAACCAACAATAAACTAATCAACAAGCAATTCAATTGAATCACAAATTGAAATAGCGGTCTTTGAAATCGGGCAAGGAAAAAATATGCGAGTAGCACTTTGAACAGTCATTGCGAAAATTGTTCTCGTTCGCCACAATGAATGCTGCCTCCCCCCCCCTTTTATTTTTTCTCTTTTTTAAAAATAAAATATCGATTTTTTTTATTAAACAAAAAAAATAAAATAAAACAAGAAAAGAAGGATGCGGACGACGGTTCTTTTCAAAGTTGAAAAAAACATGGCGAGATTAAAAAAAAAAGTGGCGAACTTGTTAAGGCCTTTTCAATTTTTCGAACCTCCTTTTGTCCTCGTTTCACCCCCCCCCCAAAACGCTTGATTATTTTGCTTCGTTTCCCTTATTGAACTTATCGATGAATATATTTATTTTTATTTTTAACAATTGATATTATTTATTTATTTTGTTCTATTTTCAGTGAAACCTTCATCGGTTAGAGTTTTGGACGGCGGAGGAAACTTGGTTCAAAACGGATCAACCCTTGGTCCATTAAAAGAGGGTTCTAAAATTAAATTGGAATGCATCGTCACGGGTGGAAGACCAATTCCGAAATTAGTGTGGACTATTAGAGGGAAGGAAATTGCAGGTAAGAATTTTCTTTTTTAAATAATTATTATATCAAATTATTTTGTAATGATTAATTTACGGGGATGTCTTTTATTTTTTTTTTTATCATTTTTTATTTTTGACGCTTTATATCCGGATATATGTGGATATATGCTAAAGTAAGTCAGTCAATTGGATACAAATTTGAAGTCTTTTTATTCACCCTCATGTCGAATGATGAAATTTGCCAAAGTGCTCTCAAAATATATGTATAGGCAACTGTTTTATATATATGTGAACTTCTATATACAGGCTGGATAAAAAAAATCCTTACATCAGATTTTTTTTAAATATTTATTTGATTCTAAAGTATTTAATTCTGTATTATGTATAGAAATTAATATAAATATAATTAAATGAATTATTTTTAATTTATTTCACAGTAAATAATATTATATATATATATATATATATATATATAACGTTGTTTATGAATTTTTGATTCGATTCAAGAAATATATTTTAAATTCTAAATATTTAATGAATATGGTTTTAATATTTTCGGAACACACTGTATCTGCACGAACGTATTGGGGAATATGTCGGTGTTTTCGGGGTAAGCGCCGTGGGGTAAGCGGAGTAAAAGGTCGACCACGTGGATAGCGAAGGTGGAGCAACACAATAAAGGGGTGAATGGAAAATCGGAAAAACAAAAGAGAAAATCTTATCAAAAGCCGTGAACGAGTTGGTGGGAAAGCTCGCAGCTTTTTTGATTTTTTTTCCTTCGCCTTAGTTCCCCTTTCAATACCCCCTATTTTTCTCTCTTGAGGAAAAAATCGCGAAAAAGCGATTTTTTTTACTACGAGAATATTTTTTTTATTCCAATTCGACGCGAAAAAAATTTCAAGAATGTATCGATGAAAAAAATGACCTCGGATGGTATTCTTTTTTCTAACACACACACACACACACACACATATATATATATATATATATATATATATATATATATATATATATATATATATATATATATATATATATATATATATATATATATATATATATATATATATATATATATATATATATATATATATATATATATATATATATATATATATATATATATATATATATATATATATATATATATATATATATATATATATATATATATATATATATATATATATATATATATATATATATATATTCTTAGTCGTCTTTTTAAATCGGAAATGTGTCGTTGGATCGTTTATTTATCGGGTTTCTCTTTGCATTTCTTCACAACTACCTCATAAGTTTTGCCAATTTTAAGACTGTTTTTTTATTAAAAAAACTTTTAACCAAAAAAATACTGTTGTTTTCTATATATAAAATAAACAATTTTTATATTTCATGTTCTAAAAACAATTCTATAGAAATTTTAATATATTCAAGAATTTTTGTGAATATATATATATATATATATATATATATATATATATATATATATATATATACAAGAACGCTTCTGAACCATGTTATCATTAAATGTTTATACATAACTACATTATGATAAATTTATTCATCTTTTCTAATAAGAAATTTCATCTCGTATTTCTATATTTAAATATAAATAGAATATTGTGGTAAATGTAATTTATTATGATACTGAAGTTTGTTTATGTTGAAATTCAATTTATCGTGTTGTATATTAAAGAGTAAATATAAATCGACATTATGATGGTAAATAACAAATCATGTTAAATAGAATATTAAATTTATATGTAACGGTCATTTTTTTTAATAAAAACTGATTAATGAGTTATATAAATGTTTATTTAATAAAAATATTAAATTATTTAATTGACAGTATAAATATAGTAGAAAATATTAGAAAAGTGGTATATTTGGATTATATTATATTATATTATGGGATATTTTACGTTGTTCTCTATGCGTAAAAAACACTCAAGATACAAGTGCTCAAAATGAAATTGAGCGCATAAACATCGAAGCCGTATATAAAATGCACATAGAAGAATATATATATATATATATTTACAGATATGTGTATAATAAAAACAGCATATACGACGATTTATAAATCGTAAATATTGAGACTATGCATATATTCGTATTATGTATTCTTGAGAGTTTATGTAATCCTCTTGTGTAAAAATGTTCTAGGTAAGGGCTTTTCCCTTTGACTTTTCCGTCGAGGCCGGATTTATGGGGTTTGCGGAACCTTTTTGCTGCAAACGTTACGCACGCACACATTCACTCACACACACACACACACACACACATATATATATATATATATATATATATATATATATATATATATATTCACACGTGCTTTCTACTTTTTGCATAAATTGATGGGTCGAACAGTCTATCTGTGTGTAAGGGATGAACGTTTGAGTTTTAGGGACTCTTATGCAAAATCAAATCCGCGATAATGCGAGGTAGAACGCCAAAGGTGAAAAAGGTAACCGGTCAATCTTTTTTCAACTTATATATGTATATATTATATATTCCGAGAAATGAGGCTTTGCTGCTCTTTGATCGGATGCGAAAAAAACATTTATATATTATATAATATATAGTATATATATATATATATATATATATATATATATATATATATATATATATATATATATATATATATATATATATATATAAAGATGAGCGAATCGAGAGAGCAAAAGAATATTCGACGGAGTAAAGTTACTTATTTTATTTTTCAAGCATTCAATTTTCCACCCTTAATTCAATATGGAATATTGCGTTCGAGTATTTCCTTTTTTTTCCACTGCATTATGGCTGTATGATTTTCAGCGTCTTTCTTTCATACAATAAAATAAAGTGATATTTTTACCGGATAATACCTCGTTGCGGTAATCGATATATTATATAAACTCGTTTATATATATATATATATATATATATATATATATTTAAATTTAATATTTTTTATTTGATAAATCATATATATATCTGTATAATTTATATATAGTAGCTTTATATTTTCATCGGTGAAAATGAGGGGTCTTAAAGATTTCGTGGGGCCGGTGTCGGCACTTATTATTAATCGGCATTGTCGTTAATTTTTACAAATTGTTCACCCGTGAATTTCCGAAGATTTTATTTTTGTTTTTTTCAGATGGGAAAAGTTTCAAATTTCACCAACTTTTCCATTAGCGGCTAATTCCGTCCGCCGAAAACGGAAAATCGTTCTTGTATAGATCGTTATTATGACGCCTTCATATTCGATCAATAATATCATTGTTACATTTTTTTTAATGCTATTAAGAAAAAGAAATCCTATTAATAAAATTATTATGATTCTAAATTAATTTCAATTTAAAAATATTTGAATACAAACGAACATTTTCAGCAAATATGGACACAAAAAGGAAATTATAGCGGAAAATTTAGACTAAGCGAATTCAACTTCGCCTCATCATCGCGTTTTATTTTATGTTTTGCAACCAGCTGTACTTTTGTCCGCTTAACAATTTTTCGAAATTTTATTATTTTTTTTCCCCTCCGTATACAAACTCACAAATGAAATTTTGCTCTTTTTATGCGAATTTTGACTCGGGAATATTGTGTTAAAAACGAACATGTGCGGTGTCAAAATATGATAATAAATCAAAAAAAAAAATGTGCATCGTTAAAATAGGCTTTTGAAACATGTCGTTTGAAAATAGTATTTATATTCATATCAATATTTTTCAATTTTGTTCGTACACAAATCTATTTTCGAATTTATTTCATAAAAAACGAGTATAATACATGATTTTATACATACATACATACATACATATATATATATATATATATATATATATATATACATTTTTTTGAAGAATATTTATCTACTTGTTAGACATATTTATTAATTAAATTATGAAATAATTGTAATAATAAACAACAAAAAAACTTCAATCTCCATATTCGCCAGACACGACCCAATATGTATAATAAAGAGAAGCGTGTATGGTCGTCGTTTTACAGGCAATAGATGAGACAATGAATATTACTGAAAAAGCTCAAAGTAATTTTAAAAATTGACTTTTAGCAGTATTTTAATGAATGGATGAAACAATGATATTAGTATAAAAGCATATATTTGTAAATTATACTGAAATTGATAATACTGGTGTGAATGAATAAATCAAATTATTTTCAAAAATATATATGTATATATATATATATATATATATATATATAATTAACAATAAATCGATAATTTTTTTTTTACGTTTCCGTATTAACATCCAGGTATATAACACGTCATTATCGACGTACCGCGATTGAACCGGTAACGCTTTTTCCACATTGGCCCGTTATTAACATTGGAAACGGTTTTATAGTTTCCCAAACACGTTTCGGACCCCCTAATGTCATTATTACGTATCCAATTTCCCCGCTAGAATTGGCGTGCACCGAAGAAAACGGACACGTACACAATCAAACAACCGATTTTACGATTACACTATTAAACCGTTACACGAACTGATTTTTCATTTCGATTTTTCTCAAACTTTTTCTCATATCGTACGCGCGACAAATATTTTATTTTTTTTATTATAATCGCTAAAATATATTATTTATATCATAAAAGTATCTCTATAAATAATTTTATCATACTATATATAGTACATTTTTCACATATTTGTGTATTTTTATAGTACATATTTAATAATACACGTCATTATTTAAAATATAAAATATCAATATAAAAATTTTATTTCTTGAAAATCTTATAATTAAATTATATTTTTGATATTGATATTTTAATTTAAACTATTCATAAAAAATATAAATACAATAAGCTTTTTCATAGAAAAAAGCTTGTATATGAAGGTTGAATATAAATTGAAAACACAATATAAAAAAAATAATACAATCGTACTTTGAATTATAAATTTTTACATATATAATTATTTTTGTACTGTACTTTAGTCGTTAATTTAATTTTTAAATGTAGCTTGCAGATATTTATGTTATATCGAATTTCGATAAGTCAAGATATCACTGTATAAAAAATATTAAAATTTAAAATTGAACATTTTTATATTTTATTTATTATACACATATATGGTACAATATATAAACATATTTTTAAACAACCATTGCGATGTGTTTCAATTTTTATTTATTTAAGTTTAAAAATAATATTGTCAAATATCAGTTTAACTATGTTCATTCGTTTTATGGTTTGGCGGTTTGAGAAACACTGAATTACATCCAGTCGGACTAGCCGTAAACTAAACAAGAAGACAAATAACAATTTTACGGTTAACCGAGACCATAATCAGATTATTTTGAGTGCGATTTGGCGTATCGTTGTTCAAAATAGCGACAACTGTTAAAAAAAAATTATATTTTTGCTGTTTTTCTATTATATACACGTATTTTATTCGTTTATTATTTTCATTAAAATAAATAATTAATATATCATATTTAATTTTTTTAATTAAAATTTATATTATATATATATATATATATATATATATATATATATATATATATATATATATATATATATATATATATATATATATATATATATATATATATATATATATATATATATATATATATATATATATGAAATGAATTATTGAATCTATTAAATGTATGTTTATTCATGTTTTTTAACGAAATAACATCGTTTCAATCAACGCCATAAAATGATTGAATCGATTCATAGAAAGACAACTCCGTTTTAATTCCACTATTTGCTTTTAATTTTCGAACTGTTGATATGATCGGTGTGTTTTTTTTTTTATTATTTTCATTTATCAGCTGAAATTGGAAAAACATAATAGCATTTACCTTTTCATACGAGAGACATGTGTAGCTTTCGACGTTGCATTTTCCATTATAACCGATGTATTCAAACATACAATGTGTGCACATTGCAGGCGTGCGCTTTGAAGAAAGCGTCGCGAAAGCTCTTCTCGAAACTTTTGATTGTAGCTCGTTTTATAGCGATTTAAATACATAATATTATTTAAAACAAGAATACGTCAACATTGAATATATTTTATGCAACTATTCAGTATAAAATTTAATAATATATTATAATTACTATTAAACAATATTAAGTCAAATATAATATATATTAGATATAAGCGTACATATTTTTGAAATTGTATTATGATAAACGTTCTTTGTGTCTCAATAAAACGTTAAACAATTTCTGAACAAAAAAAGAAAAAGTTTATCCGTTTTTATATACTTTGCTATATTTATGCGCGCGTTTGTTCGGTTAAATCGGTCTCGCTTAATCCGGTTTCGTGATCAATATGTTGCTCGACGAATTGTCCGAATCATTCATTGTGTACGATTCATTGTTACATCTATTGTTCAAGTTATTTTGCGCAATATTGTTTTTATTTAACTGCGTATATTTTATATTATTTGTTTAAAATAAAAATATAATCAACTTTCCTTTAATATTAGTCGTTTTTTCGCGCGCTTTTATTTAACTGTTTCATGGTTTGTTTGTTTGTCGTAGTGGAATTTTAAAATCGATTTTTCGATCACTTCCAAGTATTTAAATGAATTAAAATTTCGCATAATTGCTCATTCTTGGTGACAATAAATATATCAGTTATCAGATTTATGAATTATTTGATTAAATAGTGGCAATTAATTAATTAAAATTTTATAACGATGTTTATGTGTATACATTTTTCCCATTATCTCCCTCTCTCTTTAAAAACGTTTTTTATTGTTTATTTATATTACAAATACACACATGTTTATGAATAACAACAAATAAAATTGTTCAGTATTAGTTAATTATATTTATGACGATTGTTTTATATTATATATTCGTCGTGTCTCATAGCGTTTATAATTTCATATAAATTATAAATTTTAATATATGTAAAATTATACGAATGATAATTAAAGTAGCGTGCAATTCTTCATCTGGAACATGAACGTGAAATTAAGCTTTCATCTTATGGTGCTAAACGGCAGTTTCTCACTATTTAACCATACATGAAGCAGTTAAACGTGTATCTATATATATGTATATAAAGTTATATTTATATATAAATGGGTATATATATATATATATATATATATATACATATTCAAATCGTAAAACTTGACTCGAGTGTATACTAAGAGAATCTTCTTATCTTAACGCAGACCAGACTCGCCGGTGAAATATTGCCTTTGGGCGTTGGACGACCATCCCCGTCTCATAAATTTCAACCGAATTTATGTTTAGATTTTATTTCAATTTTCACCAACGGCAAACACGACCTCATCCCCCCCCCTCCACCGTGCCCCACTTTATTTTCATATTTTTTATTCGAAAAAATACATATATAAATATATATTTATAACGGGGATGCTTAAGGGGGTGACTGTGTCATTTTTCATTTTCGCGCCGTGTTGTACGCGATTTGGAATGTTCTTGAATGCGGTTGAAGAAAAATAAGTTCGATTGATAGTAACCAGATGCGGCATTGTATTGTTTGATGTAAATTGTTGAATTTTTTTCGGCTTGTTTTCAGAATGTTTTTCGTTATTTTTTATTTATTTATTTATATTGTAGAATAGGCGGATTGAGTGAGAGAATTTATATTTAGAATCAAAGTTTATATCGAGAGCGATTGATTTTTTTCTTGTTTTTTTATATATTTTTATATTACTCATTACATCAATAATTAAATTGAATTATAACTATCTATATATTTTTTTAATAAAATTAAGATTTCTGTTCAAAAAGTTCTAGTTATTCGAGTCCAAACTATAAGCAACTTTCACATTTTTTTTCGCACTGAATGAATAATACGTAATATATTAATAAATTTTATTGTATTTCTATTTAAAAATAATTTCAAATTCAATATTAAATAATATATAATTCTCACATTTATATATTAAATTATTGTTATATTGACGATTAAGTTTATTTATATGATTGATAACACTTTATTTAGATTGCATGCGAAAAAACACAAATATTATTTCAAATATACTTTATTTTATATTATATCTTATTTATAAATTAATTCGCTTATTATTTTGAGTCGAAACAATATTATGATTTATTATATTTCTATCCATATTTCTCAGAAATTGTTACAACATTGACAGCATTTTTTCATGAACGCTGACACGTTTTTGTAGCCCGAAGCCAGTTCAATAAGCAACATAACGAATCGAATCAACTGATTAATTTAATAAAAGAAATCAACCAATTCGGCAACAACCCCAAAGATTCTGATTCTCATCTCCCCCAGAAGCCTTCAGCATTTTTTCTCATTTTCGTCGTGTTTTCACAATAATTTATAACTATTTCATCAGTAATATATTTTAGTGAATATATTCAATAATATACGAACATAAATTATTTATATAATAATAAATACATATTTCAATATTTAATAAAAATTAAAATATATTAGTTTTTTAATATTATTTTAATATTTTGTGAAAATTGTGCTTTTTCTATACACATATATAAAAAATTATATTCATAGAAAAAAAAATCAATATGGAAAAAAGTGTACGCATCCCATTTGAAGATTGAATCGTAATAGAATTCAACTCACATATTGCTTTTGAAATGTTATTACCTCCAATTCAATATCGCCTTTTAAAAACGTATGAAAAAAGTGTTTTTTTTTCTTCTTCCTCTATATGTATTCATTCGTTTTGTTTGTGCGTTATTATATTGTATATTTTCAATGAAAACCGTGAAAAACACCGGAAAATTGACCTATAAACATGCTGTTTATGATATACACAAATAAAAATGTATTATCGTAGTTTTTCATATTTTCGGGTGTATCGTTTTTTTTAATATAATTTCATATATTTTTTTTCAACATTATATATGTATATATATATATATATATATATATATATATATATATTTATATATATATATATATATATATATATATATATATATATATACTATATATATTTATTTTTAATTTCAAATAACGTTTAAGCTGTCGTATAATAATTTGCATTCGACTAAAAATTATCATTAGACACGTCGTACGACCTCATTAATTCAGATACGTCTCACTTTCCAATCGCGATAGAATATTTAAATTAACTCGTGAAAAAAGAGAAAACCTATTATATTCTAACATAAAGGAAAATGTCGGTGTGTGTACACTTAAAGATTTCAGTGTCGCTGAAGCAAAAAAAAAAAAAAAAAAGAAAGTGTCGAATATTGAACGATTTCCGTTTTATTTCGTTCTTTTTTCCTCCTGTCTTTTGTCGTCGGGGAATTTTTTTCCCGTACTCATTCTTCTCTCTATCTATCTTTTTTCTTTTTCTTTCCTTTTTTTTTAAATAAACGAGGTCCTACGTTGAATATTTAAAACGTTTCATCGTAAGACGCTGATCGCAGCTCGAATCAGTGAATTCGTCGATGAATAATATATGAGGGGTTAGAACTGGAGGCTTTTGCGGTGACCCTTGTCTAGTTCGTCTTGCACAGTTGAAAATCTCGTGGCACTACCAGATAGATGGACGGTCCGGCGTCGGAAAAGGGTTAAACAAATATATATATATATATATATATATATATATATACATATAAAGTGGTCCTTTTCCAGGCTTTATCCTCGCTTATCCTGTGAGCCGGGATATTAAACCGATATGTCCTGTCGATATTGGCCCATGGAAAAACGAGTGCTTTCGCTACGTTCCAAAGTAACGATCCGCTCTTTTATATGTAAGTTTTTATTTAACTTTATATCTTTCTTCAAAAAGCACTGGACGGTTATAAAGTTTATCCACGAAACTTTTCAAAATCTCGCATACAATATTCTTACGTTAAATATAATATAATGGTATTTGACAAAGTGAACGGGAAAACGTTCAAAATGAAATTTAAAAGGACCTAATAATTGATTAAAATAAATGTATGTACATAGAATATTCAACATTTTAACATATTGGATATATTCATTAAAATATTTAATTTTTATTATATTTTTTTTAATTCACTTACATGAATTATTTTCTATTATATATAAAAAAAGATTTTATATATAAAATATTATTTATATCAAATAACTAAGCGGTAGTTCATATAGTATAACAATTAAATACTATTAAATAATATAAGTTTATAAATAATTCCTTTCTCGGTGCAATTATTTTGATTATGTTTTTTTTTTCTATAACCTTTAATAAAAATTATATTTTTTAAATAGATTAAATAATATTCAATAAACTTCAAATGTAATAAAAAATATAATTCAAAAAAGTGAAATGTCACAATTTTCCAGTTATTTTATAAATAAACTAGCGACGATCGTTCAATAGCGTATTTTAAATCCGCTCTCGATTGATAGAGACGTTTCGGTTAAATCTCGACAGAAATCGACATGAAACGGCACAATGTGGATTCCGCAATATAAATAATAACAATAATAATAATAACAATAACGTCAGATATAATAATACAACGTTGCCGTTGTTATGAAGCAGGTTTCCACGGTTTTATGACGGGTCATAACTGGCAACAGTGTTGACGCGTTTTCCAACAGTCGTAAACTTTATTGAGAAAGTCCATTATGAATATGATTAGATGGGACACGAATTTGCATAACGGATAGTTGACATTTAAACCGATGTCAATTTTAGGCGATTGTTCCCTAAATATTTGCAAAATAAATTTTAATCCATATTAATGCGCCCGCGTGTAGTGTGTTAAGTTTTCGTCAATATCAATTTTCATTACGTTATTCCAATAAAAATATTACGCATCTATATAATACAATATTTTATTACGTACCTTTTTAAATGTACATATAAATAGTCATTATTTTTTTTCGACATTGTAGAATACAATTTATAACGAATAAAACTTGTACAATATACAATATATAAATTAATTCTGGTTGAAATATTTTTTTTTATGTCGATGTTATGATTGATGAATTTATTATATAAAAAAAATCGTAAAATTTATATCCAATTACAATCCAAAAATGGATGACCTATTTCACTTTTTTTTAATATAAATTGTGATTGATATATTTTCGAAAAAATTCTCGCTTTTTCTAAAAAAATATAATAAAATTAAAATAAAATATATCGTTATTTTTGATCAATTTTTATGATATTTTAATTAAAACAGTAAATTAACTAAATACGAAAAATTAAATATATTTATATTGTTGAAAAATATTATATATTAAAAGAGAGATTTATACTATAATATTTTAAAAAAATTACGTTAAATTTAGAATTAGAAAATATACAAAATATTGAAACGATTCTGAGTTATAATTTTATTTATTGTTTAAAAAATAATATTATATATAGAACAAAATATTCAAGACTTTAAGAATAGATTGAAATAGATCACAATTTTGTCGACTTAAAATGTCAACGTATTTTCATTAATATTTAGATTACTCAATTAATCTGCAAATAAACAATCATATATTATTTTATACGAGTTTATCGAGTTTTTTTTCTTCATAATTTTGATATCAAAAAAAAAAAAAAATATCGAAATCGATCATTCATTTCCCTTATCTAATTATATGAAATATATTTGAAAAAAAAATAAATAAATAAAATGAGCATATATAATATTTCGCCCTTATTCTTACCTTAACTTTATTGTTATATATGTTAATGTTCCGGTCGAGCGCCTCGAACGGACGACATTCCGTTCCCGTGAGGGTTCGATACCCGTCTCGGTATTCCGGTCACACGCGAAAGCTATATATATTCAAACGGTCCCGCTTCGGGACACCCTACACTCGGGTGCACCCCAGTCCATAATCGGAACGGCGTATCGGAAACGGAGATCTGACCCGTACCCTTATCCTTACCCTTATTCTACCCCCGCTCCCCCTCAGTTTCGATACCCCCTTATACCGGTATCCTTGCGAAACGAAACGGGTCATAAGTAATCCGTTCGGGACTGATACGCCATAATGTACCGGCGTGCCCCATTAAACGGATGGTTACACTACTGCGGAGAATTACAAAAAAATTCGAATGCGCCATTGTCCATTTGTTTTGTGCTACCGTATGTTTGTTAAACGGTAATTTTGTTAAACTGATGGCATGATTAAAATATTCAATATTTTCTAATTCATAAATTGTAATAATAATGATGACAAAATAAATCGTATTTTCAAATAGTAAATATTGGCCCGTTTTAAGCTTTTGAATAATAAAAGTCGAATGAATGCACGCTGCCGCTCAATGAAGCAGCATAATAATGGCGCGTTCATAATTAAATGAATATTTAAAACGAACAAAACGTACAGGGGTTGAAGTCAATTGCTTATTGGGTATCAAAGGATTACATTCATGTTCTTCATTTTAAAGTACTTGATTAAACAAATTAGCTTTTTCACAATTTGTATTAGATTAACTACTTTTTAAGTAATCTGCATTTATATAATAAATGAATAGATTATACTATCCTTTTTATAAAATATATTTTATATATATATATAAAAATTATATTCACGAATTTTATCATTTAATTATATAGAATTTTTTTTTATGTTTCTTTTAAAATTAATTAAAAATTCAGTTTTATTTGAATGCTGCCATAATTGAATCAACGTTGCATCACAACGTCGTCGTCTATATGATATTACTAACAAATAAATCGTTCGCGAAATTACGCACGCGAATGTGCACCGATTGAAAATTGTGAATTTGAAAAAAAAATAAAATAAAAAAAACTGATTAAAATTATATACACACATATATATATAAAATCCAGGAAATAGAACAAAGTCGTCGGAAACAAAGCGGAACATCGTTCGAGTCGAACGAGTACGTGAGCATAATCCAATTACCGAGGGCAATAACTTTCGCTCAGAGGCATTCGAAAAGGTTTTCATCCGGCATCGGTATTACCTGAAAAGGCTACTCCATGCCGGTAAACAGGATTGCAGGGGGGATATCGAATCGATAGATTCAATGCGGGACCTCCGACTCGACAGTCACATTCTCGCCCGCCGCCCCTCTAGCGCCAGTTCCCTCCTCCCCCCCTCCTCGCTTTGAAAGAAAAAGGACCGGTTAAGCGGGAAAGGGGATGCGCGAATTGTGAAGCGGAGTTCGCGCCCCATCCGGACATGTTCTGTGCACCCGTAGTCCGAATGCGCCGATACAGTGTGAAAAAATATTGCATTTCTACATCGTATACAGGATGATGATAAAAATTGAAAATCATATTTTATATCTACATATTCACATTATTTAAAAATTCAATAGATTCGATTTTATACTTTTTCATATATAAGGATGAATTTTTTTTGATAAAATTATAAATGAACTGATTTTTTTTTATAAATTTTACAATATTTAAACGTGTGCAAATATTATTTTTAATATTAATATAATAATAAAAATAATATTCCGCAATTACACAATTTTTTTTTATAATCCATCATACAAAATAAAATATTTTTATATTATTTGAGAATGTCACAAAATTATGATCATTCTGTATATATACATATATATATACTCATGTCCAATATTAAAAATAAAAATCCCTCGTTGAGAGTCCAATCAAACTCCCGAGTGGATCAACGCAGTCGTTTCCGGATAATCGAATACACTCGATAGACATATTCCCCTATAATTCATTCTATCTATTCTATTCTATTCCATTGTTCTATTTTTATCTTTCATTGTTGTTGTTGACATTGTTATGTGAATACGCTTCACCTATTTTTTTATGATTTATTTCCAGTTTTTATTTTTCACAAAAAATATACAAGGTATCTCACTTCGTGTACATATTTTTTTTTCAAATTCGTATCAAAAAGTTTGATTTCAATTTATCAAAAATACTTTTAAAATATAAATATATATTATTTTAAAATTATTTTTAATGATATTTATTTACAATATATATTTTATTTTATATTTAGTTTGGTTGATGTATAATAAAATAGTTTAATTAAAATCGGAACCGAAATCACATTTTTTGAGCTCTAACCACATCGGTTCAACTGACTATCGGTTAAAAAAAAAAGTTAAAAAACCGTTAACAATTAACCGAACTTTTATGTATTCGAACACGTCAAAAAAATAAAAAAAAAAAGAATATATAGATTCGTTCCTATCGACAACAGCAACATCGCGATTTTCCACGAAAACTGTGTGGAAGAGGTGGAAGGGGTTATTTGCGATGGAAAACTCGGTCGATCCGCGAGCTGCCCCGATAATTCGAAATTGGAAAATTTCCACTGCAAACGACCGTTACACCTCGTTAAAATTAACACGCGCAAATAAAACACATCGTAACGAATTCGTGACGGTCGAAAAGCGACGAAATTTTTTTTTTTCGTTTTAATTTTATCCCGTTCAAAATGGCCGACGATCGTTTTTTCGAGGGTTGAAATCGAGAGCAAATACTAAATTTTCGCGAACAAACACTCCTTTCAATTAACGGTCGCGTTGTTTACCGGTCGTCAGACGGGGGACGTAGGGTGCAGATTCGTTCCGATTAACCGGATTTTTTTGTTTTTGAATAATAAAAATAAAAAAATATTAAGGGATAAATTAGGGGCGGCGACGGGAGGAGGGGGGGAGTTGTAGACGGCGTCGATTAATAATTCATCGCGATGGAATAGCGTCGCTTCGAAAACTCGAATGTCGTAGTCGAAAACTTGGGTCGTAATCGAATTATTTCGACTTTGACCGCGGGACGGAGCTTGTTTGCGGATAAATTGTGACCAAAATTGGACCTTTGTTAAATTATAAACTAGCCGAAATTGTCAAAATGGAAACCGTTTGCATGTTCCAATGATGTAATATAATTATTGGGCAATTTTGTTTTTGATAATTTGACCGTATAATAAATAATTCGTCGATATCTTGAAAGTATTTTATTACAGGGCACGCTGGCTTGATTAGATCTACATTTAAAACCCTGAAACTTATATAAAATTATTTTAAATACAAATCAAAATACATAAATATATTTATAAAAGTTTTCGACGCTTTTAATATAAGTGTTTTAAAAATTTATTATTTTATTACAATCTTTACTTCGTTTATTTTTTATATTTCAGACTTAAATTATCAAACATCATATTCATCTAAAATTTTCGTCAAAATATAAAACATTTTAATTTTATAAAATAATAAAACTTTCATGGAATATCTAACTAATTCAATAGTTAATTATAATAAATATTTTGCGGTTATTTTTAAAAAATCATTATTCATTTTCAGTAATGAAGAATCAAATTTTCGTTCTGCCATGATTTTATAATAATAATCAATATACAAATAATATTTACACAAACATCCCCAGCGGTCTGTACTTGAATAAACAAGATTCATTATTATATAATATCTCAAAATATGTTTATTAAAATTTTAACTTTAAAATAATCAAATTATCAACGGATTTTACGTAAAATTTCAGTTAATATAATAAACAATATCATATACATGAAAAACAAACACGTCCTATATATATATATATATATATATATATATATATATATATATATATATATATATATATATATATATATAACATATAAATTTACATAATTGTAACGAATATATTTTATTATTATTGTATATATTATATAAATATGAATCGTGTTATTCGATCGGATCGTTTTCCATTCTATCCTCCCCCGCATAACGCGGTTAGATATGCGTCAATGCGCGAATTCGCCGTTACGTCAAAGAGCATATTCGCTGAAACGTATCATATATATATATATATATATATATATATATATATATATATATATATATATATATATTTATATATATATTATTATATATATTTTTTTGAAGTAGACGGGAAAAATCCTATTTTCACTACAGTTCAAACATAAATACCCGTTTATCCGTGAGATCTCCTATTTTATTGCACCGGTGTCGTATGGCTATGCACTTTGCCGCGAGAGCCTTTTTCGAAAGTGGAACGACACAAAGGGGTACATTTTTGAGTATTACACAGTCTGAAAGAATCCAATTGTAAACGGACTGAAAGATATTTCGGATTATTTTTCTTTTGATATAAAATATTTTATTTTAATAAACGATCGATGTATTTTCATACGGATTTATACGAATTTATTTTCAAATACTAAAAACGTTTTATTCAATTTTGAGATACGTTATATAAAAAATTTCATATAATAGTCGCATATTTTTCTTTATTTTTTTACTATAGATTAAAATTGTTTTCACAATATTCTTTTATTGTTATGAGATTCATATGAAAATATATAATATTAAAATATAAATATAATATAAAATTAAATATAAATATATATATATATATATATATATATATATATATATATATATATATATATATATATATATAAAATATAAATATAAATATAAAATTAAATATAAATATATATATATATATATATATATATATATATATATATATATATATATATATATATATATATATAATACATTATCAGGCTGTTTAATAAAAAAATTATTGAAAATAAATTACACTATAATAATTGTTCTAAATATGAATAAAAGGTGTTAATTTAAAAATCGATAGTTTTATTTATATTTAAATTAATTTAAATTTTTCTTAATGAAATTATTAACTCATATATATATATATATATATATATATATATATATATATATTCTGAAAATGATGCTTGAAATTTAAATTTGAATTTTTAAAAAAATATTCGCGGAATTTATTTAATTAGAAAAAACATTAATTTATTTTACAGAAATCAATTTTTTTGTTTATATTAATTACTTATAATTAATGAAAATAAATCGGATATAAAATGTATATAATATAGTATGTGTTTAAAGTTGCGTAACTGTTTCAGAGCAAGCACAACGTTATTTCAGGCTTCGTTAGTGGTTCGAATTTTAATTGATATCGATGAGTTTTCGCTAATTATTTTCAATTTAAAGTTCCGACGAGAGCCTCGGACATATGGCGAGTCGGTGAAGGGGTTAAAATCTACACAATAATACCTTAAAAAGAGGGAGGGGGGGAGGCAAGGGTGAAATTGTGCTTGCAATAAAGTTTAAACGTTTCTGTCGTCCCGTGTATTTCAGGTATTTCGTACTGAAATCCCGCAGAATTTTCTGTATTCTCATACGTACATATATAAATATATATATATATATATATATATATATATAATATATACAGGGTCATTATAAAGTACGTGAGCGCTTTAAAACACTAATAACTTTTATCTTGTGCGAGATTAAAACTATTTAAAATGTTTCGCGAATGTAATTTATTCACGTACTGTTCGACGTGGAATATTTTGTTAATTAGACTTTATGTACAATATACGAGTATATATACTTTATTTTAAGACTTTCATACTTCAAACTTAATTATGGTAGAATCTTTTTACTCTAAATATATCATATTCATGAATCTATATTTTTTATTTTTCGTAATAATTTAATATTCCGACCGAGAAATTTATCACTGAAGATTTTAACTAAATATAAAGAAAGTTTAAATTGATTTTTAAATTACTATTCTTCAATCCTAATACTAATTTATTATTTAATATATTACTAAAATTATAATGTAATATACATACATATATATATATATATATATATATATATATATATATATATATATATATATATATATATATATATATATATATATATATATATATATATATATTTATAATTAAAATATATTATATTGTTTATACAATTTTTTTTTAATTCTTAGTATGATTTTTACATTTAATTTTAATTATTAGAAATCCGATAATATTTAGCTCACACTGTATATATAAAATGGTTAAAAAGATGTCATTGTAACAAATATATCCAACGGGTTAATGGTGCGCGATAAACCGAAACGAGATTATCCGAAAATATACATGGAATAAGAACATGTCCACAAATAGAAGGTCAATAAATAAATATATTATAATATGTTTCAATAGTTTAACAATTTTTATAAATAAATGATATAAATATAAACATTTATTTGTATAAAATATATATTAATATATATATATATATATATATATATATATATATATATATATATATATATATATATATATATATATATATAACATTTCTTTATTTTAGTTATCAATTTTAAGATTACCATATAAGGATAGATTTCGGGAAAATATTTGGATTATTATCTAAATTTAAATATCAATCAATTTTTACTATCTATATTATTTATGTAAATATATTTGATTTAAAAAGTGTGAATAATAAATAAACTTTTATATCGTTTCAATATTTTTTTCTTGAATTATTTTCCCTGCAATCAATGTTAAATAATAATAAAAAAAAATCGGAGACAATATAAACGAAAAGCGAGATTGAAATAAAAAGAGCGGGAAAGATTGGATATCGACTGAATATAAATAAGCGAATAATAAAATTAAAATTCATAAATGGATTTCCGTTTTCCGTGAATGGGAGATAAATATTTAATTGAGGGGTGCGGCCGGCAACAAAGTTCGCGGAAAAGTAATCACGTCGAAAAAAAAATATTCGGACAGCTAGGGGTAGTCAAGAGAAAGAGAGAGAGGGAGAGAGAATAATAAAAAAAAGAACACCGAGTTTGGAAAATTTATATATATAATAACCGTCTCCGACGAAAAAGGAAAAACTTATTCGAGAGGCGATGAAACGTTGAAAATAGGGAATGCGAAAAAAAAAATTGTTTTATCCATAATTATTTATGCTTGTCGCGATGTCTGAGTATGAAAAAAAATTGTAATATGAAAATATTATTGTTATTATTATGTGGAAATTTGGAAAAGCGACGAAAGCGTCTCGGAAAATTCGATGCGAAAGTATGATACGGTTTCTTATTTTGTCAATATAAACAAAAAAATGTACAATTATGTACGAAAACAAATTTTTTACATGTTTTTTTTTTATAAATATAATATAAAAAATATTTTTATTTTATACAATGAGTTTTCACGTTTCTTTCGCATTGATAAATTCTTAGAAATGTATTAAAATTATATTCGAAACATCTTTATTTCAATCATCGACAATTTTAGATCGTTAAAAGTTTTCGAATTTATTTAGAATTGATTGATTATATATTATATTTCCAAGTTGAATATATTATATTATTATAAATATTATTATAAATATATGGTATATTTTTATAAATCGATTTCAACATAAATAAAATAATATATTTATTTATCTATGATGCTTTGCATGACCAAAAAAAGAAGTGTTCATTTTGTTGATAAGTATATGTAAATTTCCGGTACTGTATTCAAATTTTTCTATAGGATATATTCTTGGAAAACTTCCGCTCGCATTTGTAAATACAAATGTCAAATACGGAATTTAAAAGGGAATGCTCTTCATAAATATAATAAAATTGTAAGAAATGTAAACAATGTAAAAAAATATGATATAAGAAATTTCACTATTCCATCTAAAATAAAATATATATATATATGCTGAAATACGTATAATGATAAAAAAAATATTTGCTTCATGATAATTCTTTTGAATTTTCTTAAAATTGATATTATTTTACATCAAATATATATATATATATATATATATATATATATATATATATATATATATATAAATACGATATTTACAATTTGAATTAATTAATATCAAATCCTACTAAATTTAAAATTAGGTAAGCAAATTCTATCATAGAATGAAATTAATATGGTAATTAATTTTTGTTTTGAATATTTCATATTTATATATTAGCTTAGCGATCGCTTCAAAATCATCGCCGGAAACCGCGAAGTGCTACGCGAAAATTTTCCAAATTTAAATTTTTTTCCTTAGCGTCGACTATTCGCAAAGTTCAAAAATTTAACGTCGTCCAATCGTTGTGCTCCCTTTTTGCACATTTTTGTCGACATTTTCAAAAATGTATATTTTAATAATAACGTTTCGATACATGCGGAAAATAGCGCACTTCGTAGAACGTGCCACGGTATTGCATTCGATTCGGAATCGCTTCGGCGCTTCGTGCCAAATCACTGCGGAAAAATGTTTCCAAGTCGTTTCGAGAATATTTGAGAATATTCAACGATTACGACTCACCGTTCGAAAAATCTACACAGAAGAAATAATAATAATAATAATAATAATAATAATGTGAAATAAAATAAAACAAAAAGCGACGATTCTCAAAATGCCGACTTTGCTTATTACTATTGCTCCTCTTTTCCCGTTTTTCCTTTGTGCTGAGAAGACGGCGCGTATTATGCGGTTAACTGCGTCCCGTTCAATTACATTTTTTTTTTCTTTTTCTTTTTCGTGGTCCCACTATACTATATAGGAAAATTACAAAAAATATATCCACTATTTAGATTTTTTAATTTTCTTGCGAGTATCATCAAGACGACGATCTGAAGTCATTTTATATTTAAAAAAAATCATTTTATATTTAAAAAAAAATATTATTAAAAATATTTAATAATTAAATATTTAACTCCATTTATTTTATGATAAATTATAATAAAAATATTTATTTAAAAATTAAACTACACTTTATATTTTATTGTTTATAATATTTTATGCTAAACTCTCATATATTATATCAGATAAATAGATAATATAAACGAATTTTATAAAAAAAAATTAAAATGTAATATAATATTTTCTACAATTTAATTATAACACCAACGTAAAAGTTAAAATTATTGATATAAATATTAGAAAGATTAAAAAAAATGTCTTATAATAAATGTCGGTTCTAATTCTATTTTGACAAGTTACTTTATAAAATAATTTATATTACATAATATTTTAAAAAAATATTTTTTAATAATATAGTATAAAAATTATTTCTAATAATATATAATAAATTTTTTTATTATATATTATTAAAATTATGTTTATTAAATTTTTATTTAAAAATATTAAATATTATTATGACCTTTAAAAGTTTTTGATATTCGATATTCGTGTTCCATAACAATAGAAACTTTTTATTATAACAATATTTTATATATATAAATTTAGCATTTTCAAAATATATAGTATATTTTTCGTTCATGTAAAATATATTTATTTAACTTTGCAATTTATTATAAAAAGGGGGGTTGCGGAGGGGGAGGGAGGATTGCGGTATTAGATCGGATTCGGTTCATTTGAATGTTCGTCGAAATCGTTTATATTCAATTTAAATACCACGAAAAATCAAAAGTTTTCTCGAATATTTTATTCGAAAATTAATTTTCAATTTTATATATTATTAAATATTATATATTGACGATAAAAATTTCCATGTATTTATACTATTATAATAAAAAGACAATTGAATAAATTCATAGAATATTTTTTTACATATATTTATACAAAAAATTGTTATATATAAATATGTATATATATATATATATAAATATGTATATATATATATATAAATATGTATATATATATAAATATGTATATATATATATATAAATATGTATATATATATATATATATATATATATATATATATATATATATGTGTGTGTTAATTTAGAAATTAAATATATATTATAAAACAATTCGCTGTTAACTGTTAAATGTGATAATATTTTTGTAGACAGTAAAACGATATCACAATTTCGTTTTAACTTTTCTAATATAAATACTGTATTTAGGTATAATATATATATATATATATATATATATATATATATATATATATATATATATATATATATATATATATATATATATATATATATATATATATATATATATATATATATATATATATATATATATATATATATATATATATATATATATATATATATATATATATATATATATATATATATATATATATATATATATATATATATATATATATATATATATATATATATATATATATATATTAGTTCTCGGCAATTAAAGCTCTCGGCAAACTTTCGCCGCTATATTTTTAGTACGGAATATTTTAATGTCGTTCAAGTCCAGTTTCAAAGCGAAGTATTCGCACGGGTCAAATTTCCGCCACGGCAGCGTAAGGGTTAAATGGGCAACTTGCAAGAATTTACCGGCGGTCATTCCTGAAGAAATTCCAGGCGACGGTCACAGTGCGGCCATTCCTTTTCGCTCGTAGAAATAATTCGAGCTTCATTGCGCACATGTCTAGTTTCGTCTCGTCCATTTCTTTTCTTTATATTTTAACCGGAATTAATTATATAAAATTTATCATATTAATTTATTCATTATATAGTTAATGATATAATTATGTTAAAAATTGAAATTAAACACTCGAAAATGTTTTCAAAAAAAAAAAATCGAGCTTTCATTTGGCAACTCGGATTTCTTCTCGCGAATATTAATTGACTTTTCAGATGAAAATCGCCCGTTTTCTCTCTCATCGTTGTAAACCCGTCGGCGTTTCACGTCTGAAAAGTTGAGAAAAACCCGCATAAGCGGTTAGTTTTCAGCTCGTCGCAAAAGTTTTCATCGGGCATTTTTAACGAGCGAAAGGGTTAAAATTAAAAGTTTAGCTAATTGAGCAACGCCGAAAGCGGCCACTAATTTGCGATACGCCCTGTGTCTCGTGATCGGGAAAATTGACTTTGAAAAATAATGGAAAATTAAGAAAATCAAATAGTAAAACGGTGCTTAATCGCATTCATTGACTGTTAAACATTTGTTTATAGTAAAAATCGAATCGAATATTATAATTATGTATTAAAAATTTACTTTTAGATTTGTAACACGGTTTATAAATATATCAAAATTTTAATTAAAATCTATAAATATATAATATATACTATATTTGATAGAAAATCACTATTTTATCGATAACATATTTCAATATATTTTGATAGCAACATTATAAAATAACATGAATAGTAACGATAATTAATATTGATATTTTATTATTTCAAGCAGATTATATTACATGAAATTTAATCAGAATTTTATCAAAATAGAGTTTACACAAAAACCATATTATAAACGTTGCAAACAAAATAACACATACAGACACACACACATATAATCCCTTGTAATATACTCAACGTTTTGTTTGTTTATACAATTTCAATGCATTTTAACAACGCACATTTTATATATAAATATATATATATATATATATATATATATATATATATATATATATATATATATATATATATAAATTTAAATATGTTTGCTTGCTTGTAATTATCAAAATATAATTTTATATAAATATTAAAAAAAATCCGTATAACGGAAGAAACGAACGTTTCGCTCGCAACGTATTCGTAATTAAATTTTAAATTAATCCACGTAGAACGTATATATATAAAAGTTCAAATGGTTCAAGCTACGTTTTTGATGAGGAATTTATATATATATATATATATATATATATATATATATATATATATATATATATATATATATATATATATATATATATATATATATATATATATATATATATATATATATATATATATATATATATATATATATATATATATATATATATATATATATATATATAAATGTATATGCAAAAAAATAAAACTATTTTCGAGTTGCTACCTACAAATGTTGTACTTTGAGAGAGAAAAAATGGATTAAATAGCAACGAATGAAAGTTGTTACGGGTTCGAATCCGCGTGTCAAAAACGTAAGAGAAATGTAGATATTTTTAGTTTTGATAGATAAAATACGAATTTTATATGTAATATATAATAAAAGCAGATTTTTTTAATATATATATATATATATATATATATATATATATATATATATATATACACAATATCGTATAACATAAATCGTATTAAGGGATGAGAAAATGTATAAGTTTATACGTATCGGTTTTAATCTATTATGCGGTTATATTGGCAGTTCACCAGAATTATATATTTGATATATGTCGATAAAATTAATTATTTCTTACGAAATTAAAAATTATATAATAAATATTATTCAATAAAGAATTTTGGACAAAAAACTGTTCTAATTTTTTTATCTATTAATTTTTTATTAGAATAAATAATAGTTATCGATCACAGATGGCGCTCTATGAGTTTTTAATATTATATAAAAATTAAATAACCTTTGCATATTATAATAAAAATTATATTAAAACATATTTTTAATTAAAAATGTTAAAAAAACTATAAAATTCAAAATATGGATAAAATTTATTTTATAAAAAATTATGAGTATTTTTCTATTTTGATTATATAGTGAGTAGCATTAAATAAACTGTAGTAATTTACGAGAACAAAAAATAAATAGTATAACTATATTAATGTTTGTATATTTCAAATGGATATTGCTTTTCCTCTTCTGGCCTTTTTTTATATTCATATAGTTTTTCATACAAAAATCAATTTACTGTAGTATGCTTTTAGAATAAAACGAAAATAAAATAACATTTTTACTCGTTAATTCGAAGAGCAGTTTATTCAGACGAGTTATACGTACGCAAAAAAAGCAACGGAAAAACACTGAAAACGGCATCGAAAGCTGAAAAACCTTTCATGAGAGTACCTGAAAACGACTGCTGCGAAATGTTGGGTAAAGTCAAATTTTGATAGTTTAATCCTGCGGTTATATTTTATTTTATTCAACTTTTTTCGCTCGCTACTTTGACGTTGCTGTTGCTGCTGGTTTTGTTGTTGTTTTTTGTTATTTTTTTTTTGTTGCTGTTGTCGTCGTCGTCATCGTTTCCGTTTCTGTTTTCACTTTTAAGTCCGAAAACGTACTTTGCTTATATACAGTGCACCCTTTCGACGCGCTATGTTTCTGCTGAAAAGCTAATTAAAAATTTCTCTTGGCTTTTCTACAAAGCTTTTCGGCTGCAAAGGGCTTTTCGGCAAGTTTTCCGCCCGCTTTTCCGACGGAAAAACCCGGCTTACATTTTAATAAACAATTTACAAATGAAATAAACAAGCTCATCTCGAATCAATTTTTTTACTCTTGTTTTTTTCCCCCAAATATTTGGAATATTTATGTTTTTGTTATCAAAACATGCTTATTTTGATAAACTCACCCTTGAATACATTATTATTTTTTACTTTGTATTATTTAGATTGTATTTTGAAATTTTACGTAATATTATAATTATTTAAAAATATAAAGTAATTTCATATTTTCCATTACGTAAATTTATTTTTTTAAATAAAGCTTAAATTACTAATGTATTCAAATTTTATTTCATAATAAATAATTTATTTATTTAAAATAATTAAAGTTTAAATATTTAAATAAGTGTAATATTTTAAATCGTCGTCAATTTATTTCAAAATTTTGTTAACTTATGTAAAATAAAAGGGATGAATCATGGAAAGTACAAAAATTACTGCAGAATATTTGAATAGGATAGTACATATACATTTGATATTTGAGAAGCGCTTCTTATTTGTACGTCCTTGAAATTCGAATTTTAACCTTTGGGGGGGGAGGGGAGGTGCGCGCTTAGGATTTACCTTGCGGCTAAAGA
The DNA here is from genome assembly GCA_024500535.1 of Leptonema lineaticorne. Lineage (NCBI taxonomy): Eukaryota > Metazoa > Arthropoda > Insecta > Trichoptera > Hydropsychidae > Leptonema > Leptonema lineaticorne. The sequence continues at coordinate 6,534,152 of JANIJI010000016.1, read as the reverse complement.
TTTACACTACACAACCGGAATATAAAACACGAAAACCCGACCCAAACCCCTATTTCGAGTAAAACTTTTACGGACTACGAAGGCGGTGTGCAGGCGGAAATAAAGGGGGGGGGGAGGGATGGAAAGCCGAAACAAACCGGGTTGGGTTTTTCGGGAAATTTACAAAATGGGAAATGTAGCCGTCGTCGTGTACACGAGACGAAATTATGGTTACTCTAATTCCGCAATAATGTAATGAAAGTGTGTCTTTCGTTAAAAGCGAAAAGGGGACGGTTTTTCGGTGTTAGGGGGGGACGTGGGACGATGAGTTGAGGGCGCAGAGCCGCGGGTGGTGGATTTTGGAAGCCTTTTGGAACTTTGTCTCGTAATTAATTCGCGCGAAATTGTGTAAAACAAAGTTCGGGCCCGGCAATTTGTAACTGTCGGTGCCTGTTTTTCGCGTTAATCCGACGCGAAAGAAGCCATATCTTCGAGGAACGGTTTTACAGGTGGTCTCCCTTTTGTGCGACTGCTGATGCGCTCGTGTTGTCAAGCCTTAATGTCTTTCGAACGCGGTCGAAAACTTTTTGACGGTTTGCTTCCGTTGCGTTTTATATGTAATAGTTGCCGCTGGCTACTCGTAAATAACGACGAATGCCGAGCTTATATAAAGCTCTTTTGCAAATACTAGTGACTGAAATCGTAGAATAATATATATATATATATATATATATATATATATATATATATATATATATATGTGTGTATGTGTGTATGTATATACTAAAATATATAATTAAATAAATAAAAATAATTAGTAATGGTAAAATTTTTATTTGGTTGTATGTATAGCTAATGACTCGATTAGATTAAAATAAAATTAACCCTATGTACTTCAAAGGATATATCTTGAAAAATGCTAATTTATTTTTGTAATAGATATAATAAACAATATTAACGTTTTTATTTATTTATAAAAAAAAATCAAAACATGAGTAAAATAAATTATGAATTTCATCAAAATATTTATAGAAATTCAAATTTTAAAAATAAATCGCCATATTTTAATCGAAACTTGACATAATTCAATTTTTTTAAGATTAATAAATTATGTCGACAAAATAGCTTTCCTTTCAAAAATAACTCAAACCATTTATTTTGCTCCTCGAACGCTTTCTTATTATTATTATTATTTTTAATGCATAAAATTATAATTTTCGAATTTAATATCATTCTTATCAATTCTTAACTATTAATTTAATTTTTTTTTCTGAAATAATATTTTTCATTTTCATTACATTATCTAAATATACTAGAAATAATTATAATTCCGCGAACAATTTCACTTCAATATAATCTGGTAAATTTATAGAAATCCGATTTCGTCGTAAATAGAAGAGCTTCACTAAATTTCACCAATAATTTTATATAACAATAATTATATAGAAATACAGAAGCATATATATATATATATATATATATATATATATATATATATATATATATATTTGTATTTGTGTGTATGTAAATTTATTGTTAAATAATTAAAGCGTAATCTGATCGTATATTATTACATTGCGATATCGTATAATATATAAAGCCAGACATACACACGGCGTCGTGTATCATTTTAACAATTTAATTACGCCCTTATAGGTAGTGTAAGGGGTGGTGGTGCTCCCGTGACAATATCCGATTAATTCGATTCGAGCTACGATTTTCCGCTTCCGTTTCCGTAGCAAATAAATCTACATCTCTCTCCCTCTCTCTCTCTCTCTGTCTCTCCCTTTTTCCCTTCAGCCTTTGGCAATGTCGCCGTCTGTCTCCTTTAATATTCCCGGAATCGAAGAAGACGAAAACGGGATACGATTTAATCAGTCAAAATGACTCGCTTGTCAATCTGAGTGATTAGACCGATGAATGAAACGTGGGCTTTGTCGTATTTTTGGCCAAATTTAATCGTTATATATTATTTATATTTATTTGTTTCATACTGGATATTGTTCTTGATTTTATTGTTATTTCTAAATTAAATTTAAAAAAATATATACACCTCTGTTACATTTGTGGTTAAGTTTAACTAATTGTATGCGGGTCGAGTAGGTTGCAATTATTCGAGCTAACGAATTATAAATATAAAATTATTTAAATAATATTTTTTTATATTTTAAATATAAAGTAAACAATCATTCTCCTTTTCAAAAAAATGTCCTTCATTTTGTTGTCTTTTTTGCTAATTCTAGTACAAGATGCATTTGAAAATTTTGAAATCGACAAAAACGTGTCTTTTTTTAGATTCGATCTCAAAATTAAGGATATTTTCTGAGACTTGATATCAAAACGGGACCTTTTTTCGTTTTTAAAATCATCAGGGTTTAGATATTTTCTTTAAAATTTTAAAAATCTGTTCAATCAATATTGATATGTTTTCATTTTCAAAAAACAATTCTTCATCATGTCCTCATTTTCAATGATTAAAAGATGGTTAATTTAGATGAAAATTTAGTTTCTAATTTAAAGAATATTAAAAAAAGAAAATTGAACATAGAAACTAAAGAATATTGTTTCATTATTAATTTATTTTTATTTTCACCTATATATTATATTTAAATTTTAATATATAATTAATAACTATAACGATAAATATACTTACCATAATTTATATATGATATTTTTAAAAAGATCTGTTATAGAATTTTTAATGATTTTCTCAAATCAACTTTTACAAAATTAAGTAGATAACTTAGTAATTTATTTATATATTGCATAACATGATACAAATGTTTGAAAACCAGTTATGTATCTTATATTCGGTACTTTGTTCTGTTTATTTCAATCGTGTCTATTTATACAGTGTGTTATGTAACGTGAATAGGTGTTCTATTTCTGAATCACGTATTAAACAAATAACAATTATGTCTAGGACAAATAGAGAAAACGGTTGATAGACCAGGACTCACAATGGATTCATATCCATTATTTAGTTTTAAAATGACCCAGTTAAAATTTTGATAATTTCAAAAATTAAAAATGAATTATAAAGAATCGATATCCATTTGTAATAAATCGGATGCAAATCCATAATTCAATATATTATATAATTTTTGTTGTTAGTTGTTAATTTTAGAAAATTTTAACCTTTTCAAATTTTATTTAATCTTTGGAAGGTTTATATATTATAAACGAATATGGGAATTTTGCACCTCTCAGAGTTTATACTATAAATTTAGTGTTTATATTTTAAGTTGTCATTTTTATTCCGATATATTATATACCATATTTATAAAATATTGAAGTATAACATAATTTTTATTAAAATAAAATAAAATTTATATTTAATAATGTACTTCTAGAAAAATGTTATTGTTATATTTTTACGTATAATTTTAAATATTTAGAGGTTTTTTTTGTTGAAAAACTTTTATGATTTTTCATTATTGATATTGATAATAATTTGTTTTTAAATTAGTCAGTTTATTCCAAAATTTTATTCTTCTAGAAGAACCTTTACATGTCATTTCAACCAAATCTTTATCATTTATTTAATATTTTCTTTCTAGTAAATACTAGAAAATATAAAAGTTCATTTAAACATCTGTATAATAAAAAAAAATATTATATGAATATATAATTTCATTTGAACAGATACTTAAATTTATTTTTTCGTTATAATAAATATTTATTGTATGAATTAAACTATTTCAATGAACGTGTTTTGTTTTCTTTATTATGATATATATATATATATATATATATATATATATATATATATATATATATACGAACATCAATAGCGAAACTCTGTTCCGTATATTTTAATGGAAATGTCAAACCGCTGATATGTCAAATCAATTCGCCGAACGCTCGACAGAGGTCGCTTTAATAAATACGTTAATAATTAATCAAACGAGGGGGGAGGGGGTGACCGATGTTAATTAATTTACCGCAATAACCGATTGCACAACACGAATGTCGATAATCGGAAAACAATTTCACCCGATGATTATTAACAATCGTTAAAGTAACGAAATCTTACTATTTTCATTTTGAAAACCAAAAAAAAAAAAATTTTTTTTTTTTTTTTGAAATACCATTAGATCTCTGGTAGGATTTCGCGACTTAATCCCGTCTTTGTTCAATGGGTAAAATGACTTGTCAGAAAATGTCACGTGGAAAAAAAAAATTGAAAATATACGAGAAAAACATAATCAGTTTCTGTACAAAGCCGTAATCCACTTACTTCAGACGTATAATGGAGATAGTCGTAATGCCGGCTTAACTTTTTTTCCAAATTACGAATGCAACGATGCGAACATTAGAATAATGAAAATGTAGTTTTTATATTTTCATTTTCTTTGTTTAAAAAAAAAACATAATTTTTCCTTATTAAACTTACCGAGTCATTAACTGAACTCTAAGAATAATTTCAACAATATATAAATATATTGAAAGATAATTTTTTTGAAGTATTAATAATATTATAAGTGATATTCATTATCCTCGGAAAATTCAATAATTTATTGTACAAATCAATATGAAATTAATTTATTTCATTAATATTTTATAGTATTTAAAATCTTCAATTTAAAAATATATTTCAGATATAAAATGATTGAATAATCAATTTTATGCATTTCAATATATATGTTATTTTGATTAACCCTTTACGAACCGGCCGAAATTGGATCGTATAAATGTGCTCTACTCTCAGCCCGATCTGGTACCGTTTGATATTTATTTTATTTTATTTTTTTTATTTTTTGGCAAACTGCTTATGATTAGAACCGGAAGTGGGCGGAAGTGAGGAACAAATTCCGCATCCCGAGGGCGTCTCTTCTTTTAAATTGATGCCCTTTTAATGACCGGGTTAATCCCGGTTCGCTCCACCCTTCACCCCTCCTCCCCCTATTTTCCCAGGCCGATGAGAATTTAACGCCGTGAATCTTCCGCTTCGAACTTTTACGGTCTATTTATTTGTTTTTCTTCATAATTTCTAAGCGGAAAGAGCACCTCGACCTCTCTCCCCCCCCATTTCTCATCCCTATATTTTTCTTATTTTTACTATCTTATAAACGACCAGGATCAATATGATTTTCATAATTACTTTTTTATTTCCAATAAAAATATTAACAAATAACTATATAGTAATATATATATATATATATATATATATATATATATATATATATATATATATATATAAACAATCAATTTATATGACGAATTATAATATAATATATAATGAATAGTGACGAACAATATATTAATATGAAAAAGTGGTTTATTAAAGTGGAAAATGGCAGACTGAAGTATTTGAAAATCACCACTTTGTATGAAAAATTTGAAAAGTATGCAAAGAAGTACCTTTTTTGCATAAAATTTTATAGCGTTAACTTTTAGTAGTAACGGCTCGTTTTTCGCCCCCCTCTCAACTTTGCCCCCCGCATGTCGAGAAATTAAAACAACAAAGTATTTTATTTTGGCGTCGTTTTTGCCCGATAAAACGATAGCGGCGCGGTTGAATTGAAAATGTGCCCGCATTACGCGGCATTCGGGATTTATTAAAAATTTTCACCCGCGATTAACATGTTAATATATTCGAAGGATTTATGCATCGTCGTAATCTCGGAATTCGACGTTCGATATTTTGCGCGTTTATTAATTTATTAACCACATTTTATCGTTCATTTTGCGTATTAATAATGCTTATTTATAACTTTCAGGGGTTGATAATCAATCTGTATTTTTAAAATTATTTTTTAATATATATATATATATATATATATATATATATATATATATATATATATATATATATATATATATATATATATATATATATATATATATATATATATATATATAGAATAATTATAAATAAATTTTATTTCATTATAAAGAGCTACATATGTATCATTAAAAATTAAAGTTTTAATAAATATTTTAGGTCTTTGTAGATTATTATATTTATATAATAATTATAAAAAGATCATCTTTTTTATTAGTAATTATGGAGATTTATAATCTAAAAATTTATTTTTTTATATGAATTTGGACAATGGAATTAAAATATTCAGTATAAAATTACCGAGTCATATTTTTTTAAATAAATGTTAAAATTTATTTTAAATAATAGATTAATATATAAAATTCATATAAGGAAATTAAAAAACAAAAGGAATAAAACAAATTTTACGAAATGAATAAATCAGATTGTAATAATTTATATTCTCAATTATATATTTTATATGAAAAAATAATAAAAAAATATTATTTCATTCATAAAAGAAAATATAAAGTTAGATTAAAATATAATATTCAACTGAAAGACAATAATGGTCTTGACAACTATTGTTAAATAAATTATATTATAATACTATTATCTAAATTTCTTTATTTGTTATATTTGCGAAAAATAATCAAATATTTTCAAATAACACACACACACTTGCGAAATGCAAATATCTGAAAAAAAAGGAGCAATCCTTTCAGAAAGCAATGGCCTGAAAAACGATCGACCGTTATCCTCCGGCAGATTAACCGATTTGACCGTGTTTATGCCGATTTTCGACGTCGTTAAGCGGGGACTCGCTTTGCGACGCTACGCTATGCAAATCCGACACTGTAAAGCCGACCCCACACCGTCTATATTAACGATATTTTTCCGGTGAGGCGTTCGCTTAATCAGCGAAGCGGTTATGCGGGTCGACCATTTCGCCCACCTGTCGCAGTTTCTTAGTCGACTCTTTACATTCTTTTTCGGTATTTTTTATTATCAAAATGGTGTAAGATGTAAGTGGGGGGGGGAGGGTAAAGCCAAAAATTCGATAACGATTTTGAACAATTTTTAAAAATATCGTAAAAATTTTTAGAAAGTGCCGAGAAGACCTCTAATGATCGTTCGGTAGAAAAATGTTTAAAATTTTAAAAAGATATCATATCATCATAATTTGTTTTAAATTACTGTTGAAATCAATTTTGTATATTACAAATTATAATATATATATATAAAATAGTTTTTTGAGAATGTATTTCAAGATATTATATAAATATCTTTTTAAATTCAAATTTTTTACTATTAAATAAATAATTGTAAGAGAAAACAAATCAGTTCATTGTTTTATAATCACAGATTTAACAGTTGATTATCTATTATCATTACATAATGAGCAAAAAATATTTATATTATTGATAATTATGTGTCACCTGTGATTTTTCTATTATATAATTTATCATAGTTAAATTATATACAAGGTCGTCATATAATATTTTATTTTGCACCTCTAATGTTTTTCATTATATATAATACTCGCATACAATTTAACACTAATTATACAAATTTTAATAAAATAAATAAGTTAATAATATTTATAAAAAAAAAACATATAATTTTTATATTTTATTTTGCAAGTCGACGAACAGACACATACAATATATTTACATAGACAAACACAAACTTTTTCTGCTTAAACACCTATAAAAAATATTTTTTTTACACCACGTCTTTTTAGTATCAAAGATATGGTATTTTTCTTCGTTCTTTATTTTTTTCGTCTATGAGTCGTCGTCGTCCTTGAGGAACATTTTCCCCTGAAAAATACGGACTGAAAATTATTTTATGAGGCGTGCGCTTTAACGCGCGTAAAAAGTCAATATCGTACCAACAAACGGTCATTTTCGTTTATAAATTTTTCGGAAAATATATATTTATATACGTATATATAATATATATATAAAGGGAGGGTGTCGAAGGGCGGTTTTTCGAGGATAATTTGGAAAGAAAATAGACGGGACATAATCGTAGAATTAACTTAATACACAAATCGCTTCCGCAAATGGTCCTGTAAGGATACGAGTGTCCTTAGACTGGAACGATGATTGCTCTTATCTAACACATTCAACGCTGAAAAAGGCCTTCGTTTTCTTTTTTTTTTATTATTTCTTTATTATCTTGAACGTTTTTAGTCTGAAACGCTTTTTATAAGAGATATATTAAAAATGAATTAATTATATTATACTTTATTTTTTTTTTAAATCAACACTCGTTAAAATAAATATTATTTATATAGTATATTTATATATTGATATTATTTACTTGAAATAATATTTCTGTTTTGATATCAGAAGCAAAATGTTATTAAATTTCTTAGAATAAATATATAATATTATGATCCATAAATTTTCAATGACTTAAATAAAAATTTCTACGAAATGAAAATTTAATATTTTTGAGTTTTAATTACAATAAAAATTTGTAATGATTTTGAAATAGATTTAGGCTTAAAAATATTTTTTTTCCATTTTTCTACACATATAAATAAATAAAATTATTAATTAATAAAATTAGTGTTAATAAATCAAAAATTATTTTAACTGCACTGTAAGAATATATTATTTTTCTTTTTTTATACATTATATATTTATATATTTAACACGAATTATAATATAAATAATTTATATTATTAATAGCAAATATTTTATACGAACGATTTACAATATAGCATAAATTTACATACACGAATATTTTATATCAATAAAAAAAGAGCTGAAAACATAGATGACTCGTAAATGCGGAAAAAAAGTCGTGAATTCGACATTCACGCCTTTTAAAACGTCGTTCAAACTCGATAAAATAGCAAAATGCCCTCCCCTCCGTTCGCCTTTCACACATTTTTCTCGAATATTTTTTGGGGGGGGGGTAATAAAAAAATTTTAAATTTAACGGAAATTTTACCGCCGGTTTGTCACGACCGGATCGTTTTACCTGCCGGCAAATTACCGCCTTTAAAAAGCGGATAGCGATCGCCGATAAAAACCGTCACCGCTTTTCTTTTTATTTTTACTCTAATTTTTTCCGCCATTTTTTTTTTCATCCATCCTATCCCCCGTCACCCCTCCCCCTCCCTCGGAATATCCTTCTACGTTTTTTATTTTTTGAAACCGCTTTGTCTATGTTCATTTTTCCGCGGAAAACTTTATTTAAATCGCGTGCGATTTTTCAACGTGCCGGCCGTATCTTTACTGCGTTCTTAAATTTTCCGAAAACGACAGTTTGTCTACGGTTTTAACGGTATTTTTATCCCTTATATAAAGTTCGATTTAGACACTCGTTCCGCTTTTTTTTTATCTCGTTATTTGTGCTTTTTAGACCATTTTTACAATTAATCTTTCACTAGAAAAATTAGTATTACGCAATGATAATTTAAGGTGATTTTTCTGTTCCAATTTTATATTCAAATCTATGATAATTATATAGAAAAATAAAATATATATTTATTTTATATTTTTAATATAATTTAATAAATATAATTCAACTGAATTAAGTAGATATATAATGAATGTTATTAAGTATCATTGGAAAAAATATTTCAAAAAAATCCCATCGTATTGCTCAATTTTTCAGAATAAAATCGGTTATGAAAATGGCTGAGGTCCTTTACTTTCGTTATCGGCACCGAATAATCGTTTTTATTAAACGTCATCAAATGTTTCAAAACAGACGTAGCGACGAGGAAAAATCGCGTAATCGGCCGTACAACGGCCAAATTTTTTTTCTCATTTACCAGTATTTCTCAATCAGCTTCCCGAAAATTATTTCATAAATATATAGATCTAAAATTTATATAAATATATTCTTTATATATTATATAATAAAATAAATTTTATTTAATATTATATAATGAGTGAAATATATAACTATAGATGTTTAGATATATTATTTTATCGTAAATTTTGAGAAGCATAGCATTATTAGATCTTTTTTTCACGACTCCGCCCAATCCCGTTTTCCGTTTTTGTCTCGAAAGGCGTATAATTTTCGTTAAATATTATCCTTAAGTGGAGATGGGGGGGGGGTTCGAAGCGATTTGATGCCGTATTAAAAAAAGATTTTCGCCCGTTGAATTATTTCTCAATTTTTCCGAACGATTCGAATAACCCTCATCCCTCATCCCTTAGGCCTACAGGATAAGTGTCTTCATTTTGACGTTACGGCACCGAATGAAATGAATCTTTGTTTCCTTTTTTATCTCATCTATATTTTTTTTTCATATAATTTAATAAATTTCAAATGTATTTTTCTTCTAAAATGATTTAATGCATTCGTATATTACATATATGAATTATATATGTTTTTAATAAATTATTTTTTTTTCAGGCGAAACGACGACCGATGTGGATCCTGAAACTGGTCACGTTGTATCCTTTGTCATAAAATTGGTATTGACACGAGCTGAATTGGCAGCTCAAGTTCAGTGTGAAGTAATATCAGTAGCATTGGAGGAGTCTATCAAAATTTCAATGGATATCGATGTGAACGGTATGATATAAAATTTAAATATTATTATAAATTTTATGAATATTGAACACGTATGAAAATTTATGTAAAATCATCATGAGATTAAAATTAAATCTTGAATAGAATTATATTTTTTTTCTGATAGATGAAAAAATATATTATTGTATTACATATAGAATTTTCTAAGAAAAAAAAACTGAAAATCCGAACAATCCTTTTGTGTCCACATACCCTTCGTTCACAAATAAAAGCGCAGCATTTCAATAGTAAAATTTGTATATTGGAAAATCTCATCGGAAAATTTGCAACGTCGGTCACGTGCCGAGAAAAAAAAAGGAAAAACCCTTTGGAGTCGGGTCACGCGACCCTTCGACTCCAGACGAGAAAAAAAAATATATTTATATAATAGCATTAATTTCGCCGTAGAGAAAGGCCGAGCTTTTGCCCCTCCCCCCCTCATCCTTTCGAAAAAAAAATGAAATAAAAAAAAATAATAGAAGAGACGGCGTCAAAATGCGGTCGTATGTTTTTCTGATTTTTGACCGGACGTGCGCTTTAATAATGGACCCTCATGAATATTTATCCGATAAACGGGGGTCCGGTATTACTGTACTTCATGCCTGAATCGCATATGTGATCACATGTGTCCTCGTTGTAACCAGATGTATTTTTTTTTTCATATACATATATATATATATATTAAATATTATATGATGTATATATGTGTACTTAATCCAATGACATATATAATATAATTTTAAAAAATCAAAATATATAAATTTTTATTATAATTAATATCGACTATTTGTTTAAATAAAATCAACAAAAAAGAATATATCTTTATATTTTATACGTTATTTTACAAAATAATTAACAAAAAATAATAATAATCGACATTAAATTTATATATTATATAAAAGGTTTTGTTAAATTATTTATCAGATATAAAACATAAATTTAATACATTTTAATTAATGTAAAAATTGAATTTTCCAAAATTTTAATAAAAATATCTTTCATCAATTGAATACTCTTTTAACCCTATAAATATTTATATGATGTTGCTCGATATAAGTGAAGTTTATTTAAGTTTAATTAAATATTATGTTGTTATTTAAATTTAATGAGCTAAATTTCCATGTTTGTATCAAAATTTATATTTTATATATAAATTTGTAAATCATGATAAAACAGCAATCTGAATAATTAAAGTAGGTTTTGTGTATGTTCTGCTTGTAAGAATAATTAACGACGAGAAATAAAACGGTGTATTATAAAATAATCATAATAAAGCGATGTTTTTATCAATATTTGAATAAGTATTGAAAATCTTTTTGAAACAAGATTTTTGAACCAATATTTTAAATTAATGTAATAAAAAGAAAATATTATATATTATTCTGTGAAAACATTTAATATTGAAAATATTTCGAAGAATATTTTTTTATTGCAAATATTTAGTATGATTTTAAAGTTACTTCGATGCAGGTGCTTATATTAAACGGATTATATTCACTCATACGAATATTCGTAATTATAGAATAGAAGTAATATGCGACACGTATTAACCCTCTAACGCCCATGCTACGGTTTAATAATAACATTATTTGCTTCCCCGCATAATTCTATATACAAAATTCCATATGACGATAATATCGCAAAGCAATTTATGTAATAATATTGTATATATATATATATATATATATACGAGGGGGCTACATTATTATTTGTCGATTAGCGATTCAATTCTTCCTTAATTAGAGCGGTATTATGAGCTTTTTCGACGGTGCGGCGCGGCATTAATTTTTACTATCGATTAGATCAGATTAGATTAGATTAGATTAGATGTGTCTTCTCGGAAATCTCGAAGAAGCAATAAAGCGTCGGATTATTGAAACCTGCGGCTGTGGGCTTCGTTAATTAATCGATAATACCCAATTAAGATGAGTGGCGTCGTCGCGGGACACCACTGACATTGATATTATTATAAATTACAAATTTGGATATATATATATATATATATATTATGGTACGTTTAAAAAGGAACGATTTTTTTTTTGAAAAGAATTTTATTTAGACAAACTAGACATTCAATATAGTTCAAAATATTTACTAACAAGATATAGTGGTTTTTGAGTACATTAAAAATATCGTATCAATTGAATTTATATATAATCTCCAAGATTTCAAAGTTTCAGTTAATTTTAAACATATTTAAATGTTTTAAAAAAATATTGAAATTTGTAAATTTTTGGTAAAAAAAATACTATAATTATGTCGCATCCTCCATATTCGTCAGATATGGTTCCACGTTAATAATAAAGAGCCATGATTTATTAATATAACTCAAAGCTATTCTAAATATTGCAGTGTTTTACAAAATTGTAGGTCGCGGCTGAGCACTGGGTCTCACAAAAATTCAGCTGGGTTGTAGCAAAAATTGTAAAAACACAAAAAAATCTATAACATTTTATTTTAAATTTAATATTTTCCAAAATTTTTTCAAGTACTGCAAGCGGCAACCCTTTACCATAGTTTTTATTACATAATTATTTTACAATTTTTGTGTATGAAACAAACAAATAAATTAAATTTTGATTTTTATTAAAAAATAAAATTTGTTTTTTAAAAATAAATGTTTTTTTTATTGCATTGCGGTCAAAAAAGTTTGGAAAACATTGGAATACTGCGTTCCAAATTTTTATGAAATTAGAAAACTTGTTGGCAAATTTGTAATAATAATTAATGTAGATTATTTTAAAAAGGATAACATCAATTGTTGAATTTCTTTGAATAAATAATATATAGAAATATAATATATCAAATTAGTTACTAAAATCAACAATACTCAGTATATTAACATCGAAAAAGAGACAAAATTAAACAGGACAAAACGAGCCATTTTTACTTTTCCTCACAATAGTAATCAGTAAAAGAGTCGACCTTTATTCGACTCCAAAAAAAAAAAAAAAAAACCAACACAAAAAAGCGGTATCTTCGATGCGGGATATACCATATACAGGGTGGTATGTGTGTGTGTGCGTGTGTGTATGACTTCGTCAACAAATCGAGCCTGTTTGCGCACGTGAAAAAATCGTGATGATCCTTGCCCGTTTGCCTGTCGGCGAAGGGTCCAAAATAAACGACTATATTAAATTAGCCTATTTTTTTTTTGTCTTGCCCTACGTCCCTTCGGATCCCTTTTTACCCCGTTCGTGTTCCGCTATCAGCGCGCATATCCACTTATTATTCATTTTGAATTCGAGCACAAGACGTGTTTACCGAAACGAAATTACCCCCCAACGTAAATATTTGCATGCGTTTTGTTCTACAAGAGCGTGTGTATACAGTAGTGGGTTTCGACCGGGACGGATGGGGGGAGGGGGGGGGAAATGGAGTCCGAGCCTGTTTTTCGACTCCAAATATTTATCGTTTCTTTTAGTTTGTTTGTTAGCGAATCGAGTGATTTAAGATAATTAACCTTTTTAATATACGTTTCTTTTTTGAAATAATCAAATATTATTTATATTTTATTTACTGTAAAATACAAAATTAAAACACATATAAATAATTTAATATTTTAATATTATATTAGACATTGTCTGTCATTAAGAATATTATTTATTAATTATTTACAAACTTCAATTTGTTTTTATCTCTTATATTTTTAAATTTTATTATAATAAATCATAAAAATATCATACAATTGAATGAAAATTTATTATTTTATTTTAATCAAATAAATATAAATAGTATTTTATTTCGTCAAATTACTTTTTGATAGTGAAATATAATATATATATATATATATATATATATATATATATATATATATATATATATATATATATATATATTTAATATTATTATAATTTACATTTTTGAAAATAAAAGCATTATATATAATTTTAAACAGATCATCATTAAATATATATAATATTTAATAAATATAAACTTATTTAAAATAGTCTCTTTATATATTTATAAAAATAAATAAATAGTTAAAATTTGAATATTTTATATTATATGACGAAATATTATTTATAATTATACTGAAAGTATCCACGAATGACGATTATTTATTTATATAAAAAATAAAAATTCAAGTATATTTCAACGTAAAATTTTTAAACGAACGATATATATATATTTGAATTTAAGGCGATTTTTCCGAGCTACATCGAATTTTCCACAACTCCCCCTCAAAAAAAAAAAAAGAAAATAATACTACAATATTCGTAACTTTCTTTTCTACGGTTCAAACGCGGATATTTGAACACAAAAAAAAACAGAATAAAATAAATACCGATGACATTCATGACGTTCTCGAGACGTTTTCGCGTGTCAAAATGTGAAAATTTTCCCGAAAAACTCGCGTCGACACTTTTCCCAGTGCGTGTTCTACACGTGACGTCTAGAAAATCTTCCTACATATTAGATTTTTTCTGTCTTTTTCGATACCGCAGTTTCTTTTATGTTTTTTTTTCTTGCAAAAGATCACATAGATATTCTTGTAATAAACAGAAACGTGGAATAAGAACAGCGTTGAAATTTTCCTAAAAAATCAATATCACAATACTATTTCAACGTTATTAATAATAATATATTTTTGTAACAGTTCACGACATTAATTGTATTTAAATACTATAAAATTTTGATATAGACAAGACTTTTTAGATTTCATATTTATTAATTATTAAAAATATTTATATTGTAATTTTGAATTTTCTCACGATGCTTAAGACGCTTTAAACTATTCACTTTAAAGTTCACATTGAAAACTCTCATCTTGAGCACGTTCCTTTGAGCAATATTTATCTTTATCAGACTTTATCAAAGTGTCCACTTGTACACGATGCACTATGTCCATTGCACACTTAGTGTTAATTAAAGTTCTGAAGGCTTAATGGAATTTCCCAACATCCACTGTACTCGACAAAATCTAACAATCGTTATATATTCAATATATAATGATTCTATAATATTATGTCATATTGTGCAACAATAAAATTCCATTATAATTTATAAATATATGTTTTTATTTAAATATACTGGATTTTCTTACGAAAATCACAAGCGGCGATCAATTTTATAGTGCGATTTCACAAGATCAAACTATTTATCATATTGATATGTGCTCGAGTTTTCTCGGAAACGCAAAACATGTTGCGCTTTAACCCCTTAAAGTGGGGTCGTATTTTTCGGTATTCAAAGGGATTTTTCCGTAAGCGGATTTATGACCACATCGGTTACATTCATGACCCTAAAACGGCGAGTGAGCCTCAAAATCGAATTCAATTTCGACTAAATCTTGTGTTTTGGACATGCAGAGCTGTGAATCTTGGAAACGATTGTAAATCTTTGTTCTTTCATCCCTTACGATACAATATATAAATATATATATATATATAATTTTTATCTTTATCTATTATATTATGATTTAAATTTAAATCAAATAATTTTAATATATAAATATTTCATCAATATTCTTTAGTCATTTTGAATGTCAATAAAAAAAGTTATAATAATATTAGATAAAAGTTGAAATATGATCAAATATTTTTTTTAGAAAGTTTCTCGTTTTGCAAGTTTCAAGATATATTTTTTTTCAGAATTAAATTGTTATCAATTTTAATATGTAAATATTTTATAAAACTCATTGATCGACTTTATCCTTTAGTCATTTTAAATATCAAAAAATATATAATATGAGATAAAAATTGAACACAATCAATGATGCTTTTTGTACATAAGGTCCCTTTTTTCAAGTTTTAGAATATTGATTTTTATCAGAATTGATTCGTCAAAATTATTTTTAATTTTTTGATAATTAGATGTAATGAATAATTTATCTAATTTTATATTAAGATCAAAATGTATCTAAAATTAGTTAGAAAGTAATTAAAATTATCTAGTTTTTAAACAATGAAATAAATGTAAGCACTAATTTAAGAATGTTTCGAATTAGTATTTAATTGATCGCATCTCGTCAACACTATAATTAAAATATAGACATTATAAAGTTAATTCAGTGAACGAATTCAACCCTCCATTGTCGAGGGTTCTTATTCAGAATTTGCAAATTTAAAAGTTCGTTGTTAGAAACGATGTTTGGATATGTCCTTAATGGATCCAGAGAAAAGGGAGAAGACTGAGCTGACACAATTACCGGAATGTGGGAAGCTGCGAGAGGGTAGTTGTAATAGTAGCGTTTGTGGGGTTTTCGGTTCCGGGAGGGGGGGGGAGGTCGAGGGTGGTTAAATGTGGGCAAGGTCCGAAAATTTGGGGAACGAGAGGACGGGGTTAATCCGGCAAATTGGATTCATAATACAAATAGATCCGGCACTTTTGTTCGACGAAAAGTCTCAGTTGCGACCTTAATGGAGTATTTATTGGAGATAGGCCATTGTCGCACGTTTGCCATAATAAACGGGAATGGAAACTTTATACTGTTTATAGCAATTGGAAAATGAGTGGAATAGATATTTTTTTATTTCATTGATAACAAGAAAAAAAATATTTAAAACAGGGTCACCTCCTTCCGGTAATGGTTTCCCACGGAGGTCACATTAAACAAAAAATAAAATATGTATAAAATCAGATTATCGATAAGTCAAACATATTAAGATATTTTAACTTATAGTTAGACCGTATATATGTTAACTTTAAAATATCTCTTACATTTCTAAAATATATATATTAAAAAAAAAACATAAAAGAGAACGTAAAAGGCCGCACTTGTTAGCTTAAAAGGCCACAGGTTGTTTATCCCTGATCTGAACGCTTAAATTAAAAAGAAAATTATGTACATAAAAAAGTAATAAAAATGACGAATTTTGCTTGACGTATATAATTTGTATTCACGTATTTAATGAAATTTAAAATTTTTTAATAATTTAAATAAAAATAACATACTAAAGTATATACAATAATATTTGGGCTAAATTGGATATAAGATAAACTAATGTCGTTATCAATGTCATTAAATTGTTTACTTGATATCGTTCATTATTTAGAGATACTCTTATGGCTAAATAATTTTAAAATTTTCTAAAAATTACAAAATATTGTTATAATTTCGATTCGATGAAAATAAAACGATTTTCGTCGTTTTTTTTCTAGAATTAATAGAAATTCAAAAGATTTATTGTCGTTGAGCAAACAAGCTCTTATCCAAAAAAAGAGTCAAAATTTCAATCTCGATCTTTCCTTTCCGTTTGTTCCGTAAACAGTTCCGATTGTTCGATGTTTACGGTCCTTTTTCGGTATTGGATGATCCGAAAAAAATTATCCTTTATATTATTATTATTATTATTGTGGCATTTAACCTTTGCATTTCGCAAACGAGTTTTCGAATAAATGAATAAAATTACCTGCTCTGGCAATAAAGCGAATTTATGAATTTGCGTTTTGAATTCATTACAAAATACGAAAATGTTTCCCGTCGGTTTCGTTTCCGATTCGGTTCAATTCCGGTTATTTTGTTACCGTTATTTACATTCATACTTTATATTATAATAAATTTAATTTATACATCAATTAATACAACAATCAATTTTTTATTATTGAACAGTAGATAAGAAGGTGAAAAAAAATATTTTCTATTAACACAGTTTTTTGAAGTATTATATATAATTAATAATACATTCAAACTAATTTAAAATTGTTTTTTTTAAATACTCATAATGATTACTATTCATTGATCAAATTAAAAATTCAGAATATATCTTTTAAATGTCCCTTAATATAATTTTTAAAATATGTCTTGACGTTAATTTAGATATAAAGTATTCATAAAGTAAGTTGAAAGGATGATGAGTGATATCGAGGAAATTGGTATAATAAATTGTAGAATAACCCTAAAAGATAAACTTTCTGAATCGATAATATTTAGATAAAATATTATCGATTTATTATAAGAAATTACTATATAAAATAAAATAATTAATTCATAAAATATAATATATTTAAAAGTCGATTTGACATTTTTAAAATAAGATCCGCTTTCGATAGTTTTCCATCGACGGAAATATATTAATTTTCTCGAGAAAATAATAAAAAAGAGAAACGCCGAAAAGGAGGGTTGGCTGTAAATAAAACATTTTCAGCATAAAAAAAAAATAAAATAAAATAAAGAACGAGAGCGATAAGTTCGATCAAGTTTTTGACCCAGTTGTGCTCAAAAACACCGAAACTACTAGCGTCGATATTTCAAGCGCGAAGATAACGCTAATGCAAATTCTGTTTAGACGCTTTTTCCTTTTACTTCTCCAATTTTCCCTTTTTTTCCATTCCCGCTCTACTTCGCTTCCGTTTTTCCTTTTTTCTATGTTTTTCTTTTTTCCCACATATATATATATATATATATATATATATATATATATATACACATACACACTACGTGTATATAGCATGAGAGGAAATACTATCGACTGAATACTAATGGTAAATATGACCGCAAAGTAAGCGAACGGGTGGGTGAGCTTTTTACGAAAGCTCGTCGTCAATGGTTTTGTCGAATTGAAATCGGGTCTTACGGTTCTTTGTACAGACTTTACAGACGATCTGACAAATATATAAACATTTATATATATATATATATATATATATATATATATATATTAACCTTTTCATCGTTGCCATTTTTGGAGGGCAACATCAGTTCAATAGCTGTATTATTGACTTTCAATAGACGCTTAGATACTTGTATTGTATAATATTGTACTTCTACATAAATATAATATATTTATAATAATATTTTTTGGCATTATTTATTTCATCTGAGTTTTCAGGTGAAAAATTATTTTCATATTCAAATCATCAATTTGACCGTTAATTTAAATATTCATCATTTAAATATTTTATTTTTAATAACATTTATGACAATATATAAAACAAAATAATATCGTGTTCGAAACCTCAAACGTCAAATATTTGACGGAAACTTTTCTTAATATCGTACTTGAAATTTATAATTATAGATCACAATAATTGTTTTATAAAGTTCCAATAAACGCTACATTCGATCAATATCCGAGAAAATAATATAGTTGAACTTCAAAGTGGCCTCCACAATTTATTACATGGACGAAAATTTCTATTCGAAAACCGCAATCGGTCCGTTTCATTACTTTCAAGCTAATTAATTCTAATTTCGACATAAATTTAATCGAAGTAAGCACCTTTTAAATGTGCTACACACACACACACATATATATATATAAACGTTCATTTACCCATACACACGCACATTATTTATCAGGATTCGATCGAGAGCTTTTAGTGTCCTAAACACTGATCCCAAATTAGGGTCTTTTCCTGATTTATAGTTAAGTCCGTTTAGGGTACAATCCTCGCTTATCGGTTTAATCAAACATTTCCGTTTACACATACATATTAGATTAAGTTTGTTTAAGTTATGAAATTGCTAATTTGTTTAATTTTTTTCAGTGAGACCGACGAAAATATCGCTTTCCGGGGTCGAAAAGCATGCGGTACAAGACAATAAAGTCACTTTGGAATGTTTGGTACAAGGCGCTAGACCGGCGGCTAATTTGACTTGGTACAATGGTACAAGTCAAATTGATCCGGAAACGATCGTCACAGTCGCCAATGTTCAGGTAAGCTTTCATAAATATTCAATTTATATCACAATTCATTAGCGACATTCATTAACCACATTCTAGAAAAATAAAATCAAATTTATTAAAAATTATGGAAATATTCGTTATTTTTAATTAAAATCGTCGGTTATGTGTATTTTGATGGCGTAATTTCACATACATAAAATATATATTTGATGTTTCATTGTATAGAGTCTTAACACATTGCGGACGGTCTGCGTTAATTAACGTCGTACTGTAGCATAATATAAACGACGGGTACATTCATTTACGTAGTATTACGAGCATTTTAGTGAGCGTTCATTTACATGAAATTTCATCAAAATCCTTTTTTCACTCATAATTTAATGGAATATATTTTTTTTTATACCTTCCGATGTGTACAAACGTAAATAACATTAAAAAATAAACTATAATTTAATTATTATTTACTTTTATATATAACATTTCACGAATTATATTTTTTATAATATAATATATAAATATTAAAAAAATGAATGCAAGTTTTAATTAAATGATAAAATTAAAAATATATATATATATATTTAAAAATAAAAATATGGTGTTAAAAAAAAACACTTCAGAAACGTTTATAAAATATAAATTGGCAAAAATGTAAATTAGCGAAATTTCGCCTCATTCTTATTACATAATTCCGTTAACGTGGAAGCGTTCGTGTGCAGCGAAAATTCTATCATTTTCCGCGGAATTTCCCTCGTTTTTTTTTCCTTATTCGTTGATTTTTCATTTTTTATCGTCTCATTAAAAATACTTTCATGTAAATTTTTCCTCTAGCCGGAGAAAATTTATTATTTCTGAAGACTATCTCGCGTTTAAAGAAATGCTTAAGGGTTTTCGCCTTCGTCAACCGCTTCTTAAGTTGCGAAAAAGGGCGTGAGGTGGGAAAGGGGACGTGGGAAGTTTCCCTTTTTAACCGGAAACGACTAGGCAAACCCCCGAACCGCGACCGGAACCACGATTATTTCCATCACTACCACAAACTGTTATTTTTTACTACCGTCAAAGATTACCACATTGGTGCAGTTAGTTGTCTTAGAGTTTTTAGTTGACACCGATCGAGATAACTTTGAATTACACGAAAACCGCGCGAACTTTGGTCCGCGAAAATCTTTATATCTCGCTTTCGTCTCGGAAAAACTGAACGAAATTTTACTCAGGAGAAAGTTACAATTTTAAACATTTAAACTTAAAAGAAAAAAAAAATTTTGAAGAATAAAATTTTGAATTATATAAGAATAATCTATAAATCAACGCCGCTGAATAAAATCGGAATGTGAACATTTTATAAAATAATAAAATAAAATTTTCTTAATATCTAGTTGCATTTACGAGAAAATTTAAAATATTTTTATAATTAGATTGAAAAAAGAAAAAGATTAAATTAGAACATTTTGAATTTTTCTCAGTAAAGAGAATTTAATTAAATTCTGGGAAAATTGTATTTTTATCACTTTTACAATCATACTACATAGTTTTATAATAATATGAAAATAATACAATTATAAAGATGATGTAAATTCTTATTCTTGAGAATACACACATAATTAAAAAATATATATTTTATAGTAATTAAATAAAAGAATAAATTTATGATATAGAAAAATTTGACATAAATAATTTCAATGCAATTTTTATTCATCAAAATAAATTATTATTTTTCAATTTTTCAGTATGTTTTTTTAAGAATTATCTAAAAATACAAAATGTTTTGCCGGGGCATCGACAATTTTATGAAATCGCCAGAATACCGAAAATACACACAAATATTCGACGTAAATAAATAAATAAACGTTATTCGGCACGAATTTATGATATCTTTCAGCGGTAAAGCCATTCCTTACCCTCGAGCAACATCTTGTTCACCCTTTTCCCAGTGGGGCGTTCATGGTCACTTGACTACATTGAAATTTGGCCATAAAATCACTTACGGCTAGGTAATAATCCCCCATACTCGCATAATACATCCTCCTAAGAGCTTCTAAGATGGGTTTTCAGAGACGAAAGGGGGAGATGAAATAAACGCGAGCTTTCCCTCTCACTCTCTAACTCTCTTTTCACCCTTATATTGGGGGTGAGTATATGACCAATGGGATGAGAAAGGCCGGTACGAAAACGGATTATTCGCGGGAGCGTTCGTCTCGTGGTTTATTCAAAAAACCTGAACGTGATTTATTGAATAAATTTTTGTATCTGAAACGTTTCCATTTTGAATATTCGTTGCGATCAACCATCACCATCGGTCTCTTTCCATTTTTTACACACACACAAAGTATATCTAGAAAAAAAGTATTCTCTACTTTGGAAATATATATTAATTTTCATATGCAATCAGAACTTTTAGTCGTTTAAAATGGAAATCTAATGATATTGTATATAAATGATTAAAATCTAAATTAAAAACATAGTATTATAATCATATTTTAAGATCACAAATAAATAAAAAAATATCCTAACAATAGACGAACATGAAAATTTTGAAAATTAATAAATTACATAAATTGATAGAATTTAGAATATAAATATATAAGAAGATAAAAATGATTTAAAATTATAAATATATATATATATATATATATATATATATATATATATATATATATAAAGGATTACATGTTACAGTGAATTTATATATAAAATATACTTTGTGCTATATGTTAAATCCGATTGAAATCGTTAGTTTAACAGACGTTTTAAGTGACATATAACTGGAATTTGAAATTCCATGTAAATAAAAATATTCTTCCCGTTTAAAGAGATAAAGAAGATTTTTCATTTAATATTCACCGTTATATCAAATAATTGAATTAACATTTTATTCAATATTAAATTATATAAAAATTAATAAATTTAATTTATATATTAAAAAATATAATAAATATTTTTTATATGAAAAAATATAATTTCTTTATATTAAAAGAAAAATAAAATATTCCATGGAATTTCTCTTAGTAATCATCGTGCAAATATGTATCTTTTATATGTGAATGTGCATAATAAAAATTTGTGGAAAAATGTGCAACAAAATTTTCGTTTAACTTCATTTTCTTGCGGAAAAATTCACACTGAAAATACTACAAATGTCGAGTGAATATGTAACGGACATTCTCGTATACAAAGAATGCATCCCTTAAAATCCTGGAGATAAATGGTGCGAGGATATCGTGTCAAGAATGAGCCGAATATATGTGACCGAATATACAATCCAATAAATAAAAACGAAAAATACAAAGCAAATGTCATACGTTTATCCGCGCGAAAATAAATAAATAAATAAAAAAACATATATATATATATATATACAAAAATAAGGGATGAGATTTTCAAGGGTTGATTTCTTTCTGCGGCCCGTCGTTGTTGTTGTTGAAATAATATATATATAAACGACGATTCAGAGTTTTTCCTATTCAGCTCAGGGATTTCACGAATCGCTTTTTCTTTTCTGGATCTTTTCTTCCGTTTCCTCCATAACTTCAAACCTACGACGGAAAAGTAACGTGATCACATAATCCGAATGGACCTAAATCGGTTCTCATCTTTCGTCGAGATTACTGTTTAAAAAAAATGTGTACTTGTACGTGAAAGTCATACTTTAGACCTTATATTTAAAAAAAATACAATATTTTTTATATATCGTATCATCGGTGAATAGTTTTTGAAACTTTATAAAATATGGTAATTTTTATATAATATTAATATACAATCATTAGTTTATATATTGAATTTTATTCAAATAAATTTGAAAAAGGAAATTAAATATTTATTAATTATATTATCGATGCTTGAAGAATGTTGACTCGGAAAAATTCTCTGCATTTTCCGGAAGACATGAATTTATGATACCTTTTGAATTATTAATATTGTGTAATGAATACTGACAAATTTAGAGTGCCATATTTTTTCTAACGATGCAAGGAAAAGGAAAAATGATGAATTCGTACAGGGTGTGCCGAAATATAAGCAAATATTGAACATTTATTTAATTTTTAACATATATTTTAATAAAAAAAAATTATATTATATTACAAATCATAAATGTTTATACTTATTATATTTTTTTAAAAAAAGATTGTTTTTTTTTATTATTATAATGGTAATATATATGTTGCATATATACTTTTTAAATATAATAGTATTGTTTCGAAATACCCTGTGCGACTGTATATAAGACGTATTTTTATAAGCTTAGATAAGAAATAACAATAAAGAAAGGGGAACAACTTTCGTTCGGCTCCCATCCCTTGATTAACATAATGGCAGATTAATTTTTCCAACAGGCGTAAAATTAAAAAGGGATATTTTTCACCATTTTTCCCCCCGTCGTCCGTCGCCTTTTTCGCCGCCCCATCAGTAAAGTGTTTTTAAATATTCAAATTGCCATTTTGGATGCATCTTCGCTCGTTTCTTTCTTTTTTTCTTTTTTTTTTCTCTTCCACTTTTGCCCTTCTTATTTCGTGTCCACCCTCGTTTAAACTCGCTTCTGGTTATACGTCGTTGAAGAATATTCGAAAGGCATCCCCCTTTCTTTCAGACACCAGCACTGTTCTATGCGAAGCTTTCCGGAGAATTATTATCGGGTCGAACGGGTGTGTCAGGGTTGATATTTAGAATTGGAATATTTCTAATAATGATCCTGTCAGAAGTAGTTTTTTAATAACTAAATAAAATTGAACAACTATATACTTCAATTCAAAAAAATGAAGTGTTTTAATAATTGGGTGTAGAATTGATGGCTTAATTCTATTAAAAATCTTTATTATTCCTTGGCACTCAAGACTTTTATAATCGCTATTAATCCTAACTTAAAATTATTATATATACACAAATTAATGTATAAAACTTTTATATTTTAACATTTTATATATCTCTGATGTTTAGTGGAACGGCAGCTTCCAAATTCAAAAGGTTAAAAAATATATTGTTTTTATTTTTAAATATATTAAAATGAAATGAAATATCAAACATAAAAATATGATACATAAATTAAATATAATTATAATTTTAAATAATAATATATATATATATCGATTGCCAACCCTCGAATTATTATCGCATAGACGAAGAATACCCCACACAGTTCTCTTCGGCACAGATCTCTGAGCTAGTAGTACGTTTTGGACTTGGAAATTTTCTCAAACCTTCCCGTTCCAGTTTTGACCCGTGCTATCGTCCTTCTTTTTTTTGTTGGTCCCGTGTCCTCCTCGAGCCTCGTTTTTCAGGGAGCATTATTTTTTTTCGCCTCGCAGGCTTATCTCTTGTTAAGGGGGACGCTTGAACATAAATCAGAGGTGGTGAAAAAGCGACGGAAACAAAATCATCCCTTCTGTCGCCCATTCCCCGTCGACAGCGTCGTGCCAAATTCCATAATTATAATTTCATACTTCATAATTTTTCCACGTCTCCTTTATATTCTTAAAGATTTTTCATCGTTTCGAATTTTGCATTTTATTTTTAATAAGATGCGCTCACAGGAAAATAACACAATGAATAATTACGCGACGCTTTAAAATTTAATCCTAATGATATGTTGGTTTAAAACACTTCATAATTTTTATCAAAAAAATATTTTTTCACAAAATTTACGATTTATATAAGAAATTCAAAATTAATTTTGAACTTAATTTTAATGCATTATATAATAAAATTAGATTACAATCGATATTTTGTAAAATGTTTTAATATGAGAGTGCGGTCTATAAATACTTAAACGCTAATAATACAAAGTCATAATGTAATTATTCCAGAAGTATGTATTTAATGCTGAAATTCTGAATTGTAGATTTGCTCGAAAGTAGCTATCGAATGTAACATTCCCACGGGAACGCATAACATGTCATGTCCCCCTAACCATTCTTCAGATTTTAGACTTGCAACCCTCGCGCAAGCCTAGAATCCCTACTATACGTCGAAAGCGCCCGAAAGCTCCCATTTCTCCCGTCTATTTCCACCTTCGGTTCAACGTCAGACACCCCTTCACCCCTTACCTCCCACTCCACACGAAGCTCAAAGCCGTGTTAAATTAGATTTATTACTCACCTGCGCTGAAGTTGGAGCATTTCCCGTTCTCTCGCCATCTCCACACGAAAAACTTGACTAATTGGCGTGGCAAACAAATCCATCGAAAGCTTGACGCCTATTTTAATTTTGCCAAGTGTGATTTCTATCACTTCTTTTTTTAAATTCTACTTAATTACACATTTAAAATTGATTTTAAATTTTATCACACATTTCACTGATCAATTTGTACATATGGTAAGTGAGAAAAAATAAATTAATATATATTATTAAAAAAATATACCCCATTTTTCCGTTATTAATTTGAATACGCTGAAGTCTTATATCCGTTTGTACGTATTGATAATTATTTCTATATTACAATCGGTAAACTTAAGTGAGGAAATATATTTTCCACATCGAGCGTAAAATGCGAAATGAAAGAATTTAATTAAACGCAGCGAATTTTCAAGCAGACACCATTATTTTCTATTTGGATAGAAAAATATTCTTAATTGAAAGCCAATTCGTTTTTTCCCTTTACATCCGCTGGCACTGTTTGAACTAACAACAACTAGCGCATAGAATTCGCATAAATCTAAATGGAAATTTATATTCTACAAAAGCGAAAATGTAAAAGAACCAAAAAAAAATATCATACAAAAGAATGAAGATGAACGATATAAAAGTAGTGAGAATTTTCACACACGTATATAATATATATATATTATTATATTATATATAATGTAAAAGGGGGGGGGGTGTCTTCATCTCTTTTGCGCTCGATTTGAATATTTAGCAGACTGTTAATAATTTTCCAGCGAAATTAATTTACATTGATAAATAGGGGGTTCGCAAAAAGCGGCAACCCCCGAGGCAACTAGATTTACCGTCATGAGAAATGGATACTCGACGACAACAAAACATTGATTAAATCTCGCTTAAATATACATTTATATAAATGGCACCGGTCAAAGAAGAGTTTCGGCGGTGACAGTCAACATTTTATATCATAATATATAATAATATTATTATATACACGTGCTTTTTGACCCTTTGCGCCCCCTCCCCCGACCCCTGAGCTGAAATCGATATCCTTTCTTGCGCGTTTCAAAATTTCGAAGGTTACGTCTTTAAAAATATTGAAAGATTCGCCCCATAAAATGATTGATTTGATCTAAGCGAATTGATAATTCTACAATTTTGAATGTGCTCTTTGATCATGATTGCAAAAATATATTTATATTTTACGTAATATTTTGAAACGATCGAGAGTTGTTTCATGGAATTATCAGGTTTGTAAAATGAATTATGAACATATTTCCAGTGAAATTATTATTTATTTAATGAAGAAAATACTAAGTGAGATTCGAGAAAATAATTTTAATATTAAATATAGTACATTAGTAGTTATAATATTTTTATTTTGTATCATTGATAAGTGAAAATATTATACAAGTATAAAATAAAATTATATTATATATTATTAATTTATTTGTCATTTAATGAGCTATTTGATAATATTGTATTTTAATTCATTGTGTAAAAATTATATATAATTATGAATTCTTCGGTCGAATATTACTAATCAATTTATCTATAAGTATAAATATTTCTTCACGTATTCGTTTTCAGTAATAAAATTTTATCGACTGAGACATGTTGATTCAGTTTAGACAGAAATTGTCTAACTTATATATTAAATATTATTATTAATAAAACTCATAGTCGTGCTTATGAATTCTTCAATCGAATTATATTTTTCTTATTGAATTTATGATCGTGCGATTTTTAATATTCAATAGAATGTAAAATTTCGTAGAATCAATTATATTTTTTATATCAAATCATATTAGTCTAGAATTATATTAAGCATCGCTTAGTTCGAACCCATTTACAATTTTAATTTCAATCTTTTATCTTTCTATAGAGACGAGAAATATTTGTTTTTTAGATAGAAAAAAATAATAAATGATATTTTTGAACATGAAACGAGCAAAATCGTCTAGCATAATATTATAATGCAAAAAAAAAATGTGCAGAACGAACACCACAAGGGGTTATAAATTTTATATTAAAAATGCAAATACATATATATATATATATATATATATATATATATATATATATATATATATATATATACTTGCATATGTATATTTTTATACGTAATTCTAATAAAAAAATCTCTTTCATAGCAATAGAGACGCATAAAAAATTACATTCAAAGATGAGTGCTCAAATTTGACTTTTATTATTTCACTAATTCCAATGTCAAAGATGATTTCCCATGATAAAATCCACCCTTCGTAATATTCTACGTAAAAATATATATATATGTATATAAAATGAAGGGAACCGTATCTTTTTCATGTCGGGGAAAATTTGATGATTAAACATTATAATATAGCCCTCTATATATATATATATATATATATATATATATATATATATATATATATATATATATATATATATATGTAATATATCATCCATTATTCGTGTAGATGTTAATAAAATTAAAATATAATTAAATTCGATAAGCGTACTTAATTGGAGTTGTCTTGTATATATATATATATATATATATATATATATATATATATATATATATATATATATATATATATATATATATATATATATATATACGTATAATTATAAATATAAATTAGCAATAAATCTCCACCCCCTGTTGACCTCGAACGTTGTAATTTTACGAAAATGTATTCCCAATAATTATGGTCGTATAAAATGTGACTTTGATACAAAAACCCTCTTCCTCATCGCAGACCCCGTCGTTCTTTTCATTAACGGAAAACGCTTAATTAATTTCGTGGCTTTATAATTCAAAAACGAATCAATTCATCAAAAAAAAAAATACGTTTTTATATGTATTTTGGAATGATTAATGGTGTTTCTGTGTTTTGATGTTTTGCAATTATATTGGTTTTTAAATGAATGATTACCGAGAAAACCTATATATATAAATGATATTACAAAATTGGCTTAATTTGAAAATCAATGGCCGTTGAAAGTGTTCTATTAATATTATATTTATTAAACGACATAATTATCATGATTATTCATTTTTAAAATTACCATTTTTTTTTTTTTTTTTGATATAACTATTTATTCTTTTTAAAGTAAAAAAAATCTGAATTTTTAGTATATCTATACATAGAATTGAATTTATATATTAAAAAATATATTTAATATTATACAAGATTAAAATTTAATTTTTATTATGAATATATTATATTTTCAATTTAAAAAAGCCTTTTCATAAATCGCGATGAAATAATATGTAAGAAAATTTCTGATATTAAAAAATAGGAGTGTTTTCTAAAAAAAACCATATTAAATTATAAAAAAATATTTTGACCTTTTCATATAATCTTTATTATATAATATATTAAAAAACTATTATAAATACTGCGTAAAAAATATTGAAGAATAGTCAAATATAAGATATATGAAATTATTCATATTAATAAAATATCTAGTATCGTTGATTTATTTATTATAATCGTAATATTTTGACGTATAATTATCAATGTTTCTGCAAAAATGAAATTCGAATAATAAATAATTTTATATGAGTCGAAAGTCGAGGTATAATTAAGTTATGAATTTATATGTGACTGCAATTGAAATTTCAAAGACTAACGAACCTCTGGAATAAAACTTGAAACACCGTTGATGAACTATGTTTAGCACTTTTTTATTATATATATATATATATATATATATATATATATATATATATATATATATATATGTGTGTGTGTGTGTGTGTGTGTGTGTTATGTCCATATTTTCATATGAAATTGCATAAAGCATACGTTTTAACGTAAACTAAAAATGAAAAACCGTATCAATAGTAAGCAACGTTTCAGCAGCGTTTAAAATATTATTCATATATAAACGTTATAATATATTATATTTTATATTAAACATTGAAATTACAAATTGAGTTGATAATAATAATTTTATATAATACCGAACGTGTATAGATAAATTCATTTACCTATATTAAACTGTTTACGATGCACGAGTTCGATTCCATAAAATATTATTAATTTGATACGATTAATAATTTACGACTTCATTGAAATTATTTCAAAATATAAATTATTCATATATACAAGTCTAATTATTATATTTCAGTTTTGTACAAAAATCTTCGAAAATTAGAGAACTATTGAAAACAAGATGATCATCTCCGTTTTAAATAAAAATAATATGAAATGAAATACTTTGATTTCTTTTGATATATTTTTTATTATAATATATTAATATTAAAATATTTAAATGCCAATTCAAGTCACTTGTTTAGATATGAATATTTTTTAATATTATTAATTTTTCGTATTGAATAATATAAATATGTGTGTTGTGATAAATTAATTATATATAATATAAATAAGTATGAATTTTTATATAATTTAATAGAAATTGATATGTAATAGAAATTAATTTTCTATTTTTTAAATCTCGACTGAAATGAACAATAATTAATCGTGCAATATTCGAATTCATAACGTCGCATATAAAACGAATTCACAGTCGGTAATCGAATACACCGTCGAATAACAACAATACGACGAATTCTTGAAATAATTAATTAAATAACTCGAATGCACAATCTGTCCGACGTTAGGCGAATTATAGAGATTGAAAACTTCGTATAAATTAAACGATTAAATGTTTTAATCGAGTGGTTTGTAAGCGACGATTTTATATTTTTCAAGAGTGCAGATTAAAGAACGGCGGTTGGTTTTTAAAGAATTAATGTATTGTGAAAAAAATATTGTTTTCGATAAGGACTAGATTTTCTTGGAATACTGCAAATTGGTGCTTTGAGTTAGAAAAATATGGTTTAACATTACTTTTATTGATATTTGTGATTGGATTTTTAAAGTTAATTTAAGTATACAATTTTAACACTAAACCCACCGACACTTCTTATACATTTATTCCTACAATGTCCGGTCAAAATGACCAATATATAAAGTAGTTAATATTTCTATAATTATACGTAGATGATAATAGTCAATTTATCAATTTTAAATGTCAATTTGTCAATTTTAGAGTGAATTAATATATAAATAAAATAAATATATTAAAGTTATCATTATTTCCATATTATTTTTGTATTTATCTAAAAGAAAATATATTAAATATTATGATAGGATTTATATACAAACATATAATTAGATAATTTTCTCGTTCATAAGCTGATTAAATATGTTAGAAAACATGAAAATTCAAAAGGTTTAACAACAAAGCATTTTAACCGTTCGCTTCAGTGTTTAAAAGATGTTTTTGCAAAATAATCGTGAATTATTAAAGTGAACTCGTAACATAAATATGAATGATTAATGTCGAAATGCAACTAGAAAGACGCACATTGGAACATTTTGAGTGAGTGTTTCTTATTTTAAGCCACTTAAAAGATGCGCGACCCACGCTTTGAGAAACGCTAGTCTAGACGACAAAGGTGGAAAAATAAAGGTTTCGCAGGCGACCGTTCTAATTGTATTGTCGTATGAAATTTTTTTGTGAATTTTCTTTCCTTTTTTCTTTTTATTTTCTTTTTTTTTATTTTGTTGATGATAGACTTAAATTGCTTCTCTTGTCAATTATATAAAAGTTGCGCATTATATATAAAAATGCCGAATAAGTCTAGACTTTTATATTTATTCGTCTAGTTATTTAACGATTGTGTTTATATAGAAGTTTATTTTGATTTTTCTTCACTTTTAATAAATGGCTAAAAGTAATATATATATATATATATATATATATATATATATATATATATATATATATATATATATATATATATATATATATGTAATTCTAAGAAATATTTTACTATTATTAATTGAATAATAAATATCGTTTTATATCAATGAATTTGTTACTATTAATATTTTACAAGTTGTTCAATGCGATAGAATAATCTTAACTCAGCTGATTCTGACAACTCTTAGTAATAATATAATATATAAGTTATTAAGCTTGGTTGAGACTTTCATTTGTGCCAGTGGTGTCAAATACACGGTTCGCTAAATCTCAGACTGCAGACAGTGTCATATTGATATTTATTTTGATTAAAATTTATTAAATATTTAATCAATGTAGAAATTATAATTTTATAATTAATTGCAAAATATGTAGGAAAAAATTATTTGTTTTTTCTTATATTATATATAAGAAATGAATAAAGAAACACAAAGAACCGCTTGTTAAATGAAATTTTCCAAATTTTCCGCGAAATTCGAACGCGATATCTTCAAAAGTAATTTCTAGGAAAGAAAATATCCTCGCATCATATTTTCTTTTCTTCATACGCGGTATATAATGTCTAACGTTTCGCACATAAATATTTGATTCGTTTAAGGCAAGAAAAAAAAATAATAAAAAAAAAATAAAACGGGATCCAATTTTAAAACTCGGCAACGTAAAACATGAAGAAAAATAAGAAGGCTCTATTCTATATAATATTATATAATATGCGAAATATAGATGTTTATCTTTTGAATATAAACGCGATGCGGCGAAAATACGGAAGTAATACTCGATTTTTTTTAACTTAGAAAAATATCAAATATTTTTTCGATCAATATATATATATATATATATATATATATATATATATATATATATATATATATATATATATATATATATATATATATATATAATATATTATTTTTCAGAAAAATATAAAATTATGATTGTTTCTTTTTTCTATCATAACATAAAAATAGTTTTCGAAATAAACTATATATTTTTTATAATGTTTAAATTTAAAACTCTATTGTAAAATTAGAAGAAAAATATATGAGATATTATTTTTGTTTTGAAATAATATGAAATAAATTAATTTCTCGTTTATTTTCTCATATTATTATATTGAAAATATAATGCATGACAATATTGAAAAAAATAATATTACATATAAAAATATATAATAAAAAACAGGTTAAATTCACCGAAGAAAAAAATATTTTTTCGATATAAACAAAATAAATCCTATAATAGAGATAAAATATATATTTTTTTTTCTGTCCTTAATTGCTTTATTCAATTAAACTAAAAATATCCCCCCGAGGCATATACAATTTTGTCGGCGGGCACGTTGCAAAATAAATAAATAAATAAATGTGTGTATGTATGTCATTATCGTCGTCATCATCGAAGTGCGATCCCCTTCAGGATAAATGTCTCCCCAGGAAAGCTCCTTTATTCTTATCTATCGCAGTACATTACCGAATTAATTCTGTCTTAATTATATCATTTATCCTCGGGATTTGCGGTCTTCGTCCCCTAAAAGCTCATCCCCCTCAGAAGGAGTCTTTTTCTCGTATTTTGATTATCAATTAATCTTCAAGCAAACGTATGCCGTTAAAAACACCGTATATATATATATGTTATCGGCAAATTATTTACATATATATATATATATATATATATATATATATATATATATATATTCAGTATTGTGTTTACATCGTGATGAATATTTTATAATATAATTAAATTATGAAT
This sequence comes from Leptonema lineaticorne, assembly GCA_024500535.1. NCBI lineage: Eukaryota > Metazoa > Arthropoda > Insecta > Trichoptera > Hydropsychidae > Leptonema > Leptonema lineaticorne. Next base: position 6,500,681 of record JANIJI010000016.1, on the reverse strand, counting down.
GTATTGATGAAACATAAATTCGACATAAAAAGTTATTTTTTTTTATACGAAATATATATTTGAGTGAATGTAGCTGTAATTACATTGGATTTATGGCAACTTGTCATAAATATCATCATAAATAATACAGATTCATAAAAAAGGACGAGAAAGGAAAAAAAAGGGCGAAACTAGTCTAGAGATAAAATAGATTACTGTAGACAAGCGAGTTGATGAAGAAAAAAAAAAAAAAAAAAATATATATATATATATATATATATATATATATATATATATATATATATATATATTATATATATACAGATACAAATATGTTAGATAAATTTTTGACGAATGAAGACTTTATCGGACGGAACGGATGTGGTGGAAAAAAGATACAATATATAAATATCTATAACTATTCTCAGATTAAAGACGTTATGAATCACTATTTTTTGACGTTCGACGACCAATGTTACATTATTACTGCATTTTTATATTTGCATATGTTAAATGATAAATATTGTAATAATGAAAATATATGGATTTTTTAAGTGTATATGTATATGGAGCTTTTGATATTAAAATGTAATACCATAGTAGTTATTTTAAAATATAATAAAATAAATTGTCTTCAATATTATAAAATATATATTATGAATTACATAAAAGCAGTAAATTCTTCTTCAAAAATATGTTTTTTTTCTAAAATACATAAAAATATATCATTTCATTGATTTTCAAATTTTAATATTAAATATAATATAATAATAATAATATGGACAGTATATTAAAAATAGTTTTTAAAATATTATAAAAAAATAACGTTGAATCGACAAAATTTGCCCTATCGCTAAATTTTCTCGACCCTTATTTTCCGTAAGAAACGGGGAAAAATTAAAAGCTTTATTAGATCCACTCTCCCCTATTCCGGATAATCGGTCCTTAAGGTTTCGACTCTCCCCCCCCCTCTCGCTTTCCCTTCACCTTAGGATAAACTGTCCTTAAGGCTTCTTCCTGCTCAGCACGACGCTCCTATCCCTTATTTATAATTCAGTTACGTGAAATTTTAATCAATCAACGCGAGAATTTCAATTTTCGCAGTCGAGTCTCTCGCGTACGAAACGCAACTCCCTTAAACCCGGCACGTATTAATAATGGAAAATAAGTTACTTCGGAACCGAACCGGAGGAATAAAAATAATAATATTAAAAAAAAACGTTCCAGTCCGAAAAATGCCGAGCGAAGAAACCGCGCGTGCTCTGACAAATGTCGTTTTCTTCTTAGAAAATAAGTTTCGTGCGCTGAAAAAATTAAGATTTTAAATATATATCGTGAAATAATATATATTTAAAATATTATAATTATAATATTAATTGTGTTAAATTCTTTGGAAAAGTATATTTAGTCTGAAAGTTGAGCGTAGATCTGGCAACTCGATCCTGTAAAAAGTAAATTTAGCCCTTCATAATCTTACAAGAAGGGTTTTGGCTTTTGTATGGCTGTCGTGTCACTGATTTAATTTGACAGGTAAATGAACATGTGCGTAACCAGCTAGATATGTCTAAATTAGATAATTATATATTAAAAATAGATTTATAATTGTGTATTACGTATTAAATATTACTATTAATTATATCTTAATAGCTTAACAATTTTTAACTATATATAAATGCAGTATGTAATAAAAATTTTGCATAACGAAGAACGTATTAATTTTGTTATGATTGATCATGCCCGAGTGTCAATCGGACATGCACATTTATATATATATATATATATATATATATATATATATATATATATATATACATTTATTAAATTTTATATATTATCGTTGATAAAAATAAATTTGAATTATGAATTGGTAAAATAAAATACTTTCGAAATAAATCAACCCTATCGTACGGGCGGGTCAAACTTTCTAAAATTTCAACAGCAATTTCATTTTTGAAGCAAGGTGATAGATGATAGTCGTGAACATTTTCAAAATAGGCAAAAGGAATTAGTGTTACATCGGTATCAAGAGACGCGTCTAGGGTATTTTAGGAGTAAGAGGATTACTCAGGGTGTAATTTGTTCATAAGGGGTTGGTTGCTCGAATGCGAAACGTGATGCGTACTATTCAAAATCGCTCCATCAAATATTGAGATGACTCGATGCTTTCGTAAAATGAAGTATGAGATGAGATGTGACGGCGGCGGCGGCGGCGTCATCATCATCATCAACAACAGAAACAGTAACGGGGGTTCGTTTTCAATAGCTCTACTACGGTTTTAATTATTCGCGGTGTGACGTTTCTAGTATATAAGTTGGTCGGCGTCGACCGCATCCCGAATATATCCGGGTCCGTTCCGTTTTCTATGGAATGGGCGCAGACGAGACTCGACTTCGAGTAAAGGAGCGTTTCCGTTAATTCGCAAAACTCAGGGCCGGCACTAGGATAATGGGGGAGGAGGGGATGGGGTCGTGAATTATTAACCTGCAGCTCGCTGAATACCCAATGAGAGGACCGACGACGATCCCCCGGTCACCTTAATTTAAACTGTCATTTACAACGAGCGCCGCAATGTTTGCGCACATATTCATCTCAGAGTGTACGCCATTTTGTATATATATATATATATACTGATGTATAAATATATAAATATATTTTATTTTATTTTAAATATAATTTAATTTTCATATATAAATCATATATTCGTATAAATCGATCATATTAAAATTTATATTTATATTAATATATGTTAATTTACATTTTATTTAGGAAAATGTTTAACTATTCTATATGTTGGTTAAAATTTTTACTACGTGTTAACACTAAAAAAGTTCCATTTGCAAAAGTGATAAAAAACTGCACTTACTTTTCAAAGGTAGCAAATTTCTACGTTTGTATAAAAATATATACTTTTTAATATCATTAGATAAAAAAAAAAACATTTGTGATCTTTTAAGGCCACAATTTTTTCCATTTTTACTTTAAATAACACCGAAATTCTTGTTTAACACAATTTTAATATAACATTTGTTATATAAAAAAAATGAATATATGCTGTAATATTATATAGAGAAACATTGCAATGTTGATGAATAGTTCAATTTAATTAATTGAATATACATTTTGCAAATTATAGAGTTTAATTAACTAATTGATTTACTATGTCATACTATTGATACGTTGTTAATATTATTAATAGATTTTCAATTTAGTTAAAATTAACCGTTGAAATTATCAGTCTTCTATGTGAAGATGTGAAATTTTCAACCATAAGGTTAACATATATATATATATATATATATATATATATATATATATATACCATATATATATATATATATATATATATATATATATATTTGTATTTTCTTGTATTTTAAATAAATACATGAAAAGAACATAAAACATATCAATATCGAATACCGTGATGTGTGTGATTTCGAGCATGTCATGGGCATCGCACGCGTGACAAAGTGATTACACCGACGTAATTACATCGATTACAGTTCAGTGAACAAGTTACAATCGATAGATGCCATTAGATGACTCCGGGGCGTCTAGTTTTAACCCGTTTAGTTCCCGGTTTTAACCCGTTTCAGGGAGGAAGGGTATTGTGCGAAAGTCCCGGGCGAATTTTGCGGGCCGCACAATCAACTCCCCTGATCCATTAACCGGGCTTGCGGTTTCGTCTTGTTTTGTTTGTTTGTTTGTTTATTTGTACGTATGTTATATATATATATATATATATATATATATATATATATATATATATATATATGCGCGTTGTATATTTCTTGCTCGCGTAAGAATAATTAGCTTCCAGATACGCGACGACGTTTATTGCTCGACTTGCGACGAAATCTGGGTTTTAACAAAACGTCGAAACGTTTCGAGTAACGTCGCCGGATTAAACGATTATAAGGCGTGCGAAATGCACCGTATGGAGACAACGCATTTTGCGCTTATCCCGTGTCGCATATTATATAATATAATATAGAACGTTTTAAATTTCATTAATTAATATATCCATTTTAAATATAAAACAATTTATGAAATATTTTACAAACAAATAATTAATATTGATCAAAACAAACATTTTTTTTAAATCAACATAAAAATTCAATCAAAAGAGTTTTGTGATTCGTTTTACATTTTATTTTATTTTTGTATCTATTTATATTTTTGCTAAATATATACACAGAAAAAAAAATTATTTATATTAAATTTTCATCTATTCTTTAAAATATTTTTTGTTAGAGTTAAAAAATATTAATATTAAAATTCAATTTTTTCTCGTATATAATTTAAAAATATCGATATTTGTTATAAAAATTAAATTTTAATTAGCAAATTGAAATGTATAAATAAATATTTTTTGTATATATTTTTTAAATTTCTTATTTTTTTAATTTACACAACCCTGAAGAAAAATATTTTATATTCAAGTCGGAACATCCTACGAACAAAAAGCTCGAAACACGTTTTGACATTTGTGCGAAAGTGCGGCGTGCGTAAAAAAAAATAATACACGTGTACAATTAAAAAATGGGAGGGGGGTAATTAACGCTAATTATTTTGAAAATGTAAATGCAGCAAAAGGCAAAACTTTGACCTTTAAAATTGTATTACACTGCGTCCCAAGCAAACATTAAACGGCAACGAATTTGTTAACGGCGCTTCGCGGTTAAATTTGCGCCGGGGGGGTTAAATTAAACTATTACACCACTGCGGCTTATTTGATATTAATTAATTCATTAATTACAATAATAACGGTAACAAATTGGGTCTATTGTTGCTAAGTTTCCAATTGTTACGAGTGTGCCGCGAGTATTAATTTAAGTTCTATTATGTAATATTTTGGGACTTGAGGGGGGGGGGGGCATGGTTAAATCTTTGCGTATCGGAAGGAAACCCTTATCACATTTTGCCAATGTATTTTATATAAAACATATTTAATTATTATGCAAAATATTCAATACAAAAATAAATACAATCATTAGAATAATTTGTTAATTCATATTAATTATATTATATATATATTAAGACTGATATAATAATAATACAAAAGTTATAGATGTGTTCCAATATAAATAAATATTTAAAAATTATATAAATATTTCCTGTTTTGTGGTAATATATATATATATTCATTCTTTAATGGTTTTATTATCTATTAGGTAATTTGTCTTTCATAGAATAGTAATTTAATTACATATAATTGCAATTAGGTAAAAAAAAATAATCCTATTAAATAATTGGACTCGCATATAAAAATATTTAAAATACGTTTTTTAAATATTATTCTTTTAATTTAATCTGTCAATTTCCTTATAATATTTACCCATGTTTGGTTAAAAACAATTATTTCTTGTAGAAATTATAATGAAAATATTTATATAATATATGGTATATGTAAAATGCAAAATTTATGTGTTCTATAAAATTTTTATTTTAAATATTGATAATAAATATTATACTTTTTTATAACTTTATTTTTTTTTGACTGATAATTTCGATTAAACATAATACGTAATATGAAAAATAGCGCTTTTTGAATTTTATCTCTATTCAATACCCGTTTCATTCTTTCCAACCTAATTTATATAAAATATTCGAGAACTTTTTAAATTGTTTCTTTTTATTTATAATTACTTTATGAAATAAATTAATAATATTAATATTCTTTAATTTTTATTTTGATATATAATATAGAGACTTAAAAAAAAAACATTCATATATATATGTGTGTGTGTGTGTGTGTGTAAACGAAAAAAAACTTTTTTTTTGAACAATATATTAATGATTCTAACATTATCGACGTCGACAACGATCGCTTTCTAAACATTTTTCCATCGAATTGCGCCGGTGTAATCCCGGCTTTAACGTGTAGATTTAATAGCGGTACGCGTGTTTCGTGCATTAAGCGAAATTTACACGATTTTCGCGTGTCGTTCGTCGTTAAAATAACGAAAGTCGAGCGTGCCGGAAAAGCGTTCGTAATTTAACCGAAGCATGGAGCTTTTTCACTGTATGCTCAGAGAATGTGACGCGCGCACGTACGCACACACACACGCACGCACGCACTTATATAATTATTATTCGCACCGGAAGCCGCAATAAAAACAAGACATAATTACTAGAGGTGCTCCGAGTCCGATAAGGAAGCGCTGTTTAATTAAAAATTAAAATTATATGATAAAATGTTTAGTGTTTTTTAGTATGGGCAAAAGTGTTTTGTCCTTCTTTCTGTTGAAATGCGTGATTCGACTCGTTTTAAGGGTTGAATATTTACGTTAATACGCCGTATAAAATAATTAATTCGTTTAAATGGGCTCGTTTTAAGTTGTGGATTTTTCGGCGTAATTGAATATTTTGTATAATTAAACGATTTTTATTTCTGACGTTTTTATCTTGTTAATTAGCGCCGGTTGCGTTTTCGTTATTTGAAATTCTATCACTAAGGGCGTTGATATAATTAATGTTCAAAACGTAATTTTTATTTTTTCTTATTTTATTACACAATATAAATATCAAAAAAATATGAATATGTACATATATAATATAACTATGGATTTCAATTTCAGGAAAATTTTTATATTTATACACATTTAGTAATTATTGCATATATGTCTACAACTTTTCTGGTAATTGATCTGTGGAATAACTTTGAATTCGTTCAATGCATTTTAATCTAATCAATGCTTATAAAATAACAGTAAGGTTATTTTAAATAAACTTATGGAGATATATCTGGCGAATATGGAGTTTGAGACATTATTACATAAACAAATTGCGTTACTTTTTAAATGCACTATGTTAATTTAAAAAAATGATAAAAATGTTATCAAAATTATCAGTAATATTTTTAATTTAAAAAATATAGAAATTTCAGGAAATTATAATTATTTCATAGTATTTTTTATATATTAGAAATTCAAATATGTGCGTTACCAATATACTAATGTTGTAATATTATAACAAAATATACAACGTATATATTTTTTTAAATTTTTTAGTGAAAAATAAGTTCAATAACATTTATATAAATACAATATTTCAATGAACGAATTCGTTACAAAATATTTACTATTTTTGCTATATTGAAACGTATTATGTAATATTATAATATATTTATTAATAAATTGTATTTTATCATGTTGTGTAATATAAACAGTAATAAAACCTTGGCGCGATATATTATATTTCAGAGAGTGTATTACAACAAGATTTCATTTTAGTTTCCCAGAAGGGAATAACAGATTGTCTCGAAGGGATATTCCCGACGTTCAGATAATATATTTTCGATCTTTGTAATCTTTTAAATGGTATATTTATATATAAAAAATATTTTTTTTATATTCGATAATATCTTAATCTTATATAATATTAAAAAAGATTTTTTTTACATAACATTATGCCTAATTATCGTATATAATTTAAATCGATTTTGATTTACATTCAAAGTTCAAATATTTATCAAACGGAATCGTCTTTTTTGAGCACCCTATAATATTCATAGGCGACAAAAAAAGGGTACAGAGACAGAAACTATAATTGCGCCTATGTTAACGCAGTGCAATCCTATTTGCATAATTGCGTCAAAATAATTAATCTTTTGCGGACTAGATCCGAGTTTGATAATTAGTAATTGATGCGGTGCTCGGGTAATTAATGGCACGGAATAATTAATGGCTCGCACGTCGATTACCCCAAAAGGGAAACTTTGGAAAGGGAAACTGGCTCTATGGGTGGTTGTTCGATTGTTAGACGCGCAAGGGTGTTTTCTATGGGGCTGGAGGATGCGCTATATTCGGTGTGGGCATCCTTTCGATAGTTATCGCCATAATTATTATTATGCTCGACGTTGTCGGTAATAATTATGTTTTATGAGCGGCGATGCGTCGATAAAAAGGAGCGCGGGCCGCGAAGGGGTTAACGTTTCAGATATATATCTGTTCAGATAGTACGGTTATAAATTATTATGGATGACGCGTATTATTACGACGTTAAACTAGTTTCGTGATGTTACAGTTTTCAAAATCGATGTTTTTTTTTTTACATACATATATGTGTGTGTGTGTGTTTTAGTTGTTTGATATTAAAATTTTGTCGTAAATTTGAACTATGTAAAATTTTGATATAATCGCTTTCAATTTTATATCGTAATATTTGTTATTATCTTAATATAAAATATGTACAGAATAATTTATTACATAAAAACAATAAATTAATAATTCAATTATATTTTATGATACATTTTTATTCAATTAAATGATATTTTTTTTCATTAAAAATCACGAAGTTAATAAATATAAACAATTCGCAAATGTACACATTGTATTAAGATGGAATATAAATTGCTCTAATTAAAATAATAATAGATTGTTAAAAATAATATTTTTGGCATATTTATAATTAAAAATAAATATTTATATTATTTATCATTTGATTTCGATCTTTGTTTGTGTTTTCATAGTTGATACTAATGAGTATTTTTCACGTGAAAAATTAAAGACTCGAATTTCCTAAATAGTCTAAGAAATTTATAGCGTTTTTCACAGAGCTTTCAAGATAAGCTAAAGAAATATTAGTTTTTCGCAGAACATTGATAGTGGATAACCGGTATATATATTTTTTTAAAGTTGATGTTTATTTATAAAACCATAATAGTTTTGATTAATTACAATCTTTTAGAAGAAAAATTAAATTTATAATAAGAAAATACATCTTTTAGAAAATTTTATATTATATTATATATCGATACATTGTATAAAAAAGGTACAATATAAGCGTAATGAATTTTTAACTAAAAGTAAAAAATCTCGACTTTTCGACCGTTGTTTGCTCAACTTTATTAATTACGAAACACGAAACGACATGTCCATATTAATTACGAGAAATGTGAACTTTTTTTTCCGGATTTCTTCTTTTTTCGTACCGTCGTCTTTTTTTTCTTTCTATCTTTCATTCATTCATTCTTTTTTTTTCTTCTTTCATACGCCCTTATTTTACCTTCTTTCCGTGTTTCCGGATACTTTCTGTTCTTTATTTTTTTTTTCTTTTTATTCTTTTTTCGAATTTTAACTTGGTCGCTCTCGTCGTCGTCGTCGAAGTTAATTTTTCAATTTTGCACCGCGCAATTTTAACTTTTTAATTTGAAACCGGTAGACGACGAACGACAAGAGTCGCCCCTTCTTCTAGCGCCGCCCCCCCCTATTTTAGACAGATTTTCGCCCTTTTTCTCCGTATGAAGTGTGAGCAAAAAAAAATATTTTTTTTTTGCATTTTTTTTCAGCCTTTTCGCGTCGTAAAATATTCTTTGTCGTCACAGAATAACGTTCCGAGTGCGTGAAAGAAAAGCGTAATTTTCGCTGAAAACTTGATTTATTTTGACGCTTTCGGAATGGTAGAGCTTTTTAATGATACGTTTTTTTTAACTTATTCTACTTTACTGTAAAATATGTAAAAAATGTGTTATTATAGACACTTTTTTTTCAACGATAAATTTTCTATTCAATATATTTCGTTTGAAACGACACAGATCATATTTTATATAAGCTTTTGTGTTGTTATTTATATTTATATATTTTTTCTTGTAAAAATTGAATTATTTAAATGTTCGCTTCGCGTTCCATTTTCCCTTCAGTTTTGAAAGTTTTTGCCATTATTCTATTTTATTTTATTATCAAAAAGCGAACGACGTTCATAAGTGCCGTATTGAATTTCCACGTCGATGCTTATACGCTTTTAATGCATTAAATATCATATATTTTTATTTTTCAACAGTCCTTTTAGAAAATATTACGATATTATTAAGCATTATTTGATGTTTATTTTTATATATAATAAAAAAGAAAACATTTTTCATATTTTGAAATAAATCGAAATTACTATACGTAATGTTAACATATCAAATGTCAGCTAAAACTAAAAATAATAATTATATATAGTACTTGTTTAATATTTCTACCATTAATTTATAAAAAAACATATAATTTTAAATTAGGTATAAATTTGTATGAAAATCATTTAGTAATTTTCTACTATACTATATTTGTTTTAATTATTTTAATTTAATATTTTATTAAATTAAAAAATAATATAATTCTAATCATATTTATTTAATGAATCATATTAATTAATGAAAATAAATATACGGAAATATATTATCATTTTTTTTGTTGTACGCTTTCATGGACAGTATTTTAAAACAAAAGTCATTCAAACGGTAAGATATACTAATTTAATACAAAAATAAATTAAAAATTATATAATAATAATTGTTTTATTTGTATTTCAGGCCGATGGAACATACGATACCCAATCGACACTTACATTTTTGGCTACTAGATTCGAAAACGGTCAAGCTTTCAGATGTGAAGCTGAAAATGCAGTAAGTAGAGAAGAGTCTGAAAAACCATTACATGCCACTAGACTACTAGAAGTACTTTGTGAGTATCATATACAATAAATATATATTTTTAAGCAAAATATTTAGTTAGTATATATACAAACAGAGTTTAAGATAAAAATTGAAATGAATTTCTATAATCTAAATAAATAATTTAAATATCATGGTTTATATATTTATTAGATAAATAGTGAATCGTTTAAATCAAAATTAATATAATGTTTTTCTAATAAAAAAAATAATTCATGACATTCTTTTACTTCCTATATATAAATTTGGAGTACGACCTATTTTTACCTAATAAAATATGGATAAAAGCCGTAACAAAGAAAAATGAATTGTTATTCCTTATTATACAGTAAAAATAAAAAAAATATGTACATTGGAAATTGTCTCTTTTTCTCTTTGAATGTATTATTTTAAATATAAATATCGCTTGACTGAATTGTTTTTTTTTCATTCTATTTTTATAACGATTCTCAAATATTTATAAAAATATATAATATATGTATACTTCAGTCGATATATATATATTTATAAATTATTTAATATTTTTTACGATATTCGTAATGTTTATGATTCAAATTGTTGAAATATTATGATATTATAGAAAGTCAATATATATATATATATAACAAAAAAATATAATTATTAGTAGTGTTTGATATATTATATTATAAATAAAATGAGAAATGATATCACTAATATTGATAATATTAGTTAAAATTACGTGCTATAATAAATTTGTAGCCAAAATTTGAATTTAGTCGAGCTTTAAACAATGGCCAAATCCACCAATGGACAGGTCTTAATTCGCATCGGCAAATTTAGGGCGAATCTCATAAATCCCGTCACGCTCCCGGGAATCCCGGGAACGGAGCCAGCGATCGTCAATCTTTTTAATAACGGTCGATAATTGAGGATCCAGACGTGCTATATAACGATTTTCGATTTGAACAAAATTATCCTGTCGATACGGAAAATATGAATTTATTATTATATGTTTTCGCTTTTCAGATCCGCCCATAGTATCAGTCAGACCAGAAAATATTACAGTCAACGAAACTACGGATATTTTACTATTTTGTGAATACGAAGCTAATCCGGCATCTTTAACCAGCGTAACTTGGTAAATATTGCAATCGTATCGATTCGTTATTCCCATATTAACTTTTATAATCTTACGAAACTCGCGATAGGATCTTTGAACTGCTGAAATGTAAACTTTGGCTTGTTCGAAGTTTAATTGATTCGATCTAACTTCAGTATAGTTTGAATAATATAACTTGTACTTTTCAAGGATACAAAACGGAAGAGACTTAAATTTGGCGGCGGAACCTCATAGATATGATGGCGGAACAACCGAACAACAATCTTTGGTTATTAAAAATAGTTCAGGAAGGGATCTAGGATCATTTGCATGCAAGTTATCGAATGCTGTTGGAACTTCGACTAGTCCAACTAGTATTTACGTCGATGTGCACTGTAATTATTATAACAAATTATTCTTTTAATATGTATATATGCATCTAAGATTATCTTTTTTTTCAGTTAAACCCGAAGTTAAAATATGGATGGAACCTCCGGGACCAGTAATTGAAAGCGAACGTCAAAATGTCACATTGCATTGCGAAGTAGTTCAAGGAAATCCCCCAATATTGACAAGGGCAAGATGGTTTTTGGATGCATATCTACTGAAAGAATTGCCCGATTGCAATACTACAAAGAACCAAGAGGATACTTCTCCAGGTATATATTTTTCACGTGTGTGTGTATATTTTCAAAAAAAAATTGGTCAATTGGCGAAAAACTCGAAATGGGCGTATACCGTTCAACTACAATAGAATGGTTGCTCCCAGAAGACGTTTTATTACATTTATTTTCTTTTTTTGTCCAGATCCTGACGACATGTGCGAGGACATAGACCCTTCTCGACTACTACTGCAGCAGGCTAGTCGAGGTTTCCATGGAAATTTCTCGTGTGAAGGGGAAAATTTAGCGGGATGGGGTCCCGTTTCTGAGTCAGCGGAATTGCTAGTATATTGTAAGTGTCTGACAAATCATTAATATCACTTTGGTCACCCTACCAGTTAATTATTGAGATTCCACTCAAAATATATCAAATGCAAAGATTTTACGTATATAATATATTCTTGCAACCGACATCTGTTTCTAATAGAATACGATATCCAACATTAATATTATATATTTTAGATGAACCGGGACCGGCAACTTTGACATATACACCGACTAGGGTAATCAAGGGTCAATCGGTCGTATTAACTTGTCTGGTGCAAGAATTGGGACGACCAGTGGCGAAAAGGTATTAAAATATCATAACTTTCATATTCAATTAAAATAATAACATTCAATTCTAAAATTGTACTTAACAGATATCAATGGTATCGCGGTGCAAGACCAATAGCTGATGTTGTGACATCAAAATGGACGATTGACCCAGTTTCATTGGAAACAGCTGCCAATTTTACATGCAGAGCAGTCAATGAAGCTGGAATGGGAGAACCGGCTACTGTTTCACTGGAAGTACTTGGTCTGTATAATATAAATTATAAATCAAAATATGAAAATTTAAATGTTAAAATAATCATTATTCATATAATTTCAGCTCCACCTGCTTTCATAAACAATTTTCCGCCATACACCGGTGCCTTATATAATTCTGATGTAATTTTTTTTTTTATTATAAACTATTCACATTATTGTAAACATAATCGATAAATATTGTTCTATTTTCAGTCAATTAACATATCATGTCGAGTTGAATGTTCTCCTCCATGTACAATACAATGGTTGAAGGGTGGAAGACCGATATTATCATCGGATCCTTATCATAGAGTTGATTCTATTATACCGCCAGATACTAAAACAAACGATTTCGAATCAATATATTCTGAACTCGTAAATCTACATAAAATATATTAATTTTTAATACATTAATTTATTTGAAATATTAACTATATTTTTATCTAGGTATGGAATATGACACAATGGCCTGGGGGTGTTTTAGATAGAGAAAGAGATAATGCTAATTATACTTGTCGATCCTCTGATAATGGTGTTGGACCAAGTGTAACAAGTTCCACTGTATTTGGAGTTGAATGTACATTTTTTGATATTTTATAATTATATATATTAATATATATTTAAATATTTTAATATATTATTTATTGCAGATCCTCCAGAAAATATAACAGTATCAAATAAAGTCATATCAGTAGTTGAAAATGATATTCCAAATAAAGTCCATTGTTATGCAAAGTAATATTTTATAAAATATAATATAGTAGTGTTATATATATAACAAATTAATTAATTTCATTTAAATGTTATTATATTATAGGGGAAATCCTGATCCTTCATATATTTGGAAGTTATCTAATATGACAAATCAACAGGCAGTTTCTTCCAAAACGACAACAGTAACCACTGATTCACTACATCAGAGATTCAAAGATGGAATATTGAGCAAAAGGAACTCGTTGGTTTTAGATAGACCAGTTCAAAGATTTGAAAGTGGAGATTTAATATGTGAAGCCAAAAACAAGCATGGTTCAGCCACAACTACAACATATTTGAACGTCATGTGTAAGAATTAATTTTTTTTTATTTATAAAATAATTTTAAAATAATATGTCAATAAATATAATTGAAATAAAATTTTAGATAAACCGGAATGCGGAATAATACAAACTGAAAGCGATGGATATCAAGTATTAGTTTGCACTGCCAATGCTAATCCTAAGGATGTTAGTTATTAATTATTTTTAATACATCTTTGTGGGTCCATAATCTAATATAATTGTAAAAATTGAAGGTCACATTTACGTGGAAACTTAAAAATGAAAATGATTCACTTGGCGCAGCAGAACCAATACGTCAACGAGGACTACAATCCATATTAAGATTAGATCCAGCAGCTCAAAATTTCAGGACTTATCTATGCTTGGCTACAAATCAAGTTGGACAAAGCATTCCTTGCGAAAGAGATGTCGCAGGTATATATATATATATATATATATATATATATATATATATATATATATATATATATATATATATATATATATATATTTACATATATTTATTTTTAATTTAACAAAGAATCAAAATTTTCGTTCAAAATTTAATTATTTTCCTATAATATCTGATTAGCAAACTTGGATAAGATCAGTGAGTCTTCTTTATAGCTAGCTCGAATTTAGTTTAATTTGAAATATAATGAATTTATTTATTTGTTTGTTTGTTTATAGCCGGAAATCAACCATGGTGGAGACGTTGGGAACAAGAACCATTACTATTAGCTGGTGCAGCTGCCATTCTTCTGCTAATCATGCTGCTTCTTTGTATTCCAATCATCTGCTACTGTCGCAGAAGAAACTCTGACAAGTGTAAGATCTTCAAAATTCGATCTAACCGATCATTTAATTTATCGATATACGAATAAAAAAAAAATTAAGCTTACAGCATTATCTCTTATATTATATATCATAAATATTTTACAATTTCTCGTTTCAATCATATTCTCGATGATAATTATAAATTAATTAAGAATTTAACAATCAATAAGTCGTTACAACTCGATCGATGTTCGATAATATTTTAACGTTTTGCTTTTAAAACTTTTATCACGCTGCATGTTGATATATGATAATCGTATAGACAATAATCCCGTTGAAATCGAAGAGCGTGAAAAGTAAGTTATATTTGATTTTTATTTTAACACAAATTATTTAATACTTATATAAAGTACCATCTATTTTCAACAATTTTATTGTTATATATACTATAGTATGTGAAATTATTTTCATTATAATTTGCACATTCATATTGTCATTTTTCGGCATGATTTTATATAATATAATAAATTATTTAATATATGCATGTTAGATTTGTCTTGATATTATTATTTTTTTTATTTTATTTATAATTTTAAATCGTATTTCATTATTTTTCTGATTTTTTATAGCATATTCATTAAAAATGAGATGTGAACTTAAATATATTGTTGATTTGCATTGAAAATATAATTTATTTAATTGACAGCGTCTGGTTTGGAGAAGGCAGGTTCCTGGCACAATTTAACTATGCCGCCTAGTAAGTCGTGGAAACGTCTAAAAAATATATATATATTTATATATTAACAAATTGAATTAAAAATATATATATTTATTTATTTTTAAATCGTGTGTAGATTTGGTTAACTCGGCGTTTAAAATTGGCTATTTTTTTATTACAGCTTATTTGCATAATAATAAGTAGATATTTTTTTTAATAAAATAATATTATAATAATAATAGATCAAAATTATGTAAAATAAAATACATTTATAAATTGTTATCGAGTACTATATATTGCAAAAAAAGTAATTAAAATGTAGTTTATTTTAGTTGAGCGAAAATAATTCGACTTGATTATAAAAAGGGTCGTTCGATTGATTGAATTAATGGTTTTTCATTAAGTTACACATTAATCCCAAGAAAGTTATATATTTAAATAGAATAGAAAGGTTATATGAAACAATGATCCTCATATATATTAGTTATGTGTTCCATAGGGAACTATTGAACTAATCGAAATTTAGCAATGAATGTATTGTATGTTATATTTTTTTATATGTATTTAATTTTACATATATGTAGTATTTTAGAAAAGTATTGATAAATATAAAGTATTTCAAAAATATCAAAGTAATATATATATATTAATTTGTGTTACAGTAATTTTAAAATAAATTGATCCACGAAAGAATTATTAACAAACTTGTTATTTAACCCAATATGCCTTCTTTAAACACAAAATTTGCATAATTCATCAATCACAACGATATATTTAACGTTTCCACAAGTATATTTCATTATATTTAGATTAGATTAATGATCGCTGATATTTGAAAAATAAATAAATAAACAAATTAAATAAAATCATCATTCACATCCATATTGACATAGCACCGCTTATTGAGAACAAAAAAAAAATTAAACTATTATAGTTTGTAATCGTTGTTATTTTTTTTATATGTGATTTTTTGGAGTTTTTTTCAAAATTTTGTACTTGTGTATGATTAATGTATTATATACTAATTAATTAATTAATTAATAATAGTGTTTACAAATTAAAATAATAACATTGCGAAATCGATGTTTCTGAACAGATTTTTAACTGCACTAACGCCAGATGTTTTGAGGCTAACTTCACTTAACACAGGTATATATAATTAAAAGCCGTCATTATTTTAATTTAAATATATTATTATTTAAAATACGATAAGCACATATTATTTCTAACTTGCTTGCATATGATATATAATAATGATTAAAAAAAATAAAAAATAAACGATATTTTCTTTGATTATTTTAAATAATCGCTTCTCTGCTATAAAGAATGTTTGAATAATTTATAGCTTCTTTAATTATATATTGAGATTTATATGCATTTAATATGAAATAAAATAAAATTAAATATAATTATGTATTTTTAAGGATTAATTATATATATATATATATGTATGGATGTATTAAAAATATTTAAATATTTAAAGGGGGAGCTGGAAGCGGTGCTATCGGAGGAAGTGTATCGGATGAGAGAGAAACCTATCAAAATCTTTCTTTTCACGGTCTACAACATCCACCTCCTACTAAAGTAAGTATAGAAATTATTTAATTAATGATTTTAACATATTTTGCACGAATAACACGGTTGTGTGCAGTTTGATAGTTATGTTAACAGTAACGAACTAACCCTGATATTTGCAGAACACTAATCATCAACAGCAACAGTACAATCAAAATTCACATTTCATACAGAATAATTCCATAAAGAACAAGGGCAAGAAACATTTTCAAATACCGACGCAACAAGACCATCACAGCTTTTGTTATTTTCAGCCGACACAATCGGACAACCAGTGCGGCAATAATGTGCAATCGTTGCCCGAGCACGGCTCGTACGATCCCCAATTTTATACCAAAACCCTCGATAGAGCAAGGGACAAGGGACGACAAAAGTCGAACAGAATGAAAAAATCGGAAAGCCTAAGGGAGAAATTATCGTGTGTCGGCAGTCATAGTACCGATAGTTTCGATAGAAGGAGTTGTCGCTCAAATTTAAACGATTTCCTAACATCAAATCATCAAGATGCCCCATCCTCATATTTCCAACATTTCCTTAAAACTTCAAATCATAATCCACAAAGAAATTATCCACCTTCATATAGTTATACGATGAGCTCGTTGACACAGGGCAGACACAAAGATACCGCTAAAAGCTCTAAAGATTCAAAGAATCAAAAGAGAATGATGTATGCCGATCTGGCACTGAGCAATCATAATATGAAATTTAAAAATACAGTGCATTCTAATAGACAATTGTACGGTAATTTTGGTCTAACTGAACCAGAACCGTCTGAATGTGGTACACTGAGCAATAATCAGCGATACGGTGATACAGTTAGTTGTAATAATAATCAAAGGAAAAATAATCAGAATTCTAGAAATACAAACAATGAACAAACGTCGTTGAAATATAACGAAATAGACGTTTAGAAAAGACTAGCTGATGCTGGTGAGTATTTACTAACCGTCAATGTATGATTTGTTTGTTTATTGATAAAAGTTTAATATTTTGATTAATTAGTTTGTGCTTTGAACAGTTTGCTTACTAATTACACAAAACAATTGGATATATATATATATATATTTTAATTTTTTGTATGTGATTATATATGATAATTTTGTATATATGTAAAAAAATATTATGTAATAAGTTTAAATTGTAGAAAGTTTTTTATTTGTATTTATTTCGTTTATATATTTAAATTCTATATTTAATGAGGATTTTTAATATTAAAATATAATACTTTTTTTGTATATGATTGCTATTAATTAGTACATAAATCGTCTTAGAATTATATTAAAAAGGGAATTATTTTTACAAGTGACTTTCTTGAATAAAATATTTTTAACTAATATATATATATATATATATATATATATATAAATATATATATATATATATATATATATATATATATATATATAATAAAGTTTTATAGAATAATAATTATTTTTACCAGAAAATGCTTCTAATATTTTCTTAAAATTTCATATTTATAATATAGATTGTTACATTTTAAATATAAAATTGGAAAATTTATGAAAACGATAAAATTTTCATTGTAAATTTTTAGACAAATGATAGATGTCTCAAAATATTTTCAGATAAGGAAAATTGAAAATATTTCACAATATTATCGACTTATGCATATTTTATTTTTTCAGGCTATGAAACCCAGAGCAAGTGATACTTATATATTTTAAGGTAAATATTATTAAATATTTATTTATATAATATTAATAGGAATTGTTTAAATATTTAAATTTTTATATTTTAGAACCAGTATTATGCCACAATCGTCCACGGTGTAATATTTTGATTAATAAACGATTAACTCTAGTCAATGTAAAATTATACATATATATATTATATAACTAAAGACTTCTATACAATTAATTATTCTAATAGAGAATGTACTTTATTAATACATACCATATATGTATGTGGCATCGTTATAAACGTGACATTAAATAGTAGATATCGAAATTGTATGTTTTCATTTCTATTTTCCATCGATCATAATAATAATAAATAATAATTCAAAATAAAAAAAATAAATGTCTTTATTAAAAATTCACAAAATAGCAATAATTTTATGATTATTTTATAAATCATCAGTGTTGTCTATTTCAAGATTGTATCGATTCTTTAACTAAATTCCTATTTAATAAATCATAATTCGATTCCTATTGATACATAATATATAATGATTGTATATAAAAATATGTGTTTATATGAAATGTATTAATATTATTATTAACGAATTTTGTTGTATATAAAAATACATATGATATAAAATATAAATCTGTACATTCTGTATAAAAATTAAATAAATATAATATTTCTATGAAAAAAAAATATACATATAAATATTATGATCATAGTGAGGTTGAAATCCTATATTAAAATTTTAATTTAAAACGATGCTGTATTATTGAAAAAAAATGAGATAAAATCCTGTAATAAGATTTTTGTGTTTACCGAATAATAGTAAAGTATTGTGATTAGATTTCATTTTTTCATTGTCTTATATATTTATATATATATATATATATATATATATATATATATATATATATATATCAAATATAAAAATCAATGGGTGAAAAATATTCTCGTTTACCCTTGTATATAAACAATATATGTATAGAATTGAATGACTGTAATTATTACTGGGATTTAAGAAATCGTGATGATAGATTACATATACATATATTATAAGTATATGTAGTGAACATTGTTTAAATATATAATTAAAAAAATATGATTATGAAAATAATTTTTTTCTATGAATTATCTCGTTTTCAAACGAATACAGTAGATGTTTTATGTAATTACAGAAATTTCAAGTTGTTTTCGAAGCCATTCTTAGAAAAAGCATTTATCAATTTAAAAGCAAAAAAAAAATATAAATAAAAGTGTTAATTAACATAAATTTCTTCATTAAAAAATAGCACATCTGATTTAATATTGTTGTGAATATACTTTAATTGATTCTCATTTTTCTGTTTTGTTTTTGTTTGAAAGATTTGTAATTTTTTTAATAAAATCTGTTAAGAAATGAATAAGTCTTTTCTTTTCAATAAATATAAATATTTTATTTTGATTAAATTTTTTAAAATCCGTAATTAAATAATGACATATTATATAATCAAAAATTATACTAGAGAGACATCTTTGAAAATAAATGAAAATTTTTTAAATGAAAATTTTGGAAAATTGTGAAAATAGGAAAATGATGGTTAACTGATACATAGATATCATCTTTATACCATTATTTAATATATTAAATATAATTTATTATCAGTATTACATTAAAATTAACGATTAAACATATCGAATTATCACTAATATAATATACTATTTCTTCATTTTAACTAATAAATTATAATAGTATTTAAATTATTAAATTAATTATAATTAAAATAGATGAAATAGGAAAGATATATTCTTTATCATTAATATTATTTTATAGTAGCAAACGATGGTTTTTTCCGTTGTTTTATTTGTAGTGTCTGTAAAAATTTAACGTTCAATTTGAACACATTTTCCTAATGAAATCGTTAAAATTGTACCGATTTTTTTTTATTTACATCACGCTTCCATTTACCGAGATTTTCATTGAGATTAAAATAAAATTACACTCCTTATGTTGTATTACGATTATTATTATTTATATTTTTTTTTACCGCCGATCATAAATTTTATTCGTTAATGTTATGACGTCGTTTCGTAGATTAGATCGCTTTATGAAGATAGACGCTGTTAAATATATATATATATATATATATATATATATATATATATATATATATATATATATATATATATATATATATATATATATATATATTCCAAGTCGTCTATGTTTTGTATAAAATTAAAATATTTCGTACGTAGATGAAAATTGAGCAATTTTAAGGATGTGTAGAATGTTTTTAAGGGTGGAGCTTAAAATTTATTAAAGGCTAAAAGCGGTCGAAAAACGTGGTTTATTAAAAATATTTTAGTATTAATTATACTGTTAAACGTATAATATGTGTGAAAAATATGGCATTTTAATTAATATAATAAAATAATAAAAAAAAAGTTAATTACAATGTATGATGAATATTATAATATTATAAAAGTAAAATTGAACACTTGAATAGATAATAATAAATATTTATGAAATTTTAAAGTCGTTTTCATGTGAAATATTATGAATTATTGATATATTTTAAAGAAAGTAGTTAAATTCATTGAAATTAAATTATATTACAAATACTTGATATATTTAAAATAACCAATTTCGATAAATAAAGATTTTTTTTAAATTTAAATAATTTATAGATTTATGTTTTTGAAAAATATATTTATAATAATGCGGTGGTAATGAACTTGTTTGTTTACGTTAATTAAATTTCCATAAAAATATATAATTTTCAATAGTTTTTTTTTTTAATAAAATATAAATATTAAAAAAGAGATTGAGTTGAATTTGAATAAATAGGATTTTTTTAAATCCTAAAAATATTTACAAAAAAAA
The DNA here is from genome assembly GCA_024500535.1 of Leptonema lineaticorne. NCBI lineage: Eukaryota > Metazoa > Arthropoda > Insecta > Trichoptera > Hydropsychidae > Leptonema > Leptonema lineaticorne. The sequence continues at coordinate 6,479,132 of JANIJI010000016.1, read as the reverse complement.
ACTAGTTATTTGATTATTGAAGAAATAATATTTAAAGTTTTTACAATTTGTAAAGATATTTATACTACATATAAAATTTTTGTTTAATTATCGCAAAAAATCATATTTCAAGACATTCATTCAGTATTAATTAATTCGAACTGTATTTATTTGCATGATAAATATAGAAAAAAATAGAAATATCTCAAATAAAAATATTTTTTCTATGTAATCAAAATTTATTTGCGACATACAGAATTATGAAAGATTTTACGTTACTTTTTCATTATTTTTTTTTTCATAAACATACTAATATATTATTTTCGCGATATTTTATTTTATATAATGAAATGTTTTTGTCTCTATAAAAAATATTTTTCGTGTTTAGTATTTTTTATTTAAACGTAATACACATTATTTTTGTCATGTAGATATTATGCTTTACAAAAAAAAGACAGAAGTTATTCAGATGTTTTTTGTCGAAGTATCGCGGACCATATGCGGCAATTTCAAAATTCATATATGAATTATTAATTATATAAATATTTTTTTACATTTTAACATATTTACCGTTTTCTCGAATCTATAACCGATTCACTTCCATAGTAAAAATAATATTGTTATTAATCAATATCATTAGAGATTAATTAAAATTGAAAGGATGCAAAATTAATCGATACGATATATACAATATTGCATAACTGTTGGTATTAAATTATTTAATATCATTAAGTTTATATTAATTACATCGATAAATTATAGCAGATTAATAACGCAACTTAAGGTGTTATATACGCACGAATACACAAATATTTAATAAATTTAATATTAATTAATATTCGTCGTCTGAATTCATTTACACGGAATTATATGAAATTTAATATGATATCAATATTACATTTAAATTTTATAGATATATAAATATATATATATATATATTGAAAGTTTAAATTAATATTTTATTTTTTGATCAGTTGTGAAAAAATATAGGATGATTTAGTTTTAGTGATATTTGAAAAAATAATATTCGATATTTTTTTATTAATAAACATTATTTATTTATTTACTTGGTAATGTTTTCTTTCTATACATCATATTCTATATTTTATTAGAACATTATCTATTATTTTAAGTGTTTGCTTTCCCATTTGCGTGGCGAAGTTTATAGGAATTCCATATAAATAATTGTTTAATTAATCTCTATTTATCTACTTTATTATGTTTGCTTGTTTAATTAATAAATATATAAAATATCCGTTTTGAGATTAAATTTATGATAAATAAATATCGGTTAAATGTTATCTTGTAAATATTTTATTATAAATTGTACTGATTTGAAAAAATTGCTATTAAAATATTTTTGATTAATTGATTGATTAATTTTTAAGATACTTTCTTTTATAAAGAAATATATATATATATATATTAATCGAAAACCCACTTGAAAGAAATGAAAATCACTAAACCGTAAAATAAAAGTTAAACAGTTCGATATTAAGATAAAAACGATCGTTTTTTTTTACTTTAACAAATATTAATTAATTACTTTTTGATTAAAAACATTTATATTTGTAGAATTACTACGTAGTCAATAATTGTGATATAAAATTTCATATAATAGTATTCTAATTTCTGGTTTATTATTATTTACTTGTTGTTAAAATAATAATAAACATAATTTAAAAATTATTAAAGCAGAAATAAATAATTACGAAAGCGAACCATTTTCAAATGGTAAAATTATTCGAGCATTAAATGAAATATACTAAAATTTTAATCAAAATTACTAGTGCTGTCGTTATTTAGGAACGACGTAGATGAAAGAAAAGTCAAAGTTTAAATAAGAAATTTGATTGAAATAGTAGATTAAAAAAATGTGTTTCTTTTTATTTTAATATAACTTTCTATATATTGTATATAAGCTACTTATATTTCAAAGCAAGAATGAAAAAAAATATTAGAATTATTAAAGAAGATTAACGTTCATTAAAATGCGAATTCTTTAACTCATAAAGAATATGAATAATAAGAAATATAAATGATATTCACAAAGTAGTGAGACTGTGTTGTATTTTACAAATTAACAACGTTGCGTATTTTTTTTCTATTATGAATGAAATTCAATATTTCACGTAGTTTTAATAGTGATTTTTTAGAACATATTTACAATTTTAACTATTGAAAAATAGTTTTGAGAAAATATTCTAGAAAGATTCAATTTTCAACTTTCGACAATTCTTCATATTGATGACAACAGTGCCCATCTTTATAAAGTTTTTTGATATCAAATTGTTCGTTTAATAACTTTTGAACTTGTATATATCGTTCTTAGAACTCTAAAAGCTCGTCCAGTAATATCCTTAAAAAAATTCATCTTTTTTCAAATCTTTCGGTTTACTCACTGAAACGAAAAACTTTTCATTCATAATAAAGCTTTACAAGGTGTCGAACTTTATCTACATTTACAGAAAATATATGCAAAGTTGTTAATTTATGCAAAATGTTGTCAGTCTCGTTACTTTATAAACGGTATAATACATATATAAAGCAAAAATATAAATTTTGAATGAAAAATTGCTTTCAGAGATCGAAATAGGTGGTGACGCACTTGTTTGCTTAATTGTAGACAATGAATCGCATGTTTGACATTATGATATTGTTCATTAATTATTTTTATTCGTAATTTATTAAAAAAATATTATAATTTGTAAAAGCTCCTTATTGTTAATCAAGCGAAAACATAAATTATATATATATATATATATATATATATATATATATATATATATATATATATATATATATATATTGATTGTTTACGTTTGATATTAATTGATATTTAAGATTTATTTATTTAATAAATAAGAGTACTCAAAATTTCAAGGAAAAATAAAAGTTTTTAAATATAACTTTAATCATATAATATAAAATATTTTTTAAGATATTAATAAAATTATATATAAATAATATTATAAATTAATTAATAATTTTGTAAATTATTTTTTCTAATATATTGAAGTGTAATAAAAGTTTAGATGAAAATTAAGATAGGAAAACTTGGAAAACGCTTTTCATCGATCGATTCGCACGCGTTTTAACATCGAAATATCGCACAACCGTCATCCAAAACATTCACTATTTATTACGCGCAACATTCAAATTTGAACGCAACATTTTTTTTTCAGTCATATTTGAATGCAAGCAGCGTTATCAATTTAATTTTTAGAAGAAATGTAAAAAAAAAAAACATCATAAAGCGAGAATGCGTTCGGCTAATGTGCAGATTTAGACGTCAGTCGCAACCGAGACGCCTCTGCGAAAGCACACGCGCCGCATTTACGACGTACGTATATCGCGGTCCAACGGTGAATATGTACGTTAAACGATTACGTAAAAAAAATTTAGTGCAATAGAAAAGGTATAGGAAAATTGCCGACGTTTTATATGCAGTTTTAAGGCGGAAAATAAGTCGAATCGAACGGATCGTTTCCAATTGCAACGGTGCGTGAACTCGATTGAATATTCGTATTGCTAAACGAGAGTCAAAGTTTTTTCAGCGATGGACGATCGTCTGAAAAAAAAGTGTGTTTTCAGGTGATATTTTATATATATTTTTTTAGTGTTATTGTTTATTGATATATGGAGTATATATATATATATATATATATATATATATATATATATATATATATATATATATTATTTGTTTATATGGTTGTTTAGTGTATATTTTATGTAATCTTGTTATGTTTGTAAATCAAAGGATTTATCGAACCTTAATAATTTCCTTTTTTTATGATTATCACAAACTGATGTGACAATAATACGAAAATTATGTTTATAGAAAATATCACAATATACAATAATATATATATATATATATATATATATATATATATATATATATATATATATATATATATACATATGAAATACACATTTTCCTGAAATTATTAAATGAAGGTTTTATTTAAAATTAAATTATATAATAATATCTTAATTCATTATTCATGATAAATAAATATTTTTTAATGAAAAATATTAATGCTCTTCATTAAAAATAAATTAAAATTATAGTTCATTTGTTATTTATAATATTATGAACATTTTTTAATTAATAATATAATTATATTTTTAGTATTAATATAAAAGCAAATCAACACGGTTGAATCTATTATTCGTAAACATTAAAATTTCAATTGAATTATATATATATATATATATATATATATATATATATATATATATATATATATATATATATATATATATATATTATATATAATTTTGCTACATTATAGAAATGGATATTTCTATAATAGAATCGTTTGCAGACTTTCCAACATTTCTAAACACTCTTAAAATTTAATATACTTATATATATATATATATATATATATATATATATGTGCATATGTATTTAAATATGCTTGCTGTATTTGTTAATATAATTGTCGAAGAATTATTTTGAAGTATTGAATGTAATTTAAAAAAAAAATACCAGTCGATATACAACTTAGTATTATTAATTAAAAACTTTTTTCTAGTGTAATTGGTAAAAAAAAAATCATTAAAACTATTATAGGTTCTACTCCCGGAATAAGTATAATATGACCGTTAAAACATATCAATCAATGTCAAGACATCTAATGCCAAGATGAATTGCGCAATCGATGGCATACAACTGAAAATTAAGGTAGTGAATAACATAATTACATTTTTATATGTTAACCTAATTGAAAATTATGTATTTATCGATTAATCGTAACAAAGATTTGAATAATTTCAACGTAAATGTTAAAACGTTAAGTGATTGTTAAATATTTCAATACATTAGTATGTTTAATTATATACTTTTAAAACAAATTCCATTATTTTCCACTCAACGAAAATATATATATTTGAATATACATATACAGATATATATATATATATATATATATATATATATATATATATATATATATATATAATTCTTAGAATCGAAAACGAACTGTTAAGCACATTTTAAAATTGCCGTTAAATAATTAATTATTAAAACTGAGTCCGATCGTGCCGTTAAAATCCGTACCATTAAATAAACTTGAAGGTTTTACACAACGTTACGGTTGTTTTATTTGTGAAAATTAAACATTTTGAGAATCAGACTTTACTAATTGGTAAAAAGCCTTTCGATCAATATCTTCCATATAAATCGTATATAAATTTATTTATTTTTATTATACTTCATACATATATCTATTGTGCTTTATTGTATACGGTAAAAGGTTATTCGTATATAATATCTCGATCTTTTATTATATATATATATATATATATATATATATATATATATATATATGAAATAAAATATATTTGACACATATATGTGATGGTTAAATTCATTAACCTGTATCAATTTGAAAAGGACGCAAATGTTCGAACCCACGTTATCACCGTATATTATTTGATTAGTATTGTAATCGTAATTTAATAATCAATTTAAAAAATGTATACTATATATATATATATATATATATATATATATATATATATATATATATATATATATATATATATATATATAGTCTATTTAAAAAAAATATATATAAAAAACAATTTCTGAATATTAAAAAAATAATAAATCTGAAAATGATAAATTTTTATATAATTTAATAGAAATCTTCATATGTCCAGTTTATTATAAATTTTATATATTTCTTATTCTTTATTAAAAATATTTATTTTTTTACATTATTTTTAAACTTGTAGCAAAAATATTCAAAAATAAAGTAAAATTGACATCTAAGTTAATGATAATTATGGTTACTGTATACACACACACACTTATATTATGTATATATATATATATATATATATACATATATATAATCTATTATATTATAAATGCTTGTGTGTTGAGGAATTCTGATTGGATATATTGTATAATAGATAATCAAAATCCTATTATCATTATACGTGTGCGTGCACATATATGTAAGTTATTTAATTGTATAAATATGTCAATTAGTACTTATTTCAAATTTTCAAAATAATAATAAAAATATATATAATTACTCGTATAGTTTTTTATCGTCAAATTAGTTGTAATTTATTATTAGTTATTGGAAATCTTTCAGAACTAATTGGAATGATTTCGAAAAGTTTTAGGCTTACATGAATTTATGAAAAAAAAATTGATACTTAAATAATTGTAATCTTTGTTTTTGAAAGAAATTAGTATTTTTTTTAATCTTTCGTTATTTACAGATGTTGTAACAAGTTATAAAGTTTGACAATTCACGGCAAATTTGGGAAAATCATTTTATTTTCTCGCTTTATCTGAAAGTAGACATTGAATAATTGACCATAAATCGAATTACTCCGGACGAGCAAAAACTTGTTTTTTTTTCTATTCGTTTTTGGAAAAGGTTCACATTTTCAATGTCCTATTCATTTATTTTCCGTATTCAACGAAAATAATATGAAAAAAATAAGTATTTTTCTGAAAGAAATATTATTAGTTTAACACAAATCTACAATGATAAAAAGAAACTTACCAATGTTAAACATACATATATTTGTTAAATTTCCTTTACTTTAATTTCTAAACTATCATAACAACGGGTTAAAAAAATAATGAAAAATGTCATACATAACGTTAATCGAAAGCATGTCGATGACATTTTCTCGTTAAAATATTTAATTTACTTTGTTTTTTTATCTATTTATGCGAAATAATTAATAATATCTAAAATGGTACTTTGTAAATTGTGATCATTGCAGCTGTTTTATAGTTGTATAGAGAAATTGAAAAAAGCTGCCATTTTCTCGTTCGGTCTTTTAAAAAAGTCGTCTCTTCAATTTCATCATTGAAATCGAGGCTGCGTTTTAATTTTACGCTCATTTTCACATATTCAATTTAATCTGAATAAATTGTATAGAAAAAGCATGCAATAGAAAAACTTACAAAAAAAATATATAGGAATCGACATTTTTTCCAATTTCATACTATTAGCCATTTTTAAATTAATATATTTATAGAAATTGCTTTTTACATAATTATTTATTCTATGTCAATTTAATTCTTAAATGATCAAAAAAGAATAATATTTGATCTGCTACTATTATGAAAACAATCATAAAATGTTTAAATTTCTAGGAAATTAGTATAAATATAAAATACATATTTTTAGTTAACGTTCAGCGATGAACAATATTTATATATATATATATATATATATATATATATATATATATATATATATATATATATATATATATATATATATATATATATATATATATATATATATATATATATATATATATATATATATATATATATATATATATATATATATATATATATATATATATATATATATAGAAAAATCAATTTTATCAGTTTTAACATTAATAAATTAATGAAAACGTTAATAATATCAGTTATCAAATGAATGATAATTGTTTCGCTGAATTTAACTATCGATTTAATCGCTCGCTGTCGATTTTTAACCGTAAAATTAATTATCGAATTGAATGCGAATTAAAAAAAAATAATAATATACATAATGCGCATTAAACGAATTTAATACATTTTAATATTCGATTACACGCCCAGTAAACATTTTAATAGTTTGTCAAATATTGAACGTTAATGATGTGTAAAATGTGTACTGAATATCGATAATGTGTCCATTAAATGGATTAATAATTATTATATTATATTGCCTATTTCGGTTTATTAACTTTAAATATGATATTTTATATCGCATATGACATTTTGCAAATTCATATTAAAATAATTAATATTTTTAGTAGTGTACTGATTCAATATGAATTTTATTAAATCAATGTTTAATCAAATATATCCAATTTTTCTATTATAGAACACAAAATATATTTTTTGGTATATGTTACATAATTTTAATATTTTTTTTTTATCTTACATTACCCGATTTCTCAAATCTAATATTTTTTCCTTTTGAAATATCATATATTTATAGTATATATTTTGTTCTTTAAGTATTCCTCTTTTGATATTCAAATTTAAACTCCATCATCATTAGGTTCAAATACCATGAATATTTTATATATTTTTGGCGTTGTCATTTTGGAAAAAAAAACTTAGTTGTAAATAATTTAATACAAAACGTAATATGAAAGATTGCTTGTCTTCTTTTCATATTTATCATAAGTTTTTTTATGAGATATTTGATTAATGATATCGTTAAAAATTTTAGAAATGTGTTACCTTCTTAATTTTTAATAAATGTTGACACTTGTAGTTTTAAAATAATAAGATCATAAAATCGACTTTAGTGATATTAAATAATATAAATTATGACACGTTTTTTTAAGACCGAGATTTTATACCTTAATTTATTTAAACTTTTATTTATAAATTAAATTCATTTTAGTCCAAAATTTATAACTCGAAATCCAGTTTCGTGTTATATCTAAAAATAACTTATTATTATATTTCAGAAAATATTTCTTAATATACTGCTTTATAATATTAAAAACAAGAAATTCATTTTATAAAAGTGACAATGAAAATGTCATTGTTAAATTACCATATAAACATAAGTTGGAATATTCGGAAGTTTCACGATTTTTTTGTTAAAAAGTCTATAAATAGAAGCATCATTATATTGTAACGTAAATCTATTTTTTAATTTGTAGAATTTAGATGCCATAATTGTATTAATAATATCAAAAAAAATAATTTTCTCTCTATATACAATAAATTAATAACAACATCATTTCAAAGTTATGCATTTTAAGTAAAATTTAAGAAATTTATTATTTAATATAAAATATCCATTAATTTAACAAAAAAAAAAACAAAATGAGATTAACGTAATTCTTTTCTTATTTTTTTTTGAGAGCCGAATATTTCGCTTTCGATTCGTAATCTCGAGCACCGGATAAAGATTACGATAAAGATTCTAAATTCGGCAAAGGTAATCTTGTTTCAGAGATAATAATATTACTATACCTGAAAATAAAAATATATTCCAAACAAGAAATTGATAATTAAGACAACGCCAAATAAATGGAAACGTAACGCGATATTGCGTCAAAATGAGTGACGAGGGGAAAATAATGAAATACTTCGTCACGAAATACATTCTTATAAAACTGATATTATCTTATTAAATTTTGTAATATAATATATTATATGTGTGTTTTTAATTGGGGAAATTCACGTTCACGTTGTTTATTAATATTGTGAATATTTTTTTCCAATGTATAAAATATTTTTTATAACGATATCGCTTATTAATGATATTTGTTGGTTTAAAAATATTACTATACACTATGTTATATAAAAAATGCTACTATTCGGTATATTTAGAAAAAAATGTTTTTTAAACTAAATATGAATATATTTAAATGAATGACATGTATAATAATTTAGTTGATTGTACGTTTGTTCATTGTAAAATATGTTTCTACAATAGTTCATTAATTTAAAGTTTCAGAAACATCATTAAATTTTACTAACTGAAATATTGTTTTATATACAGTCATATATTTTTAACATACTGAAGTTTAAAATTTTATTATAATATTTAAATATTGAATGTCGAGCAATAAACTTTATCCGTTGAAAAATAATATTAATATTTTGAATATCAAAGGAGACCATATTAATTAACAGAGAAAAATATAATTTTAATTATAATAAATATAAATTTAACAATTTAAAAAAAAATTATACATGTTAATGGTATAATTTTTGCCAACACAAACATATAAATATGCGATGTTTACGTTTATGATTAAAAAACGTGTATTAAAACGACTGAATTGTTTACTTTGTTAATCTCAATTTTAATTCACGAACAAAGCTCGTTTAATATATATATATACATTTTTTTTCTGTAAGTCTAAAATTAATTACGTGTCAACCGAAATTAATATTTCGATATAATAAAATATTTGATTTATATGCAAAAAAAAAAAATAACAGACTGAGAAAATATATAGTATATTTCATTTTCATCGTTTACATATAAATATAGTTAAAAGATAAAATCGATATTCAGAAAATTACTTTTTCAAAATAAAATACTTATTTACATATATATACAGTTAGTTTAGTATCATTGGTAAGTGCTCTGAATGCGGTCTCCTTTTTTTTTAACTTCAGATATTTCGAATCGAGTGCCAAGTTCATTGGAAAAACAAGCTTAAACCAAAGAAAAAAATCCAACTGATCGATTGGAAGTAAAAAGTGTTCACAATATATACATATAATATAATATATAATATACGCTTTACAAATATGGTAAAATAAAGTTAAAGGAAGACGAATGTGTGTAGTTTTAGATAAAATCCGCTACAATTTATGTGAAATAGATTATATCCCTAAACAATGTGTATGTGTATTTTTTTTACATTTTTTTTGTTTGTTTTTTTCTTTCGTTCTGCTTCGAAAAATGCTGTTAAAAACCTAGTGTGAAAGAAAGTATTTTTTTTTCTCCATTTTTATTCGGCGAAATAAAATTGTCAAGAAAGAAACGTTTCAAGGTCAGGAAAAAAAAAAGATAAAAATCGAGAAATTTTCCTGTGAAATTATTAATTTTGTGTTAAACGCTGAAAAGCGTTCGATTTTAATTTTACGGTTTAACTTTGAAAAATTTCTCGTTTTTTTTTCTTGTATAATAATAATGGGTTATAAATTTAAATACTAATATGTTAAATATTGAGATAAAATAAATTGATTTCTTTTAAAACGTATAATAAATCTTCTGAAACATTATTTTCATTTTCATAATACAGTTTTAATTAATTATATTTTTGATACTATATAATAATATATAGGCGTTTTTACTATTATATTGCTCAGTTATCTTAATTGGAAAATTTTGCTTCTCCAAGGTTATTTTCTGTTGTTTTTCCTGAAGATAAATGACACGTGGTTTTCTCACTATCTCTGTTCCAAAATTGTGCTACTTTTATATTATATTTTATTTTTATTGAGTAAACAATAATCCGTTTATATAAAAAATATATAATATTCGTATCAAAAATATGTATTGAATTAATATTGTTTTAATTGTGTTTTTTAACTGAAATTTATTATATAGGTGATAAAAGTTAATATATAGAATTTTAAAGACATATATATTGTATACAGTTTTTTTTTAAATCGTGTTATTTGTGTTAATTATTATATTGTAAGTTATTTTTTTGTTGTTGTTGTATTACTAGAATAAACGAACGAATAAATAAACATCCATTTATAATGAAGTTTTGTTTAAAACACAGATACAGCAAGATTGTAATTCTAAAGAAACTTTTACAAATCCGCAGTTATATTATAATACTTCATCGAAATCATAGATGTTCAAATAGTAAAATATTTTTTTTTTTGAAATAGTTAAAATGAAAATAGTTAAAATGAAAATAGTTTTAGAAAGTCGTCAATGTTGAGAACTAATGAAAACGTGAAACGTTTATTTAACTTTTGTGCAAGTTAACCGCCAAACTTTCCAATTTGTCGCATACGAGTTGAATTTGAATTACGCGAACGTCCGTCAAAACCTTATTAAATGAGAAAAAAAAATCACTGAAAACATGAAATGTAACAGGAGCGACCGTACTTTTTGTCACATAAGACATTTGATGATGAAATTTTTGAAATGGAAAAAAAATTCCTGTCATTACCAATTCTCAAAAAAAAAATATATATATATATATATTATATATATATATTCGATTTGAAACCTTGCTACTTTTATATAATGAAAAATATTTATACTTAGACTGTATCAAACACGTATTTAAATACGACCAAAATAACTAAACTTTTAAACAATTCGTATTAAACGCAGTTTCAGTATACCGATCTCAACTTTAAAATGGAAAACATAATATACGATCTGGTAAATTTCAAAAAAAAAACCATTAACGCTTTTTCAAAATGAATGAATAGATAGACGTGTAGATATTTGAAGATTTGAGTATATTTTTTTCAAATCGTGAAACCAAAAACGTTTTCAGAAACGTTCTGTGTACCTTTTCAACGACGTCGTGCATAATTAAAGGCGATCTTGTTGTACAAGAGCGGTGGTTTTTAGTGGAAGAACGGTCGAAATTAATTTGCGAAAACCTAGAAATTTGATACCGTAGAACAAATATGTTTACCGCTTTGTTCATTGTCAACATTGTTTACACAGGATGACATAAGAGGATCTTCTCACGTATTATATTATATATGACTTACACGAATATATCAAACGAATCCTGTGATACCGATTTCATGAATATATGTCATTTCTGGTATCAGTTTTCATGATGATTATATTATTATTAATTTTTTTTACAAATTATAATATATGTTATTTTACTATATATTTTTATATCGTTATGATGCGAAATTTCGTCGATATATATATATGATTTTTGATAATAAAAATAACAATTCAGCAAAAATGTATTGTTAGTTGTGTGTGAATGGTTCAGATGTTTTAAATATCAATTCAGATTAAAAGATTTTATTATTTTTATATTTTTTTATGATAATAGAGTATAGATATGGAACCAAAAAAAAAACATATAAATAAATAAGCGGTATGAAAATGAAAAAAAAATAGTATTAGGATAGATAATAGTGAATAAGTTTTGAGCTCATTTTTGGAAATATTATATATAATATTGAGAGATGGCGAAAAGTTTATAGATTCAGAATATATATTATTATAAAATTAGAATTTTAGTTTAAAAAGGATAAACTAATTTAAAAAAGACATTAGAAACAGATAGAAGATAAATGATAAATATATCTATAAAAATTTTCTTTTGAGTTTATATTACGTATACTTGAAAAATAAACTTTTAACTTCTATATTATAGTGCTGTAATATTTCTATAAATATCGTAATACTTTTATATATTCTGTAATAGACTTTGTCGGCATACTTTGTCACAAGTGAGAGTATTAATAAAACTCAGTATTAATCTCAAATATTATATAAATAATCATTTTTTTTTATGTAGTCCTTAATATTTACTATTAAAAATTGACGAATTAATAAAATCGATTAATAAATTTTTATTAAATTTTTTTTTCTTTATTCTTGAATATTATTAATCAAATTCTGCGACCCGTATTCGCAAATAAATTTAACACCGCTGATGTGGCTTATTGAAACATTTACATTTTTTACGTATCAATAAGCTTCACATCAATTTAAACGACCGGATACGACGGGTATTTTGGTTATTGACGTGAAAAATTTTATATTACTGTATAAAACATAACATATTTATATATTAATATATTAATATATATATATTTATATACATATATATCTAAGCTCAAAAGTTTTCTGTTGATTTTACGTTAAGTTACGCTAAATTCGTTCTCGGATTGTCCTAGTTAAGTATTAATCCTTTGAAACTAAAGTAGAATATAGGAAAGGTCGCGCTTTCCTGTTTTTAGAATTAACGCCCTTAGCATCCGGAAGTTATTGTTAGAAACTTAAGGTTTTTTATTAATTGGTTTTTCAAAGATTTTCTCACATGAAATTTAACTATAATAGTTTGTTTCTAAATGACGAATAATGAAAAATATAATGTAGTTAAAAAATCCTAGATTTATAAATTAATATAAATATTTTTGTTAAGTATTAGTGTAAAATTTATTTCATATTTTTTTCACATAAGTAATTATCCGTATTAATTTAATTATATTTTACCAAAAAATAATTTAAATTTTAAAATATTTAAAAATAGATATTGGTTAATCAGCAACTATTTCTATATTTAGACTTTTATATATATATATATATATATATATATATATATATATATATATATATATATATATATATATATATATATATATATATAAATATAATTTCATACGTAATTTCTGCCAAATTTTTCTGCTAATTTATATTATATTAATTTTATTTAACGAAAGATATTTATGATTGTATGCCTTAATCAATATTATAAATAAACGTGATTTGAATTTGGAACTCGTTGAAACATAATCAATAAATATGAGCCATAATTAATTTATATTAAATTAACATCGGATTATCCATTTATAAAATGAAAATATGTGAAAATGCGTTTATAAATAGATCGTTTTTCGCGAAAATACCGCGAAATTATTAAATTAGATTTCGAGCTTTTATATTTTATTGCCGCTGGTCGATTTTTCGAAAGGTTCAAACTTCGCGATTTGTACCTCGGATCACGCGCTTAATGTGCATTTATTCTAATTGTTTTCCCTTCGTGAAAATTTTCTCCCCCCCCTCTTTTTCCGAGCTTTTTCCGCTTGCGAATCACGTACTCGTCGTGGACCATAATGAGGGTGCGCTAGAACAGAATGTGCTTTATACGTTTAAGTGCTTCATATTTGTTAGGTTCCGAGCTTTATTAGGCTCTTTATCAAAGTCAGATTTTCGTGAAACGACTAAAAAGACAATTATATTATATTATATTTTTTTTTCACTTTAGTTTCACTCTAAAGTATAGTTTTAAATGACCATATTTTACGGTTTAAAGTTTTAAAATAGTTCATTTGAATACAATTAACATATCCTTAATTCGTTCAAATGCTGTACTTTTACGGTTTCATTTTAATTTTGTTTAATTTATATGCAAAGTCAGAGAAACTGCAAAACTTTATATTTTATATATATAATATTTTTAGTAAAAATGTCTTTATAATATATATTGTTTTTTCAAAATATTATTTGTAAATTTCATATAAAAAAAAAACATACGATATATTATAGGATATTTTTTAAAATATATATTTTTGTTTTTCTCATATTTATAGAAAAAGTGTTTATCAGTTTACATTTAAAGATATTTTTACATTTATATATTTTTTTTAACTAATGGACTCTTGAACATTGCAGATATCGCTTTACAACCTTTTATGTGAGTATAATAATTAATATTGAATGCTGTTTTGTGTCCGATCTTAGAGTATGAAAGCTTTTAATGCTCCGTTAAGACGACTTAATAAACTTGAAATTTTAATGAATCTTCAAAACTCGATTTTGATGCCCGCGAAGAAAATCGTTTGTATGATAATAATATGTAAATATTTTAATTACCCTTACACGAAAATTTTAATAGCCTGTTCTGTGGAAAGCGAACCCCTGTACGCACTTTCTTATTCTACACTCGAGTTATATTTAGAATATCCGCTGGATTAATGATTAATATTAATTGATTCACAGCTATATTATAATGATAATTTTATGGTTAATTGTGATTATATATAAGCGAGCTATCAAATCTGCTATATAAATTACATATTTATTATTCATAAATTATTTGATACTTTTATACTATTTTTTTTTTATTTTAGACATATGTCAATTTCAGTAAGTTTTCGAACGAATTAAAGGCGTTAATAATAACAATGGGAGGCAATATTAATTTTCTATAAATTTACCAAACTGATCAAAAGGCCTATCGAGTGATGCCTAATTGAGCGACGAAACGCCTTTATTGACGTTTTCACTTTTTGCTCCCTTTGTGTGTATCTTTTCGGACTGGAACTCGTCAGCGAAATTCAACGTGTTTTCGAAGTTAATTATTTCAGCTGAAAAGAATTCGAACGACGAGAGAGAATTGAAAAAAAAAACGAATTATAAATTTATTTCTGAATTGGATACTGCTTTGATAGAGTTTTAAATCTGTAATTTTAGAACAATATCGCCTTAATATATAGTCGCGCGAAGGTTTAATTTGAAATAATAAATTGATCTTGAAATTTCAGCTGTTTGTCGCAGCTGAAAACGGCAAAAGCTCTCCTTATTTATTTTATTATATTTTTCTTCGCACTTACATATATTTTCTGTATACAAGT
This sequence comes from Leptonema lineaticorne, assembly GCA_024500535.1. Taxonomy (NCBI): domain Eukaryota; kingdom Metazoa; phylum Arthropoda; class Insecta; order Trichoptera; family Hydropsychidae; genus Leptonema; species Leptonema lineaticorne. The sequence continues at coordinate 6,463,318 of JANIJI010000016.1, read as the reverse complement.
GTTTTATATTTATCCGTATATCGCAGCAATATATCTTACAAAATTGTGCTCTAGGGTAATTTTCTCTTTCACCTTCTCTAGAGGCCAACAATACGTGGTTTTTGACCTTAATTTCATGTATTATATATATATATATATATATATTAACTTAAGGATATAAGCTTAATTATTAAAACGAAATTGATTAATATATCCGTGAAAAAAGAGATTATAATTATTACTCAATTAGAAATTAGACTCAATATCGTATTTTTTTAATTAAATGATTATGCAGTAAAAAATTCACTAAATTGACATTTTATTATTATTATTTTTTTAATTTTAAAACTGAGAAAGGTCATCAAATTTAATTTTAAAATTGGAAAAAAATCTATAATGATAAAAATTTAATGCTTTCATTTAAAATTGTTTTTCAATCCAAAGATGAAAATTTTTATTCACCGTTTGTCTTCAAATTGGAAGACAATCTAATATAATGATAAAATAAATTTCTTTTAAATGCATAAATTTTGTATAATTGTATTGTAATTTTGCAAATGTTATTTATATACCATATGTGTGATTACGATATAATTTTAAAATATTTTTTGTAATAATTTATGAATGAAGATGTTCTAGAATAATCGTAAAATTTAACCGAAATACTTTTTTGACGTCTATTTTTATATGCTGAATTATTATATAATTTTTGTCAACGTTGCGTTTGTCATTTAAAATATAATTTTGTAACAAAAATACAGTTTAAATTCAAAGATGGTAATTTTTAGAAAAAAATTTGTCATTTTACTTACACGAAACATTTATCAAATGAAAACAAAATGTTTCTTTTGGAAAAATCCTCCGGAAAGTATTCAATATATTCATATTTGACAATTAGAGCTTCGACTACTGTAAGAATTTTTTTAACATTTTTAATACAAAATATAAGAAAATATAAAATTAACTTATTGAAATATTAATATGCATCACAAAAGTAATAATTAAATAATTATTTCGAAGATTTTGAAAGGTTGAAATTATGCTACGTTAACCGCAGATAATTAAGCGAGCAAGTCCGTCACCACCAGACCGCCGCAAGTATTAATACATAGAAATAAATAAAATTTCTAAATGTATTTCATTCAAAACCAGCTTTTAAATTTATTCTTATCGTCAGATGTAATCGGTAAAATGTTAATATTTAAAACGGTTTGTTTTCGTTGTGATATATAAGGCTTTGTTTAAAACTTTTCTTTAAGCCTAATGAAAAACTCAAAATATAATGTATTTTGAGTTTTTCATTAGGTTATATCGTTTATATCAAACACTCTTTTTGTTTTTAACATAAAATGTTCTTATGAAAATAAACTTTGAGACCATTCAAGAACAAAAGGGTATGAACTTACATTCTCGTTTAATGGATCTAATGGGTTACTTGTGGTACGTGCTTTAGAGTAGTTTTTACTCTTATGGGCTTATTTTAGGATGGGTTTCCAGGTTAATTTATTATCGTTTTGTGCAAGTTTAACGCGAGAACAATAAGTTTTTGAAAGTTTTTTTTTTTTTTAAAAAACTAGTCGAATACAGAACCCGTTTCGAGTTTTTTTTTTTTAGAAAAAAAAACTTCGGTTCAATTTCTTTGAATGAAAAATTAGGGAAAAAAATGTAGAAAATAATAGCACTAGAAATGAAATTCGAATTTGAAAATTTTCAATGAAAACGAACGGAAAATTCGATGCTAGTAAATGTGTTTTCTTTTTGTTGTCGTTTAACGAAAATAAAAATTGGCCGAAACATCGAAAATAACGACAAAAAGAAAATATATACATTTTTAAAATTCCAGTTGATTTAATTTTATTATTGTTAAATTGAACTATAAAAGATTTATTTCTTTTGTTGAAAAAAATGAATATTATATTTTTCCATTGTTTTATTATTCATTTCTTGTTGTAGAGGAAAATAAATTAATGTATATTATATTTGTTGTCTTTAATTTATATTTTATATTTATATATTTTTATTTTCATTACATATGTCGTAGACAAATGGTAACATACATGTTCACCTGTTTATAATTGCAAACGTTAGTCGGAAATAATATTCAAAGGTTGAAAATGTGATCAATATTTAGATACTCTGAAATAATAAATCAACATTCCGAAATTCCAAAATTAGACCTCGATATAAAAGGGTAGTTGTTATATTGATTTATTTCAATATAAAATAATATTTATGTTATATTATATTTTATTATTATTTATAAATTATTAAAATAAATATATTTTAATAGATTTATAAAAATTATATATTTTTCTATTTAAATTAATATGTACGAATATTATTCATACTTCAAGTTCGCCTCATTATTTTAATAATACGATATATTTAAATATAAAAATTTAGGCGATACATGAAATTTAATCGACAAAAAGCTTTTTTTAAGAAAATATTGAAAAGGATTTTTATTTTAATGAAATGAAAAGGATTTTTATTTTAATAATAACATCCGCACTTGATATCTCACTCTATTCACGAGCAATTTTCAAAAGGAAATCACGAACAAAAATAAAACCGAATCCGGTAAAACCGACATAGAATTTTGAGAGATTTCATGCGATCCACTCTTTATGCTGAACGCGAGACAGAATTTAAGGTGAAAATTGAACGGCGCACAAATATGAATATGTTTCGTAAGATTGGTCCACACGTGTGTGTAACACATTATAAATCGTATTTGAATTTAATACGCCGAATTTCCTTCGATGTTTAATATTATCACATAGTGGAGAGAACTCGTGCGTGAAAAGACAAAATGGCTCTTCGTTAAGCTAGAACGGTTAAATCGTGCGAATGTATATTAAGACAAAACACTTTCTCATTCCTATCACGAAAAATATCTGCCTTTTATATATACATATATATATATATTTTTTTTTTTCTATTTACCACAAAATAAATATATCGTTTCATTTGCATGAATTATGAATAATAGTATCGTGAAAAGACGTAAACAAAAACACGACATTTTCCAAGAGACGGAAGTGTGGTCTTAATATGGAATGAGTAGCTCAATTGTCGTGTTTTATTAATATGTGGCACATCAAAGACCATCTAGTGTCCTAAGAAAGACGGAATTTACATGAGAGCGGAATTTTAAATGAAATATGGTATAAATATTTAACGTATATATATATATATATATATATATATATATATATATATATATATATATATATATATATGGTATATGTATATACTAGTTATATGTATATATATTTAAGTCATGAATAAATGTTCAATTTTAAAAAGAATATCATAAATCGTAAACTTGAATATTTTATGAACATTATTTTATATGACTGTTTTACAGATTCCATATTTTTACTTTGACTTTTAGGATGTTGAATAATTTTCATACGATTGATTCATATGAATAATATCATATATTTTCTGTGAATTGAAATATTATATCCAATATGATAAATTAAAATCAAAATTATTAATAATTATTATATTGTTTATTATTATTTTAAAATAAAAATTTTATAATAATATTATAAAATTGAATGTTAATTGTTGATAAATCTCACGTAATCCGCGGGCCATAAATTTAACCTATCCGATCGTTATAAATAAATTACTATTTATAAACATATTTAATTAGACATATTTTTTTGAATCAAAATATATATATATATTGCATATACATATATAAAAACTTCGAATAATAAGTAAAATAAATATTTCAAATTTTTATTGGATTAAATCTTCTCTGTATATAATACATTTCGGATCTAATCATTATTTTCATATATATTTTTTGCGCATAGCACAATATTTTCCTTTCAATGAGAATTTCAAATAATGAAACATATATATTCTATATATAAAACGTTAAACCGAGAAAAAAATATACACGCATATTTTCATAGACGATTGCCGCGAGAAAAATTTTGTATGCATTATAATATAAAAATACAGAATAATATATTATATACGGATAAATAAAACATACGTGAACGTAAAATAAGTATGCAAATTTAATTATATTTCTATAACGAGCGTCAATATTAAATCTTTTATTCATTATATATATATAACTACTAATTTCGTACAACGAATGACATTTTCGTTTATTTCGACCGATAATCATATGACATATGTCAATATTAGTTTTTTTCGTTACAATAAACCTGAAATTCGTTTCAGACACATTCATATTTATATTGTTGTCCAAATATATGCACGAGAGAATGAGAGATGGATAGATGGATAGAATGAGATAAAAATAAAGCGTACAAGTGTCTATGTTATGATTCTGAAACGATTCAATTTTCAGCAGCGTATACAAAACACGCGCGAAAAGCGAACGCTTCAATATAAATCTGAAAGCTTTCAGAAATATATGTATCACGATATTGTCTAAAATAAAATATATTTCTCGTTTAAATCATCATCATTTTTTTCAATTCATGCTGATTTTTTTTAATATAAAATATTTATTTTTCATGAGTATACATCGTTTGTAATAGCAAAATGAAAGTGGCGTGATTTAATTCAATTTGAGTAAAACGTCCAGAATGAGGTTTACGTTCATTGAATTCATGATTAATTAATATACTTGTTTCCCTTATTTATTTTTATCTTTCTGCCAGATGTGAGAGGTCAATATCTAATATTAGCGCGATTCAATTTAAAAAAGCTTTTATCGAAATTTGATGAATTTTCAGTTGAATTGGCAAAACTGACATACATCTGAGTTTAAAAATGTGTTAACATTGAAATTATTTATTTAAAAAAGTCTTCGTTGTATTGAATAACGCTATTAAATTATATGGCATAATATTTCACGATAAATTTAGAATTTTCAATTCGTCGTATAATTTAATTTAAACGAAATTTTTCTTTCATAAAGTACGAAAATAAAAATAGATCAGAAGGAAATAATATATAATCGTTTCATTAATATTTTTTCGACGATAAATTAAATACTCGTACAAGTAATGATTCTCAGAAACTGAAATGTTAATACAATGATGAAATATCGAACACAATATTATTTTTATTACAAATATATAAATATTAAAAAAATAATATAGTTCAACAAAAATATTGAATCTAAATATAGTAATCAATGTATTTTTGAAGTTTTATTATAAACGACGAATATTAGAAAATTTCGTTTATTTTTATACAATGTTTTGTTTTTATATGTCATTCATAAGTTATAAATATTTTAATTCAAAAAAAGTACGATTGAGATGATACTTTAAAAATTTATTGAAGCTTTCAGAATAAGAAATTTATCTATGTTTACGTTTTTTTTTATAAAGTATAAAAATAGAAATCGAATTTAGCTTTAAAATGATTGAAAATTCATATTTTCGAAATCTGTAAACGTGCTTAATTTTTACGATGGCGCAATGCCGAAAATATGGCGGAAAACACCGAAATGGCGGAACACTCATATTACACATCGTTAATATTCAGTGGAAAAGTCAATTTGAGGACTATTGACTATTTCAAGAAGAAAAATTGCTCACTTTAGTATTCTTGACAGGTCGTTATGCATCGTTCAACATTTTTCAGCGCACTCGACTCGATTTATGACGCTTTCGCTCTTTTCGCGAAAATTAAACGTTTTTCATTTTCATTCGCGGTATCGAAGTAATTTTTCAACTGATTCGTATAGAAAAAAATATGTATATAACACTTTCGCTAATCCGACACCGTTTATCCGGTGATAAAATACAATTTATCGCGTGTAAATAGCTTTCGGAAGGATGCGCGCGACATAATTTTCAGCGGTGAAACGAATCGCGCGAACGCTGAAAAACGAGTAATGAAAATGCGCTAATTTGAAAAAAACACGGCCGTTGTATAGTTGTAACAAAGCCTTTTTGGCAACTATGTGAAATTCTGGTGAAAGTTCGCCCGTTAATGCTATATAACGAAATGTATTTAAAATTCCAAACGAGGCAAAATGTGCGCGCAAAATAACGATTTCCCGTGTTTTAATATAAAATATTAAAATATGTATTTTTGATTAACCGCATTGTTAAATATGTTATAATATTTTAATACATGTATTTTATTATTAAATTATTATATAAAAAATCGTTAGAATAATTTACATATATATTTTTCAGTATAATAAATTAATTATGCTATATAATTTTATTTAAAGTATATGTAAATTATTTAATAATCAATAAAAACTGAATTATATATCAAATATAATATTTTTTCATATTTTTAAAAGTTAAGAATAATTTACCATTTTTTATTAAAAATTATATAGTGGTATATACCATATATCTGTTTATATATTTAACTGATATTTTTAATGTACTTTTGAAATATATTTAAAAATTAAATATTTTAAAATATACTAAAATTTTGGAAAATTACTACGTCACAAATTTATTATATTATTTCTTGACTATTTTATAATATGTTAAATTAGATTTCATTGATTTTGAAGCAAAATAATAGTGTAAGAATAATGAATGAAACCATACACGAGATCAAAAATTATTATTTTGTATGTAATAAATGATTTATTTTATTAATATATTATTTTTTTAATTAATAAAAATATATTTTATTATAACGTATAATTATAAGATAAAATAAATATATTACAAATGGAACTATTTGTATTAGGAATATTAATAGAAATGAGATATTATAACATATGTAATATATAAGTTACATTTCAGACAATATACGAAGGGTCAAAATGTAACCATAAGACTATTGAGATTAGTGAAAATCCCTTAATTCATACATTCTAGAGATATACTAATTTCATTTTCGGTTAGATTTAATACTCGGCACTCGGTTAATGGTTAGAGATATTGTTTTAGACGATTATATTATATATATATATATATATATATATATATATATATATATATATATATATATATATATATATATACAATATATTTTAGTCACATTGCTTTTATACGACTTAAAATATGTGAAGGGACTTCATATGTAATATGGAAAAGTGTTTTTATAACACAATTTTCCTCATCTTCGTGAGAGATTTTTATGAAAGTTCCCGCGTTCAGATTTTGTGCCGTGAAACGTAATTTTATTTTGCACAAAATTTCATATTTGATAAAACTTTATGAAAAACTTCGGATAGCTCATCTTTACAACATACGTATTTTGTATTTTATTCGGCATTTTATTTGAAATACGTTAGTTTTAAATATTGTTTATTATTCATTATAAACATTATTCGTAACAAAATTATTATTATAACTAAAAAAAAAAATAGTTAACAGAAATATCTTCTATAAATTTATAAAAAAAATTACATATAAATTTTAATATGGTTGAATTGCAAAAATTGTTCTTAAAAAAAATCACATCATCTTATTTTTTCAACATTTTTTTTTAAATTTCAATGTAAGAAAAGAACCTTTTAAACAATCTTTTTGAAATTAAACCATTTAACTGACTTATCTATTTGTAAAATATATTTTTTTTAATTTTATATTTATTGCTTTATGTATCATTAGATTTATATGTTTCTTTTTATTATATTTTTTAATCGAAATGTTATTAGTCACATTTGTAATCTCTTTTTCGAGAAGCATATTTTAAAAATATTTTAAATATTATATTTATTGAAAATATTGCAATATGAAATATATGCATATACATATATATTTTATGAGATGAAATACGTGAAATATATTACAAATATTTAAACTTCGATTTATTTCCTACGAATATGTGAAAATGTACATTACCACTTATTTTTCAAATACATAATTTATTTTTAATATATATATATATATATATATATATATATATATATATATATATATATATATATATATTATATATATATATATATATAATATATATATATATATATATATATATATATTATATATATACGTTTTATATATATACGCGGATTTACGTTTGAATATTATAAAAAAAATTCGATGAATGGAAATTTTGGCAAAAAAAATCAGATAACAAATGTTTTTCCTGACTGTAATTATATGAAAAATCCATTAGGCATGAATAAATCTGAGCAAAAAAAAAAGTGATGAATTTTAATAAAACATTCAGATTAAGTAATATTTTACCGAGTAAAAACAACACATTTAACGATTTTTTTTATTTTTATATTTTATTAATGAATTATATATAAAAAAAATAAGAATTATATAAAACGACAGATTGCAATATCGATTTATGAGATTATTCTCGAAAAAAAAAATTGTCACAAAAAATAATATTCTTAGAGAAAGAAATTTCTAGGGCGTGAAGTTCGATAAATTGAATCATATTTCGTATTAGACTTCATTGATTTCATTGTTGGAATTTCCGTTTCCTGCCGATAAAATGAGTTATAAAAACATATCTACCTATTAGAAATAAAATCTTTTTTTTCATATAATAATAAAACGTATTTCATATATTTTTATCATCTTCAAAGATGACAAAAATATACGGTCAAAAATATAAACGTTTAACGGAAATATTATATATAATGAATAAATGTAATATTTATAATAAAAATAGTTTTTTTTTCTTTTTATATTATATATATACATATATATTTTAAATCATCTTATTGAGATCGTATTTCAATAACCGAAAATGAAATAGGAAAAATTATGTGGTTGAAAACGATATTGGATTGCGTTTGAAACACGATATTCACATATCTGATAACGAATAATTTATCAAATGTGAAAAAGAAAATTCCAACGATTTCTTTGAAGAAATTTTATTGGCCAAATTTAAAAAGAACATTATTTTTTAATACTTTGCATGGAATATATGAAAAATATTGTTGTAAAAAAAAGGAATATTTGATAAAATAAAACTGTAATTACCATTTTAAATTGATAAATCATTTAAAATGGTAATTTTAAATGATTTATCAATTTATAGAAGTTAACATACGGATTCTATAATTTAATTTTGATTAAAATTAAAGGTAATCATTGACGAGACAGCTCTTTAATGGCCAAGGTCTCCCTTTTGAGTTTCAAAGCTTTGATTAAATTTTATACAGTAATCGACGAATTTGTGTTCAATATTTAAAAGTAATTTTGTTTTATTTGAAATTTATTTATGCCTTCTTTAAATCTATAATTATATTATTTGATATTATAATTTATTATTTGATATCAAATTTATAATAAGTTTAATTATTTAATATATAAAAATTTTACTAAAAATAATAAGCAATAATTAATACATTATTTTTTTGTGTTTTTATTCTTAAAAGATTAACTCATGGCTTTTTTACAATATTTATAAACACTTATCATTTATATATTATTGAATTTAAAATATATATGAAAAATATATAGAAAATTGGTGTCTTGATGACGAAAAAATTTTTCGTGAAATTTAAATAAAAGATTGATATAAATATTAGATTTAATATTATTGAATTTTTACTTTAATTTTACAGTTTTTACATAATATGAATAATTTTTATTAAATTTTATAACAAAAAAAAAATATATAAAATGTGGGAAAATTTAGTAAAGCGATTTGTTTTCGATTGCAAAATTTTGATTGAAATAGGATTATTTCCTGATTGGAATCGATAATGCAAATAAATATTAACGGCAAAATAAGCATTTCTAAATTCAAATTACGACGCTAAAGGAAAGCGTTATAAAATTTTATTTCCGCTTTTCGATGAAAAGCAGAAAACCATTTCCTAAACGGAATATAACGAGCATATTTGTCGCGATACTCGAAATGATTGAGTGATTTACTATTTTTATATAATAATATAAAATTATCTAGCACTGAATCACATTTTTTTTTAATATTATAATTTTATAATCGTAACAAAAAATAGAAAATTTATAACTATAGATTTTAAGTTAGTTACTATTAATATTTCCTAATCAAGATTACTCTTTTCTTTCATGCAAAAGTTAAGAAAATATATATTTTTTTATTTTTGTTAATCAATTACGACTTTTTTTCCAATTATCCTAATTATTAAGGATAGTTTCGAATTAATTGTATTGTCAGATGAAAAAAGGATTAATACTTTGTCGACTACCTAAATAATATGTGTGTGTATGCGTACTTTCATTATTGTATTTTGTCATGTGTATTTCTTTATTTCATTTTGCAAGGTATTTCAATTGGATTACGTCGTAAATAATTCGAAAGCAATATTTTTATCAATTCAATAAAATAATATGTCAAGAAGAAAGGTTTGCGAGAAATCCCAAAATACCTCTTTCATATATTATTTTTCGAAATTGTTCCTTTTGTGCATTCAATATCGATTATTAATATAAATTTATAAACAGACAATCTTTATGACCTAATATAATAATTAATCTCTATTTATACAAAATTATCGATTATGATAATTTTTATAATAATTAAAATTGACTATTTTTTTAAATTCTACTTTAAATATTTTATTGATTTAAAACGGTTATAAATATTTTAAATAATATTTTTTTAAACCGAAAGTATAATTGAAGAGTTAATAAACCTTAAATTGTTATAATGAATTTATGAATAAATTACTTGTAATGAATTTTGTGTTTTGTAATACTGTAATTCAATATCAAATAATATTTATATATGTAAATATGACTTGATTTATTTACGTAAATTTGATACGAATTTGCGAAATTGTTTTCTGAAAACATTTTCAGAAACAACATTTACGAATCAAATTACATTTTTTTTACGATTATTTAATTCGTTTATAATATTTCACATGCAGAAAAATTGTAAAAAAAATGTACATTATTATTTGAATTACATGAAAACATCACTTTGTCTTCAAAAAATATATGTACGTATTTAACGTTAAGTGACATAAGTTATTATACTAACATATTTTTTTACTATATTATATTTTAAAATTTCACTTTATATAGTAAATAAAAAAAATGGTTTAAAAACTATTTTCGATATTCGTTAAATGTAATATATATATAAAATGTATGAAAAAAAAATAGGATTCATCGAACACATTACAATAAATGAATAATATTCATTACGTATTTTACATTATTCGGACCGTTTTCATTCAGAAAGTATATAAATGAATGCCCATTAATTTAAATCTCAAATAAGGCACTTTAGTATTGATGAACCGTTCGAATTTATATATGAAAGAGGAAAAGTAAGAAATAAGAATATGTTCCAGTAAATTTTGTTCGATAATATTAAAAGAAAGATGACAATAAACGACATTGTTCCGATCCCGAAAACATTTTACGTTTTTTGTCCGAAAGCACTTAATACAATATATTACCTGTTCGAATTTCAAAAAAAAAGGGACATTTTCCCATTTTCCGCGTTTCGACCGATGATTTTTCAGAGATTTTCAAGCAGAAGACATCAAAGAAGAAATGGAAAAAAAAGAGAAAAAATGGAATATCTCTCTCTGATTTTCAAACACTTATATATAATACGTACATATATATTATATATATGGTATATTTATACGACAATATTTCTGTATATGTAAGGATTACTGTAAAAGAGAAATCTTCTCTTTTCAGAAAGACTTTACTATGTCAAAGTCAAAAATTTTCGCGATGAAATGTTTTCAGATAACATACTAGTATAAATTTATATAGTTGTGAAAATATTTTATTCAAATTTCTTATGGATTTTCATATTACATAATAGTTTTACAATTTTTTCTTGGTTTAATCATTTACTCAAATACTTAGAAAATTTCAAAACTAGAAAAAAATGGATTTGATTCTATAGAGAGATGTAATATTATAAAAATAAATATTTATTTAAAATCATGAAAATGAGGAGCTTTGGATCGATTGAAACAAGGGTCAATTGAAACACTTTAAATATCTTTAAAACAATTAACAATATAAAAGAAAGAGAGAAAAATTGTATTCCAATGTTTTATTTATTGCTCAAGTTTTTTTTATTTATTAATCAATATTGAATCTAATATTCGCTTAAATAAAATATACTGGAGGTGTTTAAAACAACTTTTATAAAATTAATTAACATTTCTTTTAATAAAATAAAATATTATATATTATTTACCAAATGTTTTACTTACGTATAAATCATGTGTAATATTAAAAATGATTTCCACGAAACTGTTTCATTTCATCCTAGGCTTCCCTAAATATTCGTGATATATCGTTGGATGTGAGTTGATATTTTTCAAATATATGTCATTTCTTTTTATATTTTGACACGTTTTTCATAGAAACGAATTTTACAGAAAAAATATCAAATTCCTCTTAAATCACAAATATGCAATATTTTCTCGAATATGTAGATAATATTTTTTTTCTGTGCGTGATTTTTATTTGTTAGCGTATTGATATATATATATATATATATATATGAATTATATAGATTTCAATATATATTTTTAACCTATAATTTTTTATACTTAATATGTATAAAAAAGGCCTTTTATGATATATTATTTAAAATTAAGAATGTAAATATCCATATTTTTTTTTCAAAAGATTTATTTTATCGCTCTTTTAACCTTCTCGATTGAAAATTCCGTTAATGTCTTTTTTGTAAGGCTTTTTCCGTTATAAATATATTAAAAATAATATTTTTATTGTGTTAAATATATAAAGAATTGATGATTCTGGGATTTTAATCGAGCTTAACACTTATTTTAGATTAACTATTATATTTTCTTTAAATCAAAATGAATTTTTTTTTAGCCGAGAAAAAAATGTTAAAAGATTAGAAGGGATTAAATTGTAAAAGATTAAACGACTGTAATAAAAATATGGAGAAATTCTTAGTGATTTGGAAAAAAATGGTGATGAGAAAACAATATGAATATTTCAGAATATTTTTTTTTAATACTAACGTTATATGAAATTCAGAATGTATTATATTTTTAAGAGTATATAACGCATTTTTAATATAAAATTCAATATTTTTTTATTCTAAACATAATCAATGTTGTTCTTGAGATATGAGATTTTTAATTAAAATGTTTATTTTTCATTGAATAATTAAATTATGAGAAAAGCAGAGAAATAAACAATATAAATTTTACAATTGACATCGGTTCTGACACAAAACGTTCAGATTTTTTTCCTCATTTTTATATTAAAAAAAGGGTATTTTTCAGAATTCCTTTAATATTTTTTTTCAAAATATACATATTTTTATCCGCCGGAACAGATGAGGATTTTCGCTGACGACACAAAGGTAAGGTTTAAAAATAAAAGGCAGAAAATAATAATAATAAAAGAAAAAGTTAAATCAAAATCGTCAGAATGTTAAAATGCGAGTTCATAGAGTTACTAAACGACTTTATAAAGTTAAAACGATGTTTTCATGCGGAAAAATAACTCGCATTATTATATTCGAATAGAACCTAGCCGATGTCTTTCAATATCCCGCAACCAACTTTTTTTGAAAAAGTTTCCAATATCGGAAAAAAATATATTATTATCGTAATATTACATATAAAATTTATTTTGTCAATAAAACAAAATTTTGATGTACGGCAAATAATATTATATATATATATATATAATATTTAATACAAACTTTTAATGTAATTCATCATAATATATTCAAATTTCAATACTCTTAAATATGATATATTTCGTATTTTTTTAAGAAAATTAGATTGAAAAAAAATCTAATATTTTTTTACTCAATTTTACAACATCTATTTGTAAATATAAAAAAAATCGTTAACATAATGTAATATTAAATAGTCGTTCTACTCCCAAAATATATTAAGAATAATATTTATTTCGATATATTTTTATAGTATTTTATAAAATCAAATTTTAAAAATAATTACATTTTGAAAAATTATACAATAAACAACCAATATAAGAATTATATTTTATAGATGATTTTTTTTGAATGATTTTAAAAAAATGTACAATACTAATTAACTAAATATCAATTTAAACTTTTTCAGATCGTAACACAAAAATCGACATCTGAATAAGTATATCAATATATATTATATACGATATATATATATAGTGAAAAGAAGACTATTTTGAAATCTGCTTCGTGCAGATAAAAAAGTTTCAAGAATGCACAACTGGAAAAGTACATCGGGCAAAGAAGAAGACATTTCGGAAAATGCCATCGAACAATTTTCTTATGTCTCCACCGAAAACTTTACCTGGACTCCATTTTTTCACCAATCGACTCCAAGTTCCAACGACTCCAAGCTAAACTTTGGAGATGAACTCGAAACTCAAACCGACTACGTGTTCGACAGAACCGATATCAGAGCGATTTTCATAACGCTATATACTATTGTGTTTTGTTGCTGCTTTTTCGGTAAGTTTCTAGTTGATCTAATTGATTATTTATATATAATGTATGTATATATTATATTATTTAATTTTTTTAAATGAAAATTCAAAATTTATATATATTTTCTAACTGATATTTTCATAAATTCAAGTATTGAAATATACAATTTTTTTTTCAATAAAACGAATAAATCCTTAGATTATATGTTGATTTGAATATGGTTTAAATTTCCAGAAGAGTGATTTATTTATTTGCGAGTTTAACCTTATTCGATCAATAATTTTTCGTATATTTTTTTTCAAAATATCCGTCATTATTTATATGATGAAAAAGGTTGATATAAAAATATATTTTAAATTATTTAATTTTAAAATATTAATTACGAAATCATTTTTTTTAATTTTTCATACATACACATTTTGTAATAATTATTATGAAGTATATAAATTAGAAAATCTATTTTTATTACAAAAAAACGAGAGATATTTTGGTTAATTTTAGAAAGCTTGATTTTCACAAAAAAAAATATAATGAACGATATTTTTTCGTTATAATTAAATAGAATTTATTAAAATAAATACGCTTCATTATTATTTTTATTTTAATTAGAATTTATTTTCATTCATCAAAGAAACATATAAATTAATTATGCCGTAATATAAACTTAAGTGCTAAAATATATATTTTCAACATCTAAGATAAAAACTCGACATGCCTTTACTAGCTTTTGATTTTATTTTAGGGACTTCAATTTATTTTTTTACGTGAATTACTAACATTACATTTAACTTACGAATATTATTTTTACAGAAGGGTTTAACGTATTGCGTTATTTTATTAAAATTTTGTAAATAATAGAAAATAAAAATGTCCAAATATACAGGTAATATTGTGTAATTTCAAAGTTTTGATATATTAATCCCATATAAAGGCGTTACCACCAGTCAACGACAGATATATAACATAATTTATCTTATTCTTTGAGTATATAACAAGTCAATTTAACCTCTAATCTTAGAAAATTATACCACGAGACTTATTCACATATAAAATTGAAATATTCTATATATAAATATATGATATTTAGAAATATTTCTATTCGAAAATTTTGATATAAAAATGTTTGAAAAATGCAAAATGCGCGTTTTATCATTCGAATATTAAATGATAACATGATGTATTAAAAATGTAGACGATTTTTTTTCATAGACATTTTCCGATTTACATTCGTTTTTTACATGCGATATTTCGAAAGTGCTTCCCGTGCGAACAAAACATGAACGATTTCATTTAAATATCAGAAAAATTCCAAATATTTATGCGATTTCAATAAAATACGACAATATTAAAAATACGTGTGTGCGTCCGTTAACAAATAAATATATGTAACTCATATTGAATATTTTCATAGGAAAAGCTATATATATATATATATATATATATATATATATATATATATATATATATATATATATATATATATAGCATTTTCTTTTCTAATTTCTTATCTACTTAGAATATTTATTTTTAGTTATTATTTCATTTTCTATTGTGCAAACATAAATGTTTAATGATTATATGATTTGTGCATATTTTTTAATCTGATACTATTTACTCACTTTTCTATCTTTATATATACACACATATATATATATATATATATATATATATATATATATATATATATATTCTTCATATATTTTTCAATAAGACACACATTCGCGATAATTAATGAAATATACCAGATTTCATCCTACAAAGAAACACATTAAATTGCTTTTGTCCTATGAATTGTACGCACAAATGGATGTCGGACGAGATATTTTAAATTAATCGACCTACTATTGTTTATTAAAAGACAATGAAGCAAAAACAATAGATCCGACAAGAGCTAGTTTATATACGTCAAAATGACAATTAACTACTATTTAACATGAGTATGACGCGTGAGATTCTTGATATTATCGACGAAATTTCTGAAAATAACCAAAATATTCCAGGAATTAAGAATATATTTATTTTTTTTCTTTTGATTTAAAAAAAACCAAGAATCTCTAATGTATGGATTAATTTAACTGAACGACCTAAATAATCCAAAAGCGAAATAAAAAGCGTCGTAAAACGAAAATAAGAGATAAAAAAAATGTACGATATAATTTTCAGTACAATGCGAGACAGTTTTATTCAATTTGTTGGTTTCGTTGTTAACTTTTGAATAATTTCGTCGCTTAAAAGACGAACGCTTCGAATTAACCTTGTTTCGCTTTTTCGTTTTCATTTTTTTTTTCATTTTCACCCCGCTTTGACTAATAGGGATTATATAATCAGGACGTCTGTCAATTAGATAGAATTTTCGTACTGGGAAAAAGTACTTGTTATATATTTTTTTTTCGTGAAACTTTTCTTCGTTAACTGTTCGATATGTATTTATTGAAGTAAGAAAAATTTGTGTGAAAAACTATATATAAAGTTTGATAGAAAAGTTTATTTTTTCGATTGACTGTCGATCAAATATATTTAGATAGATATGTTGTTTAATTGTCTATAAAATGAACTTCTAATTTGTCCATTATATACATTTAGAAATTATGATCTAAATATAGATTAATGATATATCAAATCGACTCTGATATATTTAGTTTATTTATAATATTATAATATAGATTTTGAAGGAATATAAGTGTAAAAATATACGTTTATATATTATATTGAAAATATGGTATGAAAAAAAAAATAAACCACATTCCATGGTAAGTCCGTTATATAAATATCTAGATTTTACGAGAAGTGAAAATAGAACAACATCAGTGTTTTTTATTATTCAATTACGCACCTTGAGATGTATTAGCTCAAGATATGAAAAAAATATTTTAATAATAATAATGTGATATATGATGTTTATTTTAATATTTATGATTTGACAAAAAAATATTTATATCTATCATTATGTATATTAAATTAAATGATGTATAACTGAGATACAAAAAGCACTTTAAAAGTATGTCAAAATTGTTAATTACGATAATAACATGAGTAAGTAAAAGTTTTCAAACTTTCCTAGCGCAATGTATGTAACTTGAATCTTGAATATGAATTCAAAAAGAATATAAATGCAAATATATTTACTGCATGCAATGATAATTTTATGTATGTCAAGTAATTCTAATGATATATTTGAAGTTTATATGTAAATTTCATAATTTTCATATTAAACATTACACTGATTTATATATATGTTTAATATTCGCATATTTCTGATTGTTAATTTTCATATTAATATCTTCTATATAAATCAATATATAAGAATAAAAATACGTGTAAAATAATGACACGTACATATTTTTCACGAATGCGTCAAAACGTGTCATGAAAATATGACTTTTTTCATAGCAAATATATTTCATTTTATTCTTATATATAAAAAAATAATAGACATCTTTTCATGGATTTTGCGTTGCATGTTTTGTATTATTAATATATAAAAAGTTCCGGGTTCGAATCTAATATGTCACTCACATGATTAATATCGTACAAGGAAGACATTGTATTTTATTATTATTATTATTATTATTATTATATATAATTATTATTTTTAATAATAATTATATTTCATAATTTAATACTCGATATAATAAACCGCACGTTCGAATCTAAATTAGAAGCTTTGGTATATGTACTTTGTATAGTTGTAATTTAATTGTTTTGCCAGCGCGTCGACTCGTGCGTGCAGCTTTCGCCACATTGAAAGCTCTAGCCGTTATAAATTTTAAAGTGTTGAAACTTTGAAAAGTTCGCGCGTTTCGAACCAGCGAATAAATTCTTAAAGTTGAACCGCTTTTTTAAACCTCATTCTGTATTCGCTGCAACAATTTTGCGGTAGCAAAGTCGGAAATTTACGGTTTTTGATGCGAATTCGCGTGCGGGCATTTTGTATAATGCGGTCATTATGTAAAACGCCGATTTGTCGATTAGTTTAATTAGAAAAAAAATATAAAATAACATGTTATATAATCAACATGTAATTAAAATATATACATATCACGTTCTTTATATATAATATTTTCAATATTATGAGTTAATAAAACAAAAAATATAACTCATCTTTACTTATTGTTTGTCAGAGAAATTTTCAATTAAATTCTACAGCAACACCGCATTTTCGTTTTACCCTTTTTTCACCGCAAATCGGATGGAAAAATAATGATTTTTTAGCCTTTCAATTTGATAAAAAAATAAGTGCTTTGTTAAAAATAATGAAAACAAAGGCAAACCAAAGTAAATAATTATCGATATTAAAAATTTTAGATATAAGTTGAAATTCTACACACGCACGCACACACACACACACACACATATATATATATATATATATATATATATATATATATATATATATATATATATATATATTGATCTACATACATACGAAATTATCTTTTCTTTTTTAATAATCAAAATTAATAAAAATTATTATTTATTTATTTAAATTTATGAATATAGCAAAAATAAATAGAACCAGTAGAAACTACATTTAATCCATGAATATTCAATATTGTTCAATGATATAATTTATTTTACATGTTTCCAAAATATATTTATATTTATTTGAGGTTGAAAACGAATGTCGATTATGACAACCACATTTAGATTTTTTTACATTTAATAAATAATCACGCGGTTTTGTAAAAAAAATATATATTTTCATTACTGACTGAATGTAAAATTAATTAAGAAAAAAATTTTTTTTCAAGGAAGCAAAGAAAAGTCGGTGATAACTTTACTACAGATTGTGTTATGAAAATTTGAATGCCAACTTTTTATATGTAAGATTTCCATTTCTTGGTTTTTGTGAATTGAAAATATAAGAAAGTCAATACAGAACTTTAACTTCAAAATTGTATTATCTTAGAACATTTGAAGGTTGGGATTATAAAAAAATTAGATCTTAAATGTACCTTTTTCTTGTAAATAAGTCAATTTAACATGATTTGGTTAAAAATGAAAAAAATCAGATTAGATTTTTTCCTATTTAGCAATAAAATATTTTAATGAATCTTTTCTGCATAATTAACAAATGATTAGTAAATACATTTAATAAATATTTAGATAATTTTGAATAACATTTTTTTTAATTTAAATATAGAAAATAAATATATGAATTTTTAATTACTGATCTTTTATTAGTATAAATATCATGAATAATTTATTTGGTTTTTAATTTTTTTTTAATATATTCAGCTCTTATAAATATCAAATATAATATATTTCTATACCATTTTTTAACTCAAAATACGAGATATATGAAGTTTTTTTGTTTGCAGACTAAAAAATATATATTTTTAGAATATTAAAAGTTATATATCTATATATATATATATATATATATATATATATATATATATATATATATATATATATATATATATATATATATGTATATATATATATATATATAAATATATGTATGTATATATATATATATATATATATATATATATGTATATATATATATATATGTATATATATATATATATATATATATATATATATATATATATATATAATAAAAATACAATGAAAAGAAAGTTAATCGAAATAATTTCACGCACGATATATTAAAATTTTTCTATATTTGTAGATTTTATCGTTTAAATTTCAAATAAATTGAAAATTGCGAACATTATTCGCATAGAAAAAAGTCAAGCGTGGGTAATATAGAAAGAATAAAATAATATTTATAATAAATATATTATTTCGAATAATTCAATAATTTCATTCAGAAAAATTTTAACTTGTTATAAACTTTTATTTCTATATATTCTGATTTTTTTTTACAAATTTATTAAAATATAGTATTAAACATATTCATTTAAATTAATTATTGTTTAGAATAAATTAAAAGTTCTTATTATATTCTGATATTTTTTGTATAAATTAAAATTTATAAAAACAGAAACCACGAAGAATAAATTCTGTATTGATTTATATTTAATTTATTCAAAGGAATTACAGATTTTATAATATTAGATTATTTTTATAATAATAATTGTAATTCTTACGATTAATTTTGTTTATTTTTCAATAGTGAAATATTTGTAAAGATTTTTTTTTCGACATAAAATATATTATAATAGCGGTCATTTGAAGTTTTTATATAACCAATGAATTATTATGAATTATTTCGCGTAAAATAAATTAAAATTTATTTTGATACCAGAAAGCAATCTATTTGTTAGACGTCATAAAGTACTTTCCACTTGAATTGAATTTAATTTCGCTCGACCTTCGCAGATAACAAGTAATATTCGCAAAGAAATATGATCGATATTTTTTTCTTCAGAAATTAAATAAAAATATATTTAGAACCGTGATATTCAATATAGTTTTAAGTTTTCGCATATTTTACTAGAATTACACGCAGAAAAAAATCTTTTATTTATTGCACATGATTTCATACAAGACTTTTTTAACATAAAATTGATATGAAAAAAAAATATACTGATATCGATCAACAAATGCGAGATTTATATATGCAATTATAATGAATTTAATTTCGAAAGTTTCAATATATAAAATAAAACTGTTGTGTAATAGAAGTTTGGTGTAATTTTCTAGAAACAAATTAAATATTGCATTTTCGTGTTCGACAATCGCATAAAATGGAATAATCTAACCGAGCAAACGATTCAATATTTAATTTGGATTATAAATATTAAATATATATCCATACTAAATCTGCGGATTTAAAATATATAATATATATATATATATATATATATATATATATATATATATATATATACGAATAAAATAAAGCTTTAAAACACAATAAAAAAGTTTATATTCAGAATAATAGTATTTTCAGTATTATATTTTATTATCAATTACAATAATATGCTGCAGTCTATTAAAACGTATTAAACTTTTAAATTCTAAAACGGCTGTCGTTTAATTATGAAACATTTTTTTTTCGCTGATATATCTACATATAAAAATAATTAATTAATATTTTTTTAGTTTACAATTTAAAAAAAATGTAAAATAAGCTAATAAATTTTAATTCGGATTTAAAAAAATATATATATATTGATAATATTCACTGTCACCTGAAAAGGTAATATCGAAGCGTCAAAAGAATTTTCTCCAACATCCCTTTATGGCATCCAGCAGGTGCATCGCGTTGCATTAAGAAGATTGGAACAAAAAAAAGAACAATATATATATATATATATATATATATATATATATATATATATATATATATATATATATATATATATATATATATATATATATATATATATATATTTATTTTCTAGAATAAAAATACACTTATTTCTATGTATGAACCGTATAAACAGGCAGAGGTATAAAACTGGCAATTTGTTCAAATATATTAAATTTGGCTATGTATGAATTAATATGGAAAAGAAAATGTTATTTTACATATTGTCAAGTAATAGTTATCCAAGTTAAATAAAAACTTCATACAAATATAAAAATATTATATACACACACACACACACACACACATATATATATATATATATATATATATATATATATATATATATATATATATTGATTTTTGGTCTAAAGATGTCACTGCAATATTTCAAATGTCTTCTAGAGTGTTCTAAAATCCCTAAGGAATCGGAGAAAGAATTCTTTATTCAACAATAGTTTTCCGTTTGATTTTATTCATATATATATATATACACATATATGTGTGTGTATATATATATGTGTTTATATATATATATATATATATATATATATATATATATATGGTATATATATATATACATATGTGTGTGTGTGTGTGTAATAAAAATAAAATATTTTTTTTATTTGACAAATTATTTGATTGTCAAAATTTTGACGTAGACCTATATAAGTCATTATAAAAAACAACACTGTAAATATCAGTAGAATTCTCAGAAATGTAAAGCCTCATTATTTTTATGATTATTATTATTTCCTCTATTTTTTTCTTTATTTCATCATTTATGTAAAATACCAAAAAAAAATGTTTTTTTTTGTGGATAAAACAAATTTTAAGTATTTCAATATAAAAACAATATATTTTATATCAAGTTTTTTTTTATATAAAATAAATAGTGATTATAGAAATTCGGTTTAATAACTCTGCTTGACATTTTCACGTAAAAGTTTTGTGTTGTTCCGAGTTTCACAACATCTCTGCGAAAATTAAACGAGAATGAGTTCTTTTCCTTTCCGTTTCTTTTTTTTTTCTGCAGCTCCACACTTACGAGGCAGTTTTTCCTGGGATTTCCGTTTATTTTTTTTCCCTCTTCCGGTTTTTCATTTCGATGACATGTCGGTCGTTTTCGAGAATGTTCCACTTTTAGACACGTTTATTGTTACACGTCTTCGCATCTCATGCTTTTTTAACACCAACAATTTTTTTTTTGTACACGAGTACAGTGTTAAATATTTCACAAAAATATTAAACGTATTAAATCATATATAAAATTATTTTTTAATTTATACGCGTTTTTTTTTAATATAAAATTTATATTTAATTTGGTGTATGTGTAACGTAAACGATTTTAATTATTTTATTACGCATAATAAAATTATAATTTATGAATCGTATAATGGCGAAATATAGAAATAAAGGAAAACCACCGGAAAAATATATGCGTGTCGGAAAAGATAAATTCGAAAATTTTGGTACTTAAAAATTTTCAAATGCGTAGACGTCATAAAAATAAATAAATCAGTTAAATCGTTGTGTAATATTAACACTTCACATAAGATTCTCATAATTAATTCAATCATTAGTGTAATTCATAAATAGTAATATTTAAATATTCTCATATAAGTACAGTTTTTACTTCTTTAGTATGATTTTAAAATAAATTTTAAATAAGATACACCTTGAATAAATCATATTCAATTTAGATATCAAAAGAAAAGAAATTGACTTTCAGAAATTTTTATCATGAATATTTTATTTATTTTTCTACGAATAAAATTGTTAATAAGGCAGGCGGGTTTTTGTAAATATTAATTAATTTTAATAATTTTGTTATAGGAAATTTGATGGTGATATTGGTAGTGACATTGTCAAGGCGGCTCAGATCGATAACAAATTTTTTTCTGGCGAATTTGGCCGTGGCTGATTTTTGTGTGGGTGTATTTTGCGTGTTTCAAAATTTATCGATCTACTTGATACCCAGGTGAGAAATATTTTTGATCCTATTTAATATTTAAGGACGTTCAAATCCCGTTGAAGCCTGGAAATAACAGAAGAAACCGCAGGAGCGTCTGTTCTTTATGAGTGTCCTCTGAAAAATGAGGTTTTACTTAATTTTCGACGAAATGAATATTCATTATAAGCGTATTTATATAATATATAAAGAAAATTTTATATTAAATTATTATTTCAATGTAATAATGAAAAATATATTGGTTGAGATTTTTTTTTGACTTAAATGAGTGATGAATTTAATGTCATGTCATAAATTTAATTCTATATAAAAAATATTTTTTTTTTATATTTGACAAAAATGATTATAAATCCTAAAATATATTAAATTTATATTATTTTCTATTTCGATGCACTCATTTATTTTTTGATAAAATCAAATTATCAATAATGAAATATTTTCGAGTAGGTTAGAAAATGATATCTATTTTCATTATAAGTTTATTGTCATTGATTCACAATAAGATGACTTATATTTCAATATTAAAAAAAATATATTTAATATAAAATCCGATAGAAGAGAATGACACATTTTAACCAATTTGTAGATAAAAAAAAATATGGAATAAAGTAACAAAATTAGAATATTTTAATAATATTTTCAGCTAGAAAAATTCGTCCGGCGGCTTTAATAAAGAAAATTCGTTTTTCTTCTTTGTTTCAGCTGGGTTTTCGGCGATTTTCTCTGTAAAATGTACCAATTTGTGCACTCTCTGAGTTACACGGCCTCCATTTTCATTTTAGTTGTGATTTGCACTGAACGATATTTCGCCATAATTCATCCGATTACATGCAAACAAATATTAACATCCACCAGATTAAGGGTAAGCGAAGCGAAACGTATACAATATTTATTCATTACGAATCAATTACGATAATTGGAAATAAAATCTGCGTATTTACTGAATAATTTCATGTTCTATGAATGAATACGTCGATTTTATTTTTAAGAAAATATGCTAATATTTATTTCAATTACATTAATGTACATAAATTTGCCGTATTTGTAATATTTTATTTTAATATAATTGTACTTTCTTATGTGTGAAATTTTAAGAAACCTTCTATTTATTCAGGTGTATCACGAAGTATTTTCATATTTAAACGTACTCGTTGATTTTTTTTTAACTTTGTCTATGTTGACAACTGCTTTTGGGACGATTTGACCTTACTTTCGATTTCATATTCATATATTCATGTTTTGTCACCATTTATGACCCTCTTGTCGTTCGCTATCTTCTAAGAAATATCCACAAGCCATTGTTTTTAAGTTGAAAATCTGCAATTTTCTAAGAAAATTTACTGTCGCTCGTTTTATGTCTAAAATTAAAAAAAATCATTTTTTTAAATAATCCAAAATATATTAAAATATTTGAAATTTTGAAGCTGTATATTATGTAGAAAATTAATAGATATTTTAATATAAATTTATTAATAAAATTATAAGAATTAAAAATTCATATTAAAAATTTGTACGTAATTATTTAATACAAAAAAAATATAATTAAATATTGTTAAAAATATGACAGAAGAGGAGTACATATTTTAAAAATTTTTATCGCAGAATTAATGATTTAATATAAAAATATTTTACGAAATTAATATATTTTAAGTATAAAATATTATATAATTATTTTATTATGTATTTTATAAATTAGAAATATTGTTTTACATAGCTAAATATAGAATTGAATATGGTTTTAATATCGTAATTTTTAATAAAAATATCATATTTTTATCAAAAATATTGTGAATTAGCTATATCGAAATGAATTATTTCTAAAAGAAATATTTACGTAATTGAAAATCGACAATGAATTAATATTAAAATAATACGGCCTAATGATTGAATAATTTAAATTTAACAACGACGAAAAATACGATAGCTTATTTATTCTGTCATAAAGTTGAATATAAAAAAAAAAAATGTTCCTTTTTAACGGTTGATTGATGATTTTGCTCGTTTGCAGATGGTAATTGTCGGTGTATGGATAACGAGTGCATTATACAGTGCTCCAAAATTTATATGGGTTCAAACAATACCTAATCATTTAGAAAATGGACAAACTGAAACAATATGTATAACACATAGAAAAAAGTACGATTCCGAAGTTTTTGACATGATTAATTTTGTATTGCTATACGTAATTCCGTTGTGCGTAATGACGGTAAGTAATATATAATATAATATTTATAAATAATTTATTAAAAAAAAAAAATATATATATATAACACATGAATGTTAGTAAGTTCGCTTAACTTCATTGAGCTGTTTAATAGAAAAGAATTCAAATCCGCCTTTTCGATACAAATAAACTATTATATAAGTGTTAATTATAATTTTATATAATTATTAATTTAAAAAACGTTTTTTTTATACTTTAATATGTTTTTGAAGATTTTGTGTAGGGCTGCGACTCAATGTTGCTAAAAATTAAGACTCAACAATTAGAGCTGTTGTAGTATTAATAGTATAAAATTTAAATTATTTTCTTATAATTCTAACAAGTTCTGCAATTTTTTACATAAAATATCCATCATTTTTGTAAATTATACCATAAAATTTTATTAGATCTAATAAAAAAATATTATTTTTTTCCGATTTGGACAACTTTCAAATGTAAAAGCTTTCAGTGGCAAATCAAACTTAATTATTTATATTACAAGTAATAAATAGGTTGAAAATAAACAGAATTACATCTTATTATGTAAATAATAATATTGTAATTTACGGAAATCTTCAATAAGTACCAAATATATTGAAAATTAAACTTTAAGCCGTTACAATCATACATAATAGCTTATTAATAATTTATTTTTAAGTAAATACTATAAAGCTATATTTTTTGTATTAGATTTATATTTGAGTTGAAGCAGAAAATGAAAATTTAATCTGAAAATTATTAATAGGAAACATTATAAATACATTTTGATTATTATATATATATATATTTTGAAAGACATAAAATTGTTGTAAATATTTTATAATTATATATTTCGATATTTGAGAGTGTAAAATATTTTTAAGATACTTTATATTGAGAATATATTAATTATTTCTCTTTATAAAATATATTCGACGTTGAAAATATCGAAATATAGTGTTGATTTTAAAATCTGGCGGAGCTTCTATCGGAATTTTCCGACGGTGAAAAATTATAATTTTTCATGAAAACCGAGTCGTCGTTATTGAAAGTCATTTTTGCATGAAAAAAAAGGGAGCATCGCCGCGATATTCACTTTAGATATTGCCAGAGATTTTCATTTTATTTATGATTCTATGTGTAATCACAAAATAATAAAAAAATAAATATTAAAAAATAAAAACACACACACACACAGAATCACTTTGTACGTAGTATTTTTAACGACGGCAAATACTAGTGAAAATCTCGTATATTTTCGTTTTGTTAAGAAAGCGATGAATTTTTGAAGCATTTTATTTCTCATTTTCTTTTCACGTATAAATATTATGATGGTGGAAAAAATATTTTGAAGATGAAAGATTCTGGAAAATATATATATATATATATATATATATATATATATATATATATATATAAATTACTTATGTGTATATATATATTACTTATGTGTAGGTACTGTATACAAGAATAGCAATCGGATTATGGCGAAGTGCTAGAAGTATGGAAAGAAGAATATCAAGAGCTCCTGTTGTGGATCAATGCAGGACAGGGATTTGTTCTCATCAATGTGACCAGAGATCCCCAAATGACGCTAACGTAATTTATTTTTATATTTATTTATTCATAATATATATATATATATATATATATATATAAATTTTAGAATATATAATTAATATTAATAATTATTTTTCTCAGAATATAAATTATAATTTTAATTTTAAAAAATATAACAAAAATATTTTTTTTAATAAATTACTATTTATTTTAATAATAATAATATTTTATTATGGAAGATCACTAATATACGTGTCCCGTATGGTCTAGTGGCTAGGATACCTGGCTTTCACCCAGGAGGCTCGGGTTCGATTCCCGGTACGGGAATTTTTTTTTTATAAATAAATATAATTAATCATTTTAATTAAAATATTAATATTAAAATTATTTAATATATTAATATTCCTTCTAATATTTAAAATTTGTTTTATATATCAATATAAATTACCGTCATTATCGTTATAACGCACTAGAAATATTAATTTTGTTACATTTTCGTCTGTATTAGAATTTATTTTTATGTTGAATTCGTAAAAGGGTTTTTAACCTTTATGTCTATTTCAGTTGATCTCTTGGGTGCACTTTTTCTATTTAGAACAATCCATTGTTAAACACAAATACATTCGTTTTCATTACATATTTAATACGGTTTCAAATTACGGTCAGAAAAAAGAATATCGACAGATTTATCGTAAAATATTACTTTTTGCGCGTAATCTTATTTTTTTTTATTATATTTCAAATAATATGTTTAACATTTTATATACGAAATTTTTAAATTAATGTTATAATTTTCGAAATAGCTCACGGATGAATTCGAGTGAATAAACTGTTACGATGATTTTTCCTTAGGGAACGTCGGATTATTTATTCTCATTAATTGGCATTTACATCTTTTCCAATAATAAAATGTATTTTAATAAAAACATTATTTAAATTAAACCTTATAATTATATATTCATATATATATATATATATATATATATATATATATATATATATATATATATATATATATATATAATAATCAAATTATTTAACATTAATAAAAAATATTTATTATATCCCATTTTTCATATATGTTAGAATTTATATTATTATTATTAAATATATTAAATACGATTTTCCTTAATTATATATTTGAAATGTCGTTCGTCAAATGTAATAATTATTTTACCTTTTGACAATTCAATGCGTTTGAAATGTTGAAAATTTTATTATAAACATTATTTCTCTTTTCAAAATATATATTAATTAAAGTCAGAGAATACATTTGTATTACAATATAGATTTTAATTAATTAATTTAATATTTTTATTTCAACATTATTATTAAAATTAGAAATTTAAAAATAGAAGAATGAATGTTATTATTTTTTAATACTATTTTCTTTTATATATATATATAGTTATCTATGGTGGGCGAGAAAGGATGTATATATTCGCCGATGGTGAGTACTTGGAGAGCCAGGGGTGGTCAAGTGCACGGCGGTCATCCCAGTCATCTCACGCAGAACGTACTGCGAGCAAGACGCGGTGTGATTCGCATGTTAATCGTCGTAGTTTTGACCTTTGCCCTTTGTAATTTACCCCTGCATGCGCGTAAAATGTGGCAATACTGGTCCACAAATTACGAGGGCGGTAGCGATTTCAGCACCCTTTTAACACCCCTGACATTTCTAATATCTTACTTCAATTCGGGCATCAATCCATTACTATACGCGTTTCTATCGAGAAATTTTCGTAAAGGAATGAAAGAATTGCTATTGTGCAATTGTCGCAAAGGTATTAATAAACAAAAATTGGCACTCATAAATAATCAGAATAATGCGACAATGTTAAGAAGGAGTTCCACCAGATCTACGAGAGTACCTTGCAGTACAGTTGCCGTTTCTAATGGGGATTCCTGAAAGATGGTGAAAGGATCCCCGACTCGTGACATCGAAATGCAAGAGATGTAATAAATAAAGGGATAGAAAAATTTTTACTATTTCATTTGCGGATGTAATGTAGAACCTCCTTTTACGAAATATGATCGAAAACCGAGTTAACAAATTACAAACTCTCGGTTGCAAAAAAAAAACAGAGCTGAAAAAGTACACTTTTAAAAGTAAAAAAAAAACGTGAATTTATTTTATTTTGTTGTTGTTGTATCACGGTTGAATTATTCCTGAAATTCTGAAAGCTTTTGTGATCGAAATATCGGCTTAACAATTCGTTATGATGTTCGTATTTTGAAACTCGCATAGTTCACTGAAAACAAAAGGATTTTCAATGAAGATATTCGCGTTCATATCGTTAAATTAAGTGTTGAGAATCCGTGATCCATTTATAAAATAATGTAATTTCTTATAAATACAACTACTGTTTTTAATTCAATAATAATAGATTAGATTTATAACCATTTTCAAATTAATCTTTATTAATTATATCGCGTTATGAAAATTTATGTTTGATTATAAAATTTCGTTTTATTCATACAATTTTTGCATATAATTATATAAAGATATTCGCTGAAATATCAAAAGAACTCTCGGTTAATATTGACTGTTCGGTTAACGATTTTTACGGTTTAATTATTTACAAAGAAACATCGAAAAAAAAACGAATATTTTGAATTTTGGGAAAATTTTTGGTGCAAACAAATACGGAAAATTTCCTTTATTAGTTCATAATGCGGATTTATAAACCGATCACGATTCGACATGTTAATGAATTTACCTGAAATTCACGCACAAATAGGCATATTATGCTCACAAATTCGGAACATGGCGTTATTTGTATTATATTTTCTTGATTATTGATTATTTGTAATGAGAAAAAAAAAAGAGATGAATTTTGAAGTTTGGTTAAATAAAAGTTGCTTATCGTTTTTAATAAATTGTTTAAATATTTACTCATTGTTGAATTATTTTAAATTATAAAGAAAGGACCAAAAATTATATTAAAAAAAAATATTTATGAATCAATTAATTTGTTCACTTTAAGTATTAACTTTTATACTGTGTGCCGATAAAAAGATCCGAGCTTTCAAAACTTTTACTATAATATAATATCGTAAAGATATTCAACGAATCTTGAATGGAAATTTGAATTTATTATATTATTCTAGAAATGAAAGTCGAAATTAAAAGTTTATTTATTTGTAAGAAAAATACATAATATAGTATGTATGAAAAATTGTATATATTATTATAAAATATTTTTTAATAAATAAATAAAAAAATATTTTAACATGCAAGCTTTATTGTCTACTTGAAGAATTAGATTAGAATGGTGTAATTCGTATTCAAACGGTGTTTCTAGATTAACTTTTACGGTGAATTTTTTTCTCAAAATGGATTTTATCTCCATTATATATGTAGATTTACACATGTATTTAGTTACAAATTTAATTCTATTTAAATAGAAGTTTACAATAAAATTGTAAAATATTTTGTCGATCTTTCTTCACAATTTTTTTTGTATGGTTTATTTTTTATATTTCATACTTAAAGTTTTTATGAAAAACTTAAAATTAAAAATATTGTTATATAGTATTTTATTTACTATTGAATTTTATTTACTATTGAAGTCCAAAAATTTTACGGAGCACCGAAATGTATTAAAAAATGATAATATTAATGAAAAGGGAATAAGCGATCTTTTTTCAGAGAATGAAAGTGAGAAATTATAAAGTTACATTTTAAATATTAATATTGTGATAAATATATAAATCTCTTTCTTGTTATATTGTAATATATATTATTATATATATAAATAAATAAAAACAAAAATGTTTTAAAATAATCAATATAAGTTGTTAATGTGATTGTTTTTTGACAGGGTTAACTTCACTCTTACTTAAGCACGCTTGATTTATTTATTTTAATTATTGTTGTTGATAATTTAAAAGAGGATTATTAAATTAATAAACACGAAATAATATTATAATGTTTATATATATAAATATATTATTAAGATTTAATCCTCGCTAATTAGTCACGATTATTTATTTAAATTTTGATTTAAAAATCTTATATTTATTTTTATATTAATATTACGAGTACAATAAAATGTATAGATGTTAAAAAATTAAATATCCATTTATATTATTATATTTAATGCTATATATATTACTAAAAAATATGTAATTTACGTAATAGTTTATAGATATTCGGATCATATAAAGTCTATAATCGTTTCATTATTCATACAATATTTCAAGAAATATTATTGTATGTAATTTTTTTCACCGCTGATAAATAAAAGTAATTTTAAAAAATGTACGAAATCGAAAATAAAGTCACGTTCAAAACGTGTGACTGTTGAGAACCAATTGAAATAACTGAAGTAATCCAATTTTATTTGCAGTCACTTGTACCTTTAAGACTAATGTTAGAAAAAAAAATACTGTACTATATAAATATATAATGTATACAAAGTTAATGTGAAAATTTTATTGATGATATATATAATAATATAATATAACAGTTGAATGTATAGATATATGAAAAAAAATATTATTTTAAATAAATAAAAAAGTAAATATCAATTCTTTTAATTATTTAATTATAAACCTTGTTTATTTGTGTAATCAAAAAATATTGGGAATGACTCAATAAAATTTTGAATCAATATTTATTGTTTTTTATTTCTCTTACAACATTTAACAATCATTTCAAGTAATATAAAATTTAATGGATGATAAAGAAAAACGATAGAATTTTAAGTAAATATAAAGTAGACAAAATAAAATTTATTTTATATTTGAGATAAACATTTACAAAAATAATTTCAGATAATTGTTTTCATCGTCTTCATTTGATTGAACAGATAAAATTTATCAAAAAATCAATAAGAAAAAACTGCAAACATTACAACAACAAATAGAAGAAAAAATGTAACATAATTCATCTTGATTAAACTAACTAAAAATGTTGTTACTTATATATTTTTTTATATAAATTCCGTTAATAATCGCTGATATTTTTTAAAATAATATATTTTTTAATTTATGTATACTCAGAGAGTCATAAACAGTGGTATTCGAGCTAAATTTTGTTCATGTAAATGTACGCTATATATAGTCTTTTTTTCTTAATTTTACATACTCTTTAATTAAAAAGCAAATATATTTTTAATGAATTTTTTAATATGAAATGTTGTTTTTTTTTCATTAATCAGAGAAAAAACTTTTCAAATTTATCCATCTAGACTGATATATTTTTAATCAATCTTGTTTTTTTTTATATAAAGAAGTTTGTATTTATAGCGAAATAAATAACTACATCACAGAATTTCATATAATAAAAATGGACTATATTGATATTTTTAAATGAAAACACTTTAAAATTAATTCCAAATTATTATTTTTTTCTAAATAAAAATTTAAAATAGAATCAGTGAAATTACAGTTTAAGATATATATATAAATATATATATATATATATATTATATAATATTAATTTAAAATATGTTTTCAGTCGTAATAAATCATTATTAATAATTCAATTAGTAAATAAACCGTATCTATAATTATGAAGTCGTTTAATTTTAACCTTGATCAGTTTTGCAATATATGATAATTTTATAAATACGTTAGTAAATTGAATATATGTAAATCGTACAAAATCGAAACCGTATACGATTCATTAAAATCGAAATATATATATATATATATATATATATATATATATATATATATATATAAATTAGTGTATTTCGAAAGGGTTTCAGCTGAAAAATATTTCAGAATCGCTCACGCAATTTGTCACGTAGACGATTAACGTCATCACTTTTACACGTCGAGGTCGAATTTTCGCGACAAAATCGGATTTTCGCATGATGAGTTTCGTCCCTGCACCGGATGGTACCGGAAAATCCTATCACGTAATACGCAGCGATCGTCAAGCGGCGGCCCGCAAGATAATTCGAACTCGATTGCTACCAATTATCGTCCAATAAACCGTTTCATTCTTTAAAATTAGAACGTTACATATAATTAAATCGGCATCGATAAATTCAGAAATAGATGATAAATATATATTTAATTTGAAATTAATACTAGTAAATTTAATAAACGTTCGACGATATTAAAAGATATAACGAAAAATGCTGAAATATATAAATGTTGGGACTTATTGAAGTCTCCCGAACAATTCAGAAAAATATTTGAAATAATCCTGATATTTCGATACGCCGTAATATCGTCAGGAATTATATTGGAAAATAGGATTACGAAAATATATTATAAAATATAGGAAGTGAAAAATTCGTTTATTCATTTATGTATTTAAATACTCTTTTATATTGTTCGGCAACTTTTTTTTTTGCGTGTTAAAAACTTTTAATAATATCAGCAACAAAAACAAATCTACTATTTGATGTTTATTCAAATATATCAAAAAACTCTTTTTCGAAATAGATTTTATGGAATTATTTATTATTCGGAACTTAATTAATATACTTTTTAATTATGTTAATGAATTTTATTAATTAAATAAAATTTTATGAAACGTTGACTGCTAAATATTTAATATATTCTTCTTTGCTTTTAAATTTTCAAATGCATTTTAATTTTTATAGCTCAATCGTAATATACATGTTACCGACATTTTTTTATCAGAAGAAAAATAATTTAATTTTTGTGAAGTGTATGAGGTTTCTTATATATTATATTCTTTATTAAATTTTATATTTGAGTAACAGTTCTTTTTAAGAAAAGTAATATTTTTATTATATTAATTTATGGCAATCGAATCTAAATATATAGATATGGAATATCTGTTTTTATATAATTTTAACATTATTACATATTTAACAATATTACTTAATATTATTTTTTTAGTTTTTCATTCAATTGTCGACTTAATTAATTGCTAAATAAAGTTAATACGTGCTCTTTGTGAAATTTCAATTCGTTTTTCCGCTAAAAACGAATACGGCGCGTATTTTGTCTAACAATGACATCTTTGTCAAATAAAATATTCACGAAAAGACGAAATATTTCAGACGAGACGAATTTTCAGCGACAAAAATTCGAACGTAGAACAGGCTTTCAGCATAATTTGATGGTATAATGGTTAAACTTTACAACATATCGCAATCATTCAGAATAAAAGAAAATATTAGAAATTTACATTTTTTATTTATTACTCTTCATATAAGAATCATAAAATATAGATTTACATCAATCTATATTTTTTTTTATTTAGAAATATAAATTAAAGAAATTCATTTGATATTATAACGGTATTTAATTTTTATATAAGAAAAGTATATTAAATAGAAGAAAACTGGAGAATCGAAGTTAAACGAGATTTCTGACGAATGCTGTAAGACAAAGTTAAAGGATTTGTTGATTTATATGTTAAAGTTTACGTAATGAAATCGGGTTAAGTAATGAATTTGTTATCAAAATATGAATTAAAATTTAAATCGGGGTTATCTAAACTTCCAACTTGTTCGGGTTGCATTGAGTAAGGTATGAATTATGTTAGATTTCGTTAATAAATATATTCAAGGATGTGTAAATATTTACAAAATTATATACGAGCATTTGTATAATCTATTTCTCTATTGAAAAGATTGAAAAATAAATGGATATATATATTTAAATAATTATAATATATGACTAGAATAACTTTTCGATCTATTGCACAGTTTCAAAAAGATATATTTCAACTTGAAATATATAGAAAATGAATAGAAAGCTAATGAATAAAAGATAGTAATCGCAATTTAAGCGTGAAATTAGTGACTTTGCATCCAATGAAACGTATATTTGCTAATTACTATCAACATTATAAAAAATTAAATTACTTTCCCGCAATTTAAAAGATTTAATCTACTTAACCTGCTGTTAATTTAATTGAATATTAAATATGTAATCATCTTAAGCGATTTTTAAAATTCGATTTAATTTATGTTAGTACTATTAAGAAAAAAAAAAAAAGAAAGGAGTTAAATTAAATCTACGTATTGAAATAATATAATAAATTTATATACGAGTTGAAAGCTTAAATGTTCATATAATTTATCAATTTTGTTGAATGTAAATTTTATATATAACAACTAGAATTTGATAGCACGTATCGAAAGTTCAGCTATTTTAACAATTTGCGTTATTCTCACAATGTAAACGCGGACTCGGTCGTCGAATCAAATTGAACCCTTTCCTCCCTTAAAGTTAAATTTAAGGTATCTTTTTTTTCCGCTTGTCCTTTCCGATTTTATCCACGGATGTGAGAACGTTTTTCTATCTATTTTTTTTTCTTTGCATTTCGGTCTATGCGAACTGTAACTTATAAGTATTTATTTTGCTTATCGTTTTATCCAATTTGACCGTCGTAATTCTTCTTTTTTTTTTTCGTCGCTTTTACATTTGAACGTGCCTCGGAAACGGAACACAATAAATAAATTGAGGATGAAAATTCGTCCTTAAGCCGCTACAAAATACGCATTATTTTCATATTTAATAGTTTAAATTCGACGATAAAGTATGTAAATAAGAATTCAATATATGTATGAAAAAAATAATTTAAATAATTTTGTGTATTATAATATAAAGAGAAAAAAAATTACGAGGCACTTAAAATTAAGTAGCGAATTAATTACCAAGTTTATATCTTATTGAATTTGTGAAGTATCAAGTTTTATTTATTGCCTTATCAATTACACGCCGGAGTTTCTTTCGAATTGATCTTATTTCACATCGAATTATCGAATTTTGCACGAGTTCAAAAAATACTTAATACAATTTCAATTGTATGTAAATCGAAATTAATCGCGAATAAATTACATTCGATTTATTTACGCTGAAAAAAAAAAGTTTCATCGCAATGAACTAAAATATCGTACAACAAACGTTTCTTTTATTACTCATAAAATATCAAAAGGATAAATTGAGTTGTATGCAAACGATTCAGATTGAATTAATAAAGTTAAAAATTCTATGAATTTTTTTTTCATTCAGTTTCACCTCTTCTGATGCATCAAACGGTATTTAAATCTGATATGGCATGTTGTTAAAAAGGTATTGTTACGATGAATATGAGCTTGAAGTGATGTCGTTTGAAGAGTTAGCTATATTTGAAACTTTTCAGGAGTTGAGGACTTTTTTTTAGAAAATTGATTTATGATTCAAAGAATGAAAGAATTTTCATTCCTTGGCGTCTTAATGAAATACTATTTTGGACATATATATTAATGTTTTTATATATATGTTAATGTTTTTTATTATATTTTAAATATTTTTTTTGATTGGAAATCAGTGTTAATCATTTGTAAAATTTGAATATAATAAATGTATGTATATTCAATAATTTTTAAATGTATTTAAAAGTATATTTGTTAAAAAGACTCGACCGTTTCCTTCGAGTTCTTTTTTGTGCGCGAAAAACTCGAAAATGGTAAACAATTAAAAAAAAATACAAAATCGAAACTTTTGATTGTCACAAGAAAATGTTAAACGGTGCGGGGTTTGTATTGAAAATTTTCCTAGACGTGGGCTGCGAGGGAGGAAAACTGCGCGTAGCGATCAGTCATTCGAGAAAATCGTGCCTTTGTCAAAGATGTCGCGTCCTGGAAACGTTTTCCTTTTTTTTTCATTTTTTTTTTGGTGATTTGTAAAATGTTTCGAATTAAAACGAACTGAGTATAATGAAATTTTACGCTCTTCGAATTGAAAAATGTTTTATACAAAGCGTTCATTTTTAATTAAAAAAAATAATTTCAATATTAATACAAATTTTCATATAGTATGTTGAAATATTCAAGAACGTGATTAATCAAAAAAGTAAATATATATTATATTTATTAGTAAATTAAAAAAAAAAACGAATAATTCAGAGATTAATAAAGTAAAATTGGAACACTATTTTGTTCATAAAAAGCGCTATCATCAAACATATTTTAATCTCTAAATTTCATCGTTGACTTTAATCAATTAAGAAACCATAAATTTATAACTTTATCTTAATTTACTGATGCGATATATTATATTTCGCTAATAAAGGAAGCAAAATGAAAATTTATTGAATACAACTTGATAATTGAAATGTGAGCTTCGAGTGTAAGTCGTAAATGTATATATATATAATGTTAATTAAAATATACATAATATTTTATTTTTTAAATGTTTTAGTACGAAATACCTTTACACCATCAATATATATATATATATATATATATATATATATATATATTATAATTTAATATTTTAATCAAATAAATATTATTATTTACTTTAATACAAATGTGTAATTACTTTTATGTGCGTATTTAATTTTTTGAAGTAAAGATAACTAAATTATCATATTTTTTATATAATAGTTACATAATTCATTCGTATTATAGCTATTGCAAAGTTCACGGATTTTAGTTTTTTTTTTATTATCCTATGAAAAAAAGAAGAATTTTAGTTCGTTAGTTGGACTAACGAAAGCTCTTACTAACTAATTTTTCGTTAACATTAACAGTGTTTTCAATTCACTAATTTTTCATATTCTACATACATAAACATATTTTGATGATTTTTATATCGAATTATATATTTAGAGTAATAATATTAAAAATAAATCGAATAGCGTCATTTTTATTTTTATAATAAGATAATATTTCAATAAAAAAATATTATACATTTTTCAGAAATGAATTTTTTTCATTTTCTTTTATGATTTGCATTATGAAAAAGTATATTTTAATTATTTGCATGATTCAAGTTTTAATTTTTAATATTATTTTAGTTAAAATATAAACATCACTAAAAAAACGTTTTTATGATGAAGAATTAATTTTTTTATCACCCGATAATAGTTAGTTTTCAGTGTAACATTAAAAGGATTTTCTGCAAATAACTTTATAATCGGTTTTTCTCTTATCGTATATTTAATAACAATCCTGAAGGTCATCTAGAGTGAATAGTAGAAAAATAGATATTTTATCTATATTTGTAATACAATGGTTTTGTACTGAAATTATTTTTATTACACTATTTATTATATTTGTAAGAACGCTGTTTTACTCAATAATAAATTCTCAATCAGTCTCTATTCCAATTTTTTATATATTTTTTTAAAATATTATATAAGTTTTTAACAAAAAAAAAATTTTTTTTTCAACACAAAAAAAACGAGATTAGATTTTGACATAACGATGGATTTTTCTACATGAAAAAAATACACCGTATTCGGATTAAACTCGTTTAAAAAGCGCATTTCCGCTTTCGAATCATTAACTTTTTTATATTCCGACATGCGTTCCAATTAAGGCGATAGAATTGAAAAACGATTGGGCCGAGAGTAGACGGAAAACTTTGTTAATTAAATCGGAAAAAGAAAGAGTTTTCCGAAAGGTCGCCTTCCTATTTGTTTCCTCCCTTATGTCTTCGGTAACCATTTTACTTACACAGAACATTAATTCAATTTTCAGGCAATACGTGTTTCAGTTTTATTATTTATATCATGTAAATTTGTTTCAAAATATATTGGAATAATATATTTTATATTTTTATATATATATATTTAATATATAATAAAACAAATGATGCTTCTATATATTATTGAATATATTGACTTGCATACTTTAATTAATCCCGTATACCAGCTTTTGTATGAGAGAAAAAAAAAGTTTCTTTCATCCATTCAAATAACATGAATCGCAATTCAAGTGATTGACAAATAGAAATACAAATTCAATAAAAATTCTCAAAATATTTTTAACAAACAAATAAACGTATACGGAATTTAATCAGAAAATTTAATATATTCGGTGAATATTTGTTAAATACTAGGAATATTTGGAAATACTCATAAATTCACACATATTATATATAATAAAATATTTTCCGGATTTAAATTGTATGTATATATATATATATATATATATATATATATATATATATATATATATATATATGTGTGTATGTATGATGTTTATGTGCATATATTGATTTTTATCAGTGTAATTGGATATTTAATATTAATGAAATAAGAGCATCTTCGAATTCGTTGCTCGACGTTCAAATTCAATTTGCTCAATAATCTCTTTCTAAATAATATAGATATATATTTTACTGTAAATCTTCCTGTTCCATCAAATTACAGGATTAGTAAAGAAAAGGCGTTTATAATAATTATCTTGTAAATGAACTGTATAAAAGTTAAAAATTCGTTAGTCGATTTATAATAGAAAATATCGATTCGTACAAAAAAAAAATCATTCATTTTTTCATTTTTTTTTTCTATTGTTAGACGTAATTCGTTTTCAGTTTGAAATTTCCAATATTTTTATTTGAATATATCGGAACATTAATTATAATGCATAATATTAATTAAATTTATAATTAGATACTAAAATTATTTATAAGCTC
Organism: Leptonema lineaticorne; assembly: GCA_024500535.1. Taxonomy (NCBI): domain Eukaryota; kingdom Metazoa; phylum Arthropoda; class Insecta; order Trichoptera; family Hydropsychidae; genus Leptonema; species Leptonema lineaticorne. The sequence goes on along the minus strand of JANIJI010000016.1, from coordinate 6,423,769 downwards.
GAAAAAATTTATTAGTATTGAAATATCTAAAATATTTCAAAAAAAAATATATTGCATGCAAATTATAGTGATTGTTAAAGTATTTACTATATCTATATATATATATATATTTATATATATATATATATATATATATATATATATATATATATATATACATAAAATTGGAAAAGCCATTATGAATTAAGAGGGATGAAATGGAAATGCCAGAAGGAAGGGTGAAGTGTTCGTTGATTTGAAATTTCTGGGTGTGGCAGTTTACAGGACATCGGTTACTGATAAAAAAAAATTAAGGAAGGAAACTCTGATTAATATATCGGAGAACTTCAAATTCACCAAAGAAAGTGTTAAAGGATGCTCTTTAACACAACGAAAACATTCGCCGTATTAAATGATTGATTATTCTATTTGGGAACCGTCGAAAAGTTTTACGACAAATCAAAATGTTAATTTGTCACTCGGCTCCCGTATTAAAATGCACGTATAATTAACATTACGTAATAAATTTTAATATATATGTAAATATTTCAATTTCGCGCAAAAACCGTTATTCAATCGGTTTCGTATAATTTGAATAATTTTCATTTAGAAACCCTTTATATCTATCTGCATTTACCTGTTAGTGCGAGTATATTAATTAAAATTTCTCAGTACAAAGAATTGAAATACGAATGTTTTCGTGAATGAAAACACGCTCAATATTATTTTCAGATTAATTATAACAATTTTCGACAGTCCGATGGGAGATTTGCAGGTATTTTAAACTGTTTGACGTCATTGAACTTTGTTCATTAAAGTGAAAATTCACGATCGTTTAGATATGAAAATAATTGATATTAAATGTCTCAATCTTAACGATGATTTTATATAGTATATATTATATTTTTAATTATTATAAATTATCCTATATTTATATCGAAATTATATACAAATAAATTAACAAATATTATATTATTTGAATAAAATGAAGCAGCATATTTTTCGTTATAATAAACTTCATATATATAAAATAATAATATTGAATTTTAACCTTTCCATAAAAAAAAATATTTAATATTTTATGCATGGTTTGATATATCGGTCAAAATTAGTGGAAATGTTAATTTATTAATTTTAATTTTTCTATAAATAAAATAAAATTAGCACAAATATCCTATAAATGAATCATACAATATATGTATTTTTTTAATCTCTAATTAATATTTACCATAAATAAATCAGTGATTTAAATATAAATTTTTTACCTAAAAATTATTCAATATAAATACGACTGTAATTTATATTTATAATAATAGTTTGAAGTTAGGCTTAATTAAAAAAATAACGCGAATTAAAAAACGAAAAACACCGTTTAAACTTAAGTTTTTGTAAAAAAAAAGTTTAATAGAACGACGAATTAAACTTATTAAATTAAAAAAATCTTGCTTGTGAGTTTTCAAAATGTGAAAAATAAACCATTAAAAAATTTTTAGTAATCTATGTAGAAACGAAGGGGAAAATTTCAAACTTTGGTAATTAAAAATATACTTATTAGGCAGATTAACGATTTTATGTACGAAACACTATAATATATAAATATTTTTTTTTAGTTTAAAAATTTGGAAACTTTAAATTATATAATAATCAAAATCTTTATACACACACATACAATATTATACAAAGTATTCTGTGTCAAGAATATCTCAGGTCTTCTAATATATCTACTTATTTCATCCTTTGGTGATGATAATGTTATGAATATTGCAATCCTTTAGTAATTTTGTATATAACACGTCAAAATTTACATATCTGAAAATATTTACATAATTTCAGACACATACATAAATTGTAAGAATATCAAATGAATGCATATATTTTAATTTATAATTTATCCTTTTTTTATATAATATAGAATTTTCCAAATATTTTATATTATAAAAGGAATATATTGAATGCTAATATCGAAAATATAATATAAAGGAAGAATATACCGCAACTGACATTTGCAAACTTCCGTTTTAATATTTCTAAGGAGATGACGATTTTTTTCCCTTTTTTGTTTTTCGGAAATACAATTGGAAAAAAAATCGGAAGAGAAATAAATTTTAGACATACCATTATATAATATATTAAAATTATATATGATTTCCATATTTTATATAATAAATTACATAAAATAATTTAATTTATATTTTTCGATTTTTTTATATTTTTTTTTGTATGTGGTCCGAATTTTTTTCAAAAATTAAAAGATTGAAATTAAATATTTTTAAAATTGATAATTATTATATAAAATGGTTTATTTTGTCAAAAATAATAATATTCGACGATAAATGATAGCATTTGAATTTTCCAACCGCCCAGAAATATGAGTTTAAATATCGACACAACGTTTTAAAATTTTCCGAATACTTCGAATATATAATATCAACAATGATTTTATATAATCATAAATTAATCTTATACGCAAGTAAAAATCAAAAAAAAAAAAATGGCAATATACTACGTTTCATAATAAAGAGAGAGCACTTGCATGGCTTAAAGATTTAATTGTATACGGGTCAAGTGTTTTCAACGAGTCATTTGAGCTCACATATGAGAGAATTCATTTCGAAATATGGAAATTAAAATACCCCCCCACATATATTTTTTTTTTATTATTTAACCGCCGTCGTCACTCCTTATCATTTTTTTAATAGATTTTAAAATACATAGTCATTTTTATAGCATCCTTCGGTCGAAGTTTGCCGTTAGCATTAGTGACGAGCCAATGTTTGACGAGCTTTCGCTGCTACAAAACTGCACAAAAGGATTCCGTTTACAATCCACCTTTCTATTTTTATTTAGTTTAAAGCCTCTTATGCGTTTCAATTAACCCAGCCTCGTCTAGAAATCTCTAGGTAAGCAAAATTGAGACGATACAGTCTTTGTTCGGCGCATTTATAAACCTATTATATTTCATTTAAGACGTGAATTATTGAAGTCTTTTTTTTTTATTTCAATTAAATAATATTGATTTTTTTAACAAAACATAAAAATATTTATATGAAATTATCTTATATAAGGTTGAAACTTAGTTTTTAAGTGCATACTTGTGAATCGAGTTGCATTTCAATTGGCATACAAATTGAGAACCATGTTAAATAACACGTAGGAACTTCTTTGGAAAACTTAATTACTTCAAAATTGATTCGTACAAGTAATGAGTATTTTCATTAAAAACGATATAGAAATATATTGACTTTATAAAAAAAAAATTGTGAACATTTACGTTTTTTGTATTTGTAACTTTTTTCTTTTGCAAATAAAGAAAAGTATTCAAAATCACTTCAAAAGGTTTTTTTTTTAGAAAAAAAAATATGAATTGGATCGTTTTATTTAAAACGACTATTTCGACCGTTTGGTCGAAAATTTGTTGAAAAACATAGTTTTAAAGTCCAGCTCGAGATAATACTTTATTAGTAAAACGAGATTGATCGATATTCATCATAAAACTGTTTTTAATTAAACTCAATATAATAAAACATTAAATGTATTATTTAATAGATTATATTCTTTTTCAAATAGTTTGAAGAATATTGGAATTCATATCAGAATTTCTTAAATCAATTTAAATATTTCAAATTTTACAACTAGTTATTAACCAATATATTAAAATTATTTAAACTTAATATCATAAAAACCATACATTATATTGGTTTTATTGGGTGATTTAGAAATTGAGGCCAAGAGTATTAATTAAATCCATTTATTGATACAAAATACCCTTCCTTTGACATTATAATAATGTAGCTTCTCAAATATTTTTAAGTAGTTATGATTATATAATCAATATTTATATACAGTTTTCATCTTATATGTGATAATAAATTTAAATATATCGTCTAAAAGTTATACGTCTTTTTGTTATTCCTTTATATCTGATAAAGAAAAACTATAAGCGTATCATGATATAGTTGAAAAATCTAAAAGAATATTTTTTTTTTATTTTTATGCAAATTAAGAAATTTTCTATATAATATAATTTTACGATCCAAGTGCGCTAATTGCAATTTTAACTAAACAACTTTATTATAATTTTTAAAATAAATTAAATATTATGCTCAATATTTTGAATATAATTTATCTCAATAGCAATTTCAATAATTTATAATTTTTAAAAAACTTAAAAAATATAAACTCTTAACTAGGCAGAATAAAAAAGCATTAAATATTTTATAATAATAGAAAATAAGAGGAATTTTTTAGGATACCGGAGAATGCAATTTGGCAGAAATGCTACAGTCGCATATCTAGATTTATAAATATAACAGAATATATCTACAAAATATTCTCTAATAGAATATCGATTTGAGATTAGGCCTAAGCAAAAATGAAAGATTTCGAATTCCATGTAATCCAATAACACAATTCAATAATAAACTTGTTAATTATTATATAAAAGAAAAAAAAATCATTTGATGTATAATATAAAGTGACGAATTCGTAGAAAATATAAATATCTATTTTAATTCTTTTACTTCTGAGAATTTCTTTAATAAAATGAAAAAGATTTTAAATGTCAAATTTTAAAAAGAGCGCAAAACGAAAAAAGGTGACCAAAAGAAAAAATAAAAAATTGTAATGTAAAATTCGGAAAAAAACATGTAAAATCCAGATATCGCTTAAGCGAGATGTATTCTGCAATTTATTTTTGAAATTGAAGACTTTGTTGTTCGTTGAAGCATTTTCTTTGTTTCTTGTCTTTTGATGAAATTTCTCATGCAATTTTTTTAATGAAAAGAAAAAAAAGTGTAGGATAAATTACGACATAATATGCCTTTGTAACCGCGTAAATACTAAATAAATATATTAAAAAAAATACCGATACTTATTAATATGTAATGATATAAAACGAACTAATATATATATATATATATATATATATGGTATATATATATATATATATATATATAATTATTTCTAATGTAGCAATTAATATATATTATATAATAAAAAATCAGACGTACAATAGTTTCTTTAAGGCTTACTATGTATTCACGAATTTCGTAGAATCGATTAAAATTTTTATAGATAAAATTGAAATTTCAGATATTATTCGTAGTGAACGATTTAACGTACAACTGTATTTTGGCATATTTTATTGAATATTATATTCTATATATTTTTAAGTTATAAGTATTACATATCAAATATTACAGAAAACTTTACTTAATAAAAAAAATATATTTCGATCGAAAAATATATAAATAATAAATATGATTATTTTTCGACGAAACATGAAAGCTTTTACAATACTACTGATTTATTTCTAATAGATATTATAATAATAATATTTTTGTAATGATATTGAAAAGTAAATCCTTTATTAACGATACAATATATAAAAATATTATTCCAGAAACAAATTAATATATATATATATATATATATATATATATATATATATATATATATATTGTGGTAAATTAATAATAATTTTATTCATATATAATTTTCAATACATAACCTTCTTCACCTTTGATGTCAATTACACATATAAAATATTTTTTATCATTCTTTCTCATTTTTCATATTTTATAATCGATTTTTAAATAATATTATTTAATATATGTAAGTATATAATATAAAAAAATAAAATAAAATATATATTAATTTTATAAATATTTATTAAAATAAATTATATAAGCAAATCATTAAACGTGTCTTTGATTTTAGTTTTGACGTGTACCGTGATTACTTTCGATAAATAACGTCGAATTTAGCAGGGTTAAAAGTTTCCTTTCGGCAAAAAGCGAACCAAAATTCAAGTCGCGGCAGGGTTAAATTTAACATTGCAAAAGACAAACAACGATCAACGACTTTCGCGATATAAAGTTCGTGTTTCTCGCATTCGAACTCGAATCGCTCTATTTATTTTTTTGTATATATTTTATATATGATTTTAATGTCAGACGAAAGGGGGGCTGCTTTACTTTATTTTTAAGTGCTTTCCGAATTACGTTCGACGTTTGACGGTGAATATTCGTTTGATGACTAAAAAGACGTTCCCAATTTATTTGATGATAAATATTTATATCGGAATTTTGCATGCATTAAAAATGTCATACTTACGGTGACTCAATATATTATTATAACTTTTTGTATTAAAAAAATAAAACAATGGAAGAATCCAAGAATAAATATGAAATTATATATATATATATATATATATATATATATATATATATATATATATATATATATATATAGACTATTTTTATACAAATTCAACCTTTATATGGCATTCGTTCGGCTTCCAGTTTATTAAATATATATATTTCGAGTGAAATCTTTGAAAAATGAATATATAAATTTAATATAAAAAAATATATTAAAATGTCTTCATCTATTTCTTTTAATTTATTTCTAAATAATATATGTACATATATATATATATATATATATATATATATATATATATATATATATATATATATATTCACTTTATCGATGATATGATAATTTTCAATATATGTATATATTATATATATGAGAAAGGTTTGAAGATCGTCGCTTCACGATATAAAACACTGCAGATTGGGATATATTTAATTCAAAAATACGCGATTTTCATCGATTTTTTTTCAGCATTCAGTCGTATTTCGTGTACCACTCGTAACGATATTCAATTACATATCACGAAAGGGAACAAACAAGGAAAACAAACACGACAAGACCTCACTTTTTCTTTTTACGATGCCGAAAAAGGATTTTCCCGATGTGTACATGTGTACATGTGTGTGTGTGTTTTTCGTTACATTTTTTTTTATTTTAGTTTTTTTTTCCGGTACCGGTAACTGTTTTACTATGATGTAATTTCGACACAAATAAACTGGGATTTCGTTCCGCCTGTAGGAAAAGTAATAATTTCGACTCTTATCGCGATTGCACCACATATTACGTTTGTTTGGAAATGTTTCCTTCTCGAAAAAGTATTAAACTAAAGCTCCATAAAGCGGGTACATAAATAAAATACATGAGCAATAAAAGCGTCGAGATGGAGTCTTTTCGAAATGGCTTATCACATGATATTTGACACACATGTATATATAAATATTAAAAAGAAATTCTTCATATATTTTATCCATATTATATCTTAACATTTGATAATTTTAAATAATTAAAAAAAAATATATTATATATTATGAAAAGGAAACCAATTGAATTAAATATACGTTTACAAGGAAAACACAGAAATAATATGATAATGTGAATTTTCTTAAGGTGTCGAACAAATAAATACGTAACGAGTAGAAAGTCCTTTTAGATAGAATAGAAAAGTAGAATAAGTAGTGTTAGTGGTGTAATAAAGAGACTGTTTTGAAAGAAAATAAGAAAATTAAAAGAAGCACTCTAATTTAATTGTTTTATTGACCGTTTATTTTAATTGAACCGTTATCAAGAAAATAACTATTATGGCGATTTGAGGAATTTAATTAAAATAATTTTATGAAGAATCTCGAATGACTTTATATATAACGATATTTTCAATATTCTATAAATGATTTAAATAATTTTAAATTACAAAAATCAATGTCAAATTTATATATTCCGTAGAGGATTAAATTTCTAGATTAAATATATTGAATTTGATTTCATTTATAAGATAAAATTGTTAACTTCACGTTTAACTTTCATTACCAGTGATTTCTTAAATATTTCTAAGAATATTTTTAAATTAATATACGTATAATTTTTATTACATATTTATTAATTTTAATTAAACTAGATAGTAATGTGCAATTAAATTAAAATAAACTTACATTTATATTTACAATTGAAATATTGATTTGATAACCGAGTTTTATTTAAATTCATTTTAATTTAAAAACTTTTAAATATATTGTTTGTTATATAAAGCAATATATTATATTTCATAACAATTATGTATATTGTTTAAAATAATTAAATAAATTATATATGCGTCCTATTAATATATAAAGTCTGAAATTATCTGTTACATATTAATCATAAAGATAACTCGAATTATTATGTAAAACACAAGTTGTTAATATGCAATTATATATTAAACTGTAAACTTTGAATTTATTTCCATGTTTACAATGATAATAATAATTAATATGTAATTAATATGAATAAATTTTGATATACGTAGTAAATGTGAATAAAACAAAATAGTATAAATATTATATATTTTCTCTCTGTTATGAATAATTTTATAATATACATAAAATTAAAATTTGATTTTCATATATAAAATTTTTTTATATAAAAAAGTTATCGTTATTTGTTGAATTATTTCAATGAAATATTTATGAAAAATATTTGTTTGTTACTTTGTTCAGTAGAAATAAATATATAATAATTTTATTTTACGTAATATGGTATTTTCAAGATTTGATTATTTTTCATTTTGCTTATGAAGAGTTTTTTAGTTTACGGAGAAAAAAAATACAATATAGCATAAAATTATATTTAATGTGACAAAGCCTTTGAATAATACAATAATGTTAAAAATTATAACTTTGTTAAAGTTATACCATAAATTATATTTTTATTAATCTAATATTTTTTATATATTGTAAAAATATATCTAATGATTTATTTTTCCAAGGAAAATACTTGAGGAAAAAGGATGATTTTTTTTTATATTTTCGATCTGCACATTTGATGTTTAAACGCTTCAATTCTCGGATGGAATATTAATTTCGAATACTACATTTTTTATTTATTTATTCACGATAACAATTTTTCGCCGTAACGACCCTGTGTATGCTCAAATAGTGATTCTACTATATTGGATCTCATCCAAGTGAAAATTTTGTGAAAATTTCGCGAAAATCTCGCTCTTTTATATCGTCTTTTTCCACGAATGACCGAAATTTTACCGTTAGATTTTTTTTTATTTCTTTTTATTTATTTATTTTTTTCAGTAAAAAATCAGGTGCTCGATAAACCAATTGAACGTGTGACATTTATAGGAGAAAAAAATTTTTCATACTTTAACTACGGTCGAGAAAGAATAAAAAAATATTAAAAGCTGAAATTTAAAATTTCATCAAAATATAAAATACAAATACATACTTCTTACATTTAAAAAAAAATATTAATAAATCGTCAAATTAAAAAAAAATCTGAGAATTAAAATGAGCAAATGTAATAATTTTATTATATTTAATATATTTTTTATGACGCTCGAATTTTAAAACGATACACAAATTTGTATGGAAAATTTTAATTTATAATTTAACTTTTTCCGTGTAAACGAGAAAATATTGATACATAAATATTTATCCATCGACTTTTTCTCAGTCATAATATAAGGTGATGTTTATTCATATATTATTAGTTATTCGGCTTAATCTAACTTTATAATATTAAACATAATGTTTACATATTTTACGAAAATACTCCTAAATAAAATTTTATATTTTCGCCAAAACAGAAATGTTAATTTTTTATTAGCCATGAACTTTTTTTTATGAAAATAATATTATTTATATAAATTTTGTATCTATAAGTCAATTTTTATAATCTATTATTATTGATTACAACATTTATTTCATGTTTGATCAAAATAATATTTCATTATTTTTTTCTATAAATATTGTCGTACAATTAATTAATGACTAAAATTCTTTAATTTTGCATTCAATACATGTTTAACCATAACTTTAGAAATTGTTCTTTTGAATGAATATCTAGTATAGTTTATTTTATATCTTAGATTTAACATAATATTTTTTTCTTCGCAAAGCTCTACGGAAAATCTGCAGTCAAATTGTGAGAAAAATTCGCGCGATACGTCTTGGAAGAATATTCGTAAATTTTCTTCTCAAACGGAAGAACGAATATATTTACTTATTCCAGTCTCGATTTATATACGAGTATATATATATATATATATATTATATAATCATTAATTTATTCAATGAAAAACGTCTGTTTACATTAAATAACGATAATTTTCATTTATATTATCAAGTTTATTCATGCGAAATCATTATGTAATTGAAAATTTTATTAGGTCTTCTTTCGTCAAATTAAGCTATTTTCAGAATTGAACTTTAATTACAGTTATAATTACTTTTATGCTAGTTAAAAATTAAACGGAATCAAAATAATTAAACAATAAACGAAATTCAAAATAAAGATATCGCCTTTATTCTTTTCTTTAATTAAAAAAAAAAATCAGCTAAAGGGTTGCAAATATTGTATTTTTTTTTTAATATTAATTAATAATGACTTTCATTTAAAATCAAAAGAAAAATAAATAGTAATTGTAAAAAAGATTTTCAGAATATTTTTAACGAAAATAAATTATAATATTTTCAGATTTTCATACTTTTCAGAACTGAAAAAAAATAATTTTAGAGACATCTATGTCGGCGAAAATAAAATTTTCCCAATTTATGATTCTAAACTAGTTTTTGATGAAACCTGTATATTTATATAAAGTACGAAATTACAAAATATAAAATTATATCAATAAATACACACGCACGCACACACACAGACATATATATATAAATATATATATATATATATATATATATATATATATATATATATATATATATATATATATATATTAAAAATATTATATGCTATGTATAAAAAAAATATAACACAAATTCCATACAATTGTTAAGTTAACTTTTTCTAAGGTTCAAAGGGTCGGAAACTTTAAAGGGTGCGCTTTTAAAATTATTTCATCCCGTTTTCAGTTTTTTTTATATATTTTTTTCATTCGCTATATAGGAAGTTTAGAGCTCGCGGGCGAAATTCATTAAAATGTGCCTTTATATTTTGTGAAGGGCAGAAAAGTCCCTTTGCGAAACAGCCCTTTCAATTTGGCAGTATATTTTTTTTTATTTCAATTCGTATGAAAAAGTCACTGCGACGCGAAACGCTAAAAAAGGATCAAATTGTAGGTTTCGCGAATTTTAATCCTATCAGGCTGCGGTCACATACGCTGCGTGTGTTACTTTAAATTAATAATTTTAAATAACAATTTATATTATGAATTTATAATTTAATTAATATTATTTTTTAAAAATAAAATTTATGGTTGAAAATTTTGTTATCATTATAATTTACTTAATTTATATGTGAATGAATCAAAGACATTATAAGCTTATTAAATATTATGCTATTTTAATATTAGATATTATGCTTAATTTCTATAATTATAATTAGCGATTTTCAACTTATAAATATAATAAATCAAACAAACAAATTATTATTGAGCGTCTATAACAATTATTAAATATCTAAAATATAGTATAAAATAAACATATAAAAATACTTAATATAAATATTAAGACGAGAATCCAAAGAGCAGAATATTTCACATTTGCTCTTTGTTTCCATTTTAATAAAGTATATTTATTATTTATTGCAAATATAAATTTGTATATATTTTTTAATATATAATAATAATAATAATAATAATAATGTTGAAATACAATTCGAGTAAAATGGTATAATTGTAATTATATATAAAAGCGTTTCCATGTTTCTTGTTTAAACTATTATAAAATAGTTCATGCGTAAATCGATCTTATTAGATAAAATGAAATTGAAACGCGGTGAATTTCTTTGAAACATCATGCTTTCATATCCTATAACAATTTGTTTAAAATGTTTCCAAATCTGAAATTTTCTAAGAAAGGAAACGGAAACGCTTCTCATAATTCCGATTTCGTATCGTTTTCAGTATTAAGATATCATTTAATACGATAAAATATTATAAAGTTTGTCAGTATGTTTCACAAAAGTTTAGGAAACTTTGTAAATATTGCGATTGTTGTTTCGAAGAATAAATATCCCTTAGCGCTTCTGAAACGTATGGAACAATGAAAAGTTCGCTGAAATATTATCAGATTTTCAGCGGCCGAGATAAAATACAAAACTAAATACGGTTTTAAAATTTGAGAATGCGTCTACAAAACAAAAACTATCCACGATTATCATTTAATTTTATAATATATAAATATTTTTGAAAATTTTTAAAAGGGCACAAAAATATTTAAATATGCATTTCTTAACTTAATTTTAGTTTGTTCTATTATAACGAAGAGCAGAATTTTTTCAGGTAAATAACATAATTTTGAAAAAAATATATATACCTTAATCTTTAATAAATATTAATGTTGGAAAAAATCTACTTAATATCGTATATTGTTTAATTTATATGAACTTTAAACTCTATTTTTCTCATCGATAAAATATTGTAGTGCATTTTAAATTTAATAAAAGACTGCATTAAAATATTTACGATCACTTCAAGAAGTTGTATAAGAGGGCTCTTTTGAAGTTAATGTTGTGTAAATAGTGATAATAATGCATTCTGCGCATTATTACAAAAGATTTTCCGGAAGTTATTCTCTATAAACGATTTATAAACAGACATTTTAACATTAATAAACAGTATTCATAATGATTACAATCTTGAAATGCATTTCATATTTTATTCAATACATAGATCTAGATTGCTTTCAATGAAATACGCCATTGCTTTATATTCTTAGATACGTTTTCCAATTATCCATCCTAAATGCACATCAATCAACTTCTTTATTATCTAACAGTCGCATCTTTATCCATCCTATATAATTTCTTTCTTAGAATTAATGAAAGCGAACCTTCAATTGTGTTCTTCATTAATTCACCTTCTTCCATATGAATTATATAATCCGATTAGAACGATTTATATGACATTTTCAAACTCTGATCTTTCTATCGATTTATAATGCTAATAATATATAATTTAATACATATATTTATTGAAAAAAAAATTGTTAAAATTTAATATGAGCTAATCGTTTTGTCGTATTATATATCTTTGAAAACGAATACTCTGTTAAATCGTCATTGTATACTTTTAATGATCTAATTCATGAAATAATTTTTGATAAATTTAAATAGTATAATTCTGTAATGACATCATCATTCATGTATTTTCATACAAATATACAAATATATATATATATATTGAATGATCGGGTACGGCCCACATTTTTATCGAAAAATTATTCGAAAATATTTACGCATGTCGAATATCCAAAAAATAGACAAAGAAACATCTATAGAAATATATATATATATATATATATATATATATATATATATATATATATATATATATATACACATATATATCTATATATTTTATCCGTAATATTGTTCGAGCGATCCGCGTTTCTCAAACATGCGATAAAAACGATCGTGGAAAAAGCTTTTCTCTTTGCACGATTAGATATGATAATGCTTAAAGCGTGCGTGTTTAAGTGAGAGAAAGATTTTCTTCAGTATAAGAGAATATATATTTCGCTTTCTTTCACGTGCGTGAAAACGACACACGATTACTATTCCGATGCCGAGATGCGTTTTGTTTTTCTTTTTTCTTCAGCTATTTATATATATATATATATATATATATATAAATATATATATATATATATATATATATATATATATATATATATATATATAATGTACATTTTGTTATCGTACGATGATATTTTTATTCTGTATAAATGCGATTTAATATATAATATAAAATTATATTATATCACGATTTCATTACAATGAATTAATTAAATATATACGTATAATTATTATTTTATCATACGTAAATCAATGATTTTCGTACTCATATTTCAATATGAGGATATTAAAATACGACGCTTAATTAAAATATTAATGACTCTTGTCGGTATATTATACAACTTTTTGAAAAAAAAAATATTAATATATATATATATATATATATACATATATATATATATATATATATTATACATTTATATATATATATATATATATATATATATATATATTATACATTTATATATATATATATATATATATATATATATATATATATATATTATACATTTTTATTGACTTTACGTATCGGTTAAATTTTTGACATATTTCAAAATAAATTTTAATTATTTTTTATATAAAAAATATGATGTTATGCATAGAAAGTAGTTTACAATAATTAGTTTTTAGCATGTGAATGACAATGAGATATTTTGAAATTAAAAATTCTCTGATAATATGATATATTTTATTATATATTATATAAGTTGCATTATTTTTTAGCGATTTTATAGGTAAAACTTAGTTATAATAAAATATCTATAAAAAAAAAGTTTTAATACACTGTAATATATAAAGAAAAGCCAAGTAAGAACTTTAAAAGCATGACGTTGTTATAAATTTTGTCGCATAATTCGATGTATATAATATAATAATAATAACAATACGGAATATAGTTTATAAACTTAATGTTTCGCATGTAGAAAACGTCGACCACACTTTCACAAATAAAATAAAGGACGAACCTGAAAATTTTGACCCTTTGTTCGGCGGCAAATTAAACGACCTGAAGTTGGTGAATTTTCGCCCCTTAAAAAGGGTCGTCAAATATCGTCACAATAAAGAAGAAAATTGAGTTTTGTCAAAAATTAATGCACTAAAACACGATATTCATATAAAAATTGATGATTATTAATACTTTCTTTTTGTCATTGTTAATTAAGATGTAAATGATTTTTAATTATTATTTTATTTTATGATATATTTATGCTAATTTTGACTGTCGTTTTTTCAGCATGAATTAAATGATTGCATATTGATGAGGATGAACGTGTGATAACGATGATGAATAATAATAGCAATCAAAATGGAATATATTATATTTTCGATGCACCAAAATATTAAAATGTATATATATATATATATATATATATATATATATATATATAATATATATATATATTTTTATTATTTTATATAATCTATCATAATTTTAAATGGATACAATTGAATCAATATAAGAAATATAGTGATTAAAAATATTTTTGTTATTTATAATATAATGTTTTCATTATTTTAATTTCATTATTTTTCTATAATGTTTTCATATCGGTAGCAAATTTATTGTTTTAATGTATTAAAATTATTTAAATTCGACATTTTTGATTAACTCATAAATTCATACAATAAAACATATATTTATTTTATCAATTTTCTAATACAGAATATATAAAAAAAAATCAGAGAAATAATTACATAAAAATAATACATTCTGTTATTTATTTAAGTAGAAAATTATTATGAAAAACAAAATTAATTCAATATTGTATTAAACATTGATAAAATAGATTTTGAATTAAATTAATCGTAATTATATAGTCTAAATATTAATTTGATAATATCTAGCGTTTAAATTTACTAATTATTTATACCATCATACATCAGCATAGATAACAAGCAACGTGGCATTTAATAATTAGATTTATCTTAAAACGTGTTAATTTTATTTATAATATAATATCACGCTCAGACTAGAATATGGTGAAACATCAAAATCACTATGAAGATCCTGAAGGATTCCCATATATATGATAATTCTGACTTGCATAATAGGACAGGATTTTTTTTTTGAAGATATCTGCTTTGCTATTGACCTTTATATATAAATATGATAATGTCGTATTTTTTTGTTAACATAATATGTTCATATTATTCGATAATGGTTTTAAATATTGAAATTTTTGTATTGAATTACGTTATGATTGAATAGCTATTTTTAAAAACGTGATTTAAATCATTTTTTTAAACGATTGTCAAAATGTTATTCTATAATAATAATTACTTATCAGTATTATTCTATTAAATATGTACATTAAAGTTTATAAAAATTAAAATTTAGAATATTTTTTTTAAGATTTTCAGTTATTTTATATTTGGTTAATATTTGAATATACGTTGAATATAAAAGGAAATTACGCGGTGTGACACGAATAACATTTAATTCAAAGAAAAATTATACTTGCGGGAAATGTGAATGAGAACAAAGAGGCAAAAATATAAATCATTATGAAGAAAAATTAAGAAATCCTGAAGAAAAAATAGTGGATATTTTACATTGAAATAAAAAATAAAACGATATATCAATTCAAAGCTCACCTGTTTAAATATAATAATAAAAATTTCAAATGGTATTTCTTGTATGATTATTTAAACGGAATTATTATATACGTAAATTAATCAAAAAAATTGGTATGATTTAATTAAAAATATATTTATTTTAGTTCAATTTATTGAAGTTTTTGAATATATTATAAATACGATAACTAAACGTTTTCCTTTTTTAAGCGACGTTCTATTTTTAAAAAAATGTCTTTTTAAATGTTCTCCTTTTATAAATTTTCATATTTGATCAATTCTATAACATTTTCAAATGATAAAAAAGATGATAAAATTTTTTTTTGACCCAAAAAACTGAGAATTTTTTTGGAGTCGTTGAAATTTTGATGATCTTTTGTTTAAAATTTAAAAATTTCTTTCATTGTATCCTCGTTTTTTAATATTTAATTTTCCATTATAACCTTATTTTTATAGTGAAAAAGTTGATCAACTTATTTTAAAGCAATTTTCTTAAAATTAATTTTGAACAAGTTTTATTTTTAAACGTTAACTAATTGAAAATGATTATCGTAAGGTGAAATATTATTAGTTGAGAATATATTATAGAAAAAAATATACGATACAACAAAAGTTAACCTGAAAGTCTGTGTTGAACCGATAAAAGGAAATTAAGCTAAGAAAAATGAACGCCATCTTGTATACATATATTACTAATTAACTATTCCAAACATTATATTTATTTTATAAAATGTGTATACAAATTATTGATAGTTAAATTATATTCTTATTTAATTCGATTATCCGTTTTCACAATTAATCATTGTGTATAACGAAATATGCAAAATAACCCCTGAAACTATTTATTTACAACAAAATATAATAAAAGCTATACGAATTAGCATTCGTCACGAGCTTGAAAGAGCAACCGTAATATAAAGTAGCTATTTCTATTTGAAATTTTCAAAAGCAAGTGTGTGCCGCTTTTGTATACAATCAGTGTCGAAGTGTCTGTTTGTTTACGTGTAACCGTATCGCCTTTAAATTATAATGATTAAAAGCAAAGTTTATAGAAAATTACGACGCAATTTAAACGGAACGACGTATCAGTATTAATATAAAAAATAGAAGCGACTGCTTTATTAATTTCAAACGAAAATTACGTCAATATATTATATATATACAAATATGATTTGATGTATGGATAAATAAAATTTATTATAAATAATTGGTAAATTAATCACGATAAATATGATTATTTTTTTCAGTTATATTTCATGAAAAAAAAAATTCTTCTAAAATTTTAAAAATAAATATATTTTTAAAATGTTTATTCTTCTATTTTAATATCAAGCGGTGGATTGCGACTTGCATATATATTATATTTTAAATTTCGTTTTGCGGCCCGCATTTTCAGTTGAGTATATTAATGTGGTTTTCGTTTTAATCAAGAAATATGAAATTGTTTAGTACTTTTTAATAATAACCATTAATATATATAAATTTATGATATTATTATATTTTAATTTTGTTTTAGAAATATTACTAATAAAATATATATTACTTTTTTACTATCATAATAAAAGAAACTATATTAACATTTAATATAAAACTTTTTTTTGGTTACTTTCGAATAAAACGTGTCTTATTTATCCATATAGTAAAAGAAACATATGAACAAAAAAAAAATCTTAATTTATAGACTTGTCTCGAGCACGTTTTTGTAGTTTTTTCCGATTGTCGGAAATTATGGGAGTTTTCCGCATGAACGAAAAACGTGGTTCGATATCGGGAAGGTTTTTCCAATTGATGGAGATAGAGAGATGTTACTGGAAAATACAGGCTGAAGCAATTTTTTTCAATTGTCAATAGTGCACAATGAAAGCCTCGCGATTCCAACAAAACCTTATTTACACCCATTCTATTTTCACCGTCGTGGAAAAAATAAATAAAATCACATGCAAATCAATTCAAATGGATCCGATTATCTTTTTTATTTATTTAAATGTACGCTTTAAAATATTTAATTTATTTTAAAATAATTTTAGAAATGCCGTTTGCCATCTATTAAAATAATTCAATTTATATCATAGACTAAGGATTAATTTTAATTATGACTGAATTGTGCAAATATTTATTTAATTCATAATGCATCGTATAAAAATGATAATGTAATCTTTGAAATCTATTTGAAATTTATTGTTTTAAAAATATATTTTGCATATTAGCATTAAATTTTTTTATTGAATATCATTGAATATTTTTTATAAATAATTTAAACACAAATTTAATGAATAAATATCAAAATATTATAAATTATTCATTTCGATATGATGAATAAACATAAAAATAACATTACAATAGTTAATAATTTATCAGTATATTATCGATGAAATAACGATATGAATTAATTTAAAAAGAAAATAAGTGATTCAACTACATACACATATTATATATCATACGACATATAAAGCATAATTAATGTTGAATATGTATATACATTTATCAAATATTGATATTTTTTTATGTAAATGTTAATTCGAGTACATCAGATAACGATACACTGATTTTTCACATTTGCGTCACAGATAATGGAAAAAATCAGTTGAAAATATTTATCACTTGTACTAAAATTATAGTGCATATGTATGTAAAAAAATATATTTAACATGTGTATGTTTAATATTTTTTTTATTAAATTATTAAAAATTGACTAAGAAAAATATAATTTTCCAAACTTAGATAGGAAAAAATATATAAGACATATTTTTGATAACAATTTTATTACGTAGTATATAAATATGTTTGAATTACAATTATATATATATATATATATATATATATATATATATATATATATATATATATATATATATATATATATATATATATATATATATTTATATATATATATATATATATATATAAATATTTTTATAATATATAAATTAACGCAAGTTTTCAATATTTTCATTTTATATTATTTATCAGTAAAGAATGCGAAATAATTGTGTTATTTTCATTTCAAACGAACAAATTTTGTATATAAAACGAGTTTAATTATTTTGTCTAATAATAATTATGTAAGTCTATCTCGATCAACGATATTTTGTGTATTAAATATATATATATATATATATATATATATATATATATATATATAAAGAGATTTTAGTAATTTAATAATAAATTCATATAATATAAATGAATTATTATAAAGTTTGATAAAAGTTCTAGTTACACAAATAAATAAACAAAGTTTTATAAATCGTTCAACAATAATTATTACAGTATATTAATTATAAAACACTAAAACGAATATTTTCTAAGAAATTAACAAAAACGAAATATTATACGTAAACATGTAAACGGTTATTTCGCATCGGAAAAACCTTAGTTTTAATGAAATTTTCCAAGCATTATCGAATTCTTGTAAAAATTCTTAAAAACTTTTTCCACTTCAATAACGATATTAAAAACAAAACTCTCACCCTTGTTTTAGATATTCGTATATTTTATAGTCTCACTTAATTTCGGAAAACGTTAACACGTTATTCGATTAAAAATAACACGAAAATTATCAAATACATTATTAATAAATAATTTTCATATATTTTAAATAATATTTAACAGCGAATCAAAGGAAACGTGACTCAAATTATATTTAACCGAGTATCGATTTAAACGTTCATAAATAAATATGCAAATCTACGATTATTACCGTCATTTTTTTGCTACTGAAAATTTATTTAACTGACCGTAACGATCGGTAAATACGTAATTGAAAAATAAAATAAAATAAAAGCCGACGAACGAAAATCCTTTAACGTTCCGTGGAAATTCAGCGATCTGTCGAAAAATTCCCATGGGAAATTCGTGATCTGACGATTGGCCAAGACGTATATAAAATAAAAAATAAAATAAAATAAATAAATTCGTGAATTTTTTTTTTGTAGATATTGCGTTTTTATTTTCAGTATTGTGTGGAAAAAAAGGATGCTTTTACCGCAATTTGACAAAGGTGAAAAATCGAGATATGAAAAAAAAAAAAAAAAAAAAAAAATATATATATATATATATATATATATATATATATATATAAGAAATAGAAAGCTTGTTATGAAATTATATTTATTTAGAAAAAAAGGGATTCAAAAGTGTTTTATATTAACAGTATAAACTATTTTTTTCAATAATGCTATAAAAGAATTCGCTTACATAAATTTGATTCAAATTTATCGTAAAGATATAAATAACACAAATTCAATGAATAAGCTTCGAAATATTTTATATTAAACAATTTACTTTATAATTCTTTAAATATAAATTAATTTTAGAATTTTTTCACATATCTAAAATATTCTCATAAACAATTTAGATTTTTCCGAATATTGCATATATATATATATATATATTTATATTTTCAACACCTCATTGACACTTTAAAATTATACATTTTATAGATTATTTATATAGACAATTTATTTTTTTTTCTTTTTAATTTAGGATAAAAACTAACCGTTGAAATATACACTGAATTATTATAATTTTCAATGTGATACGTAATATTTTATACGTTGTACGATTTATTTTGATGTACTAAAGATGAATGACATATTTCATGGTAATTGACTTGTGTTGTTTTAAATAGGAACGACAATTTGTTGAACAATCATTATATATAAGTGAGGAAATGGTCTTCGTTTATTCGACCTACGCTTTTCGTCAAAGCATTCTGATTTACATACACATATTTATAGGTTTCAAACAATTGTCGACAAATATTTCATAAATTATAAAAATATCGCAATATATATATATATATATATATATATATATATATATATATATATATATATATATATATATATATATATTCTATTATACTCCATTTTTTGATAAATGTCAAGTATAAGATGACATTTATATATTCGAATACAAAAATATATTCTGAAATTTTTTATATTTTAATATATACTTTTGTATTCAAATGAACTGATTATACTTGACAAATATATTTATTTGATATATAATATAAGATTTGAAGACTATTAATTATAAATTATTGATATATTTTTTCAATTTAAAAATACTTTTTTTTTGTAAAATTTGAATGGCGCATAATTAATTATTATAAAATAAATTTTATTCACTTAAGAAGTTTAAAATATCCTTTATATATATATATATATATATATATATATATATATATATATATATATATATATATATATATATATATATATATATATATATATATATATATATTATAATATATTAGTATTTTAAGACATAAAAATATCCGTAATTCATGAGTATATTTTTAAATATTTAAGAGTTAAATGTTAACGAGGTAAACGTAGCAAGAAATAATGGGCGCAAGTTTTTTCAACTTTATTCACGAATTCGTTTAATTTACATGGAAAATGGAAGATAAATTTGTTGAGATAATTCCTGGTTAAGAAAGAAAAATATATAGTATATATTATATGAAAAAAAAACAAAGGTTTACGTAATATAATAAAATTAAAAAAAAATCACATTCGTGTTTGTGAATATGAAAATTTTCGAGAATCTTATGTATATTAAAAAGCTCGAAATGAAAAGCTTTCTGATTCTTTTGTATTATATTATAATTTATTTATTTTTTTGTTAAATAAAAAAATATGCAAAAATACATATTTAATAAGATATGTAAAAGTTCATTCGAGAAAATTTTAATAATATTAATGATAAACGAGAAAAAGTGAATTATTTTTTTTTAGTTGAATGCATTTACAGCGAATTATTAATAAGAATGCATAAAAGTAAAATTAATATTATATTCTTCATTAAAAATAAAATAAATAATATGTAATACTTTTAGAACATTAAAATAATGAATTATTTTAAATAGATATATACATTTTATATATATTTATTATATAAGTAAGAAATATTTTATAACATATTGCATCTTTTTCATTATATTTTTCCACATATATTTTTAAATCGGCATCAAAAATCGCTAGATTTTTTTTTCATATGAAATTATCACTATTATATTTGTGTGTTTATAGAATAATATAAATTTTATTAAAGCCACCCTTAGGATTTTTCCTCTTAAAGCCGTCGTTTATTTTTATGAAAAAAAAAGATGTGAAGCCAATCGGAAAACTATTACGAATTTTCCATTCTTTTGTATGTTATATTTTTACGGCATTTTGTCGTACCAGTTTTTTTTTTGAGGGTTTTTTTTGTAATACCATTATTTCTTCACTTATTTTTCTATGTTATAAAATTGAACCAGATGGTATACGAAGAACGATAGTCGGTCGTGTAAAAAGAAAACAAAAAAAAAAGTAAAAGAAAAATAAAATGCAAGCTTTTAGATATTGAAAAATGCTGAAGTGTGATATTTCAGGATATTTCTTAAAGTTATTAGTGAAGAAGTTGTGAAATGGCAAGATTTTTATAATTTTAAAATATAAATTTTTGTGCTATATAAAATATAATATTGAATTATACGACGAAATAATAAAATAACTTTTGATAATACTTTGAAGAAAACGTTTTAAGTTGAATTTCGACAATAATATCGATAAATATTTGTTTTTCAAATATTACTAAGTCGACATCAAATAAAGTTCAATACGTTTTTTTCTTGGTCCAATATTTGTTTGAAATATATTTTTATTAAAATATTGAAATATAAAATAAAAAATTCTTTAGAAAATATATGTATTATTTTTTAATTCATATAAAATGATTATTATTATTATTTTAACTAATATATACTAATATTATTTTTTTATTAAAAAAAAAAACAAATAATAATGGATGAAAAAATAATATAACGATTTTTTTTAATATTACATTTGTATTACGTTCTATGAAAAAGTGTAAAAGTTTTTTTTCTGATAATAATGTTTAAATCATATAAATGTTTTATGTTAAAATACAACACTAGAAAAGTACTAAAAATAATGAATATTTCATTTTCAAAACTTTGGCTATTTATTGTGAATGAAAAAAATTACAACTATATATTTCCAGAAAAAAAATCGTATTTACATTTATATTGCATCATAAAGAAAAATTGACTTTTTCTATGTTTTTTTTTTACTAATATTATTTCGTATTTTTTTATAGAAAATATTACGTATAAAATTATAATTTTACAATATATATAATATATAAAATATTAACGCTGTTTTACTATCATTTTTATTGATTTCTATTAAAAAAAAAGTATATGTACTCGTATATTATATTAAAATATAATAATCAACATCTAAATATTATATTAATGAAAGTTTTACTTTACGTTTGTAATTCAATATATAAATTAATATATTATATATATAAAATATAATTTTATATACATTTAAATACTTGTAATATTTTACACACATATTCTATAATGCTTTTGAATTATTTCTCATTATATTATTATTATTATGAATTACTACCGTTTCAAACGAAGCAAAGGTTTTCATATTTAAATGACAAAACTTTTAGAAACATTCATTCCGTGAGAAGGGTCTTTATTAAATTTTCCTTTAAAAAATATTTTTTTTAAATATATATATATATATATATATATATATATATATATATATATATATATAAAATAAATTTCACATCAAAAACTCTTTAATACCGTTTCAAAAATTATGTATATATATATATATATATATATATATATATTTGTCTTCGTTCCGATTGGTTGTTTGATGATATTTCGTTGACCACGTGACGCGGTCGTTTCCACAGCATTTTCTTCGTTAAACTCGTTCAGTGTGTGACCGACGTCGCGACGCGAAACACACACGCGACGCCACTGTCTTGCCACCCCCTCCTCATCCCCCTTCTCGTCCTAAACAATTAAATCTATCGAATATCGACTATAATCTATAGAAAAATTTTATATTTTCGTTTTTTTTTTTTTGAAAAATATTTCAATGTTTCATAGTTAAACTTTATTATTATTATTATTATTTGATTTATATTCATCGATCAACTTGTTTCGAAATATATACTATACGTTGGTGTTTTGTGTCTCTTTGTCTGACGTCGTCTTTATGAATATTTTTCCGGATATTTTCGCGCATTTTCCGCAGATATATAGTAAGTATATACATTTTTATATTATATATATATATATATATATATATATAACATTTTATTTTATATATATTATAAAATATTTATTTCATATTATTTTTATTATGTTAAAAATTATATAAAATATTATATTGAAATATTCAAAATAAAATATATAATAAGTAAAATAATTTAATTTAAAAGAAAAAAATATTTTTTAATCTTTAAAATGACTTTTTTTATACATGTTATAAATATTTTTGATAGTTTAAATTATTATAAAATATATTTAAACATTACGAAACATATTTTTTAATCTAATTTCATTTTTTTTTTGTTTAGTTATATTTATATTTAATTTGATATCTAAAAACGTATTTAAATACCCTTTCATTGTGAATATATATTGAAAATTTGACGTCGAGTTAATAACTCAAATAAATCAATGTCATCTACAGATATAAGATAATTTTTTTTTCCAATAGATATTTAAGATTATGATATTTTACGTAATACAAATTTTACCATATGTAAAAAAAATCCAAACTCATCGGTATAATTTTTAAAAATCAATCTGTTAGAGTGAAAAAGCGCACATATGTTCGTGCGTTAATAATTAATGAATAAATAAAACGATGAATAAAATATAAAATAATTATTGCGCATGCGTCTTTTGGGTTCATTCACTTTGAACTGCGTATTTTAATAATGAATGAAAACCGAAATATTCACTAAACCATAAAAAGGGATGTAGACATGAACGCTTGAAACTAACGGAATATAGAAAATGATTGAAGGATTCATCCCTTTAATTTGACGAGCATTTATAATAATCACAATTTAAATTTAAATCATAAATTTAGTCTAAAGGAAAATTCTGAAATATCTATATAAAACATATTAATTTATATATATATTTTTTAATTATTTTAAGAATTTAAGGCTCAAAATTCTAAAAGATGATTTATCTACTGTATTCTATTAAATCATGATAATATACGATCGGTTATTTTCAAAATTTCGTTACAGTCCACTTTATTTATGAGGGTACGCTAGCTTTACATAATAATAATAGAGTTAACTGGCGTTTCAAATCAACCTAAAGTTTCTTAAATTTATATCGAAGATAACCGATTCAAATTATATAGGCCTCAAACCGCAACGTTAAAGTATAGCGATTTTACTGTGCTATAATTATAAAATAAATTTCGCTTCTTTGAAAATGTTTCATTAATTGGTTGAAAGTTTTCTTATTTTATCAGATTTTCTTTGTGACATTTTCATAGTGTGATTAAATTATTGTAGCTTTGATCGTACTGAAAATAAAAAAAAATATCGTTCAATTAATAAATATAAAATGTATATATTTATTAAATGTTTTCAATAATTCAGCAATAAATATAATAGTAATATAAATGAAATATATATTTATTCAATCATAACCATTTAAAATTTAATTATTTTGCTACAAAAAATAAATATGTATTATTTATTTATTACATAAACTTCAATTATTTTTTAGCCGTATTTTATTTCTTGATATTTATTGATTTCAATTTATAAATGTATATATTGGTATAAAATCAATAAATTTAATTAACCTTAGATCTGAGTATTTATATTGAGTTGTTGTATATTATATAAAACTCTATTATTTTTTGATTTACGTAATATAAATATATTTTTAGACGAATTTTTTTTTTTTGATTTATTTAATTGATATTGAAATTTTCAATGCTAGGAAAAGTTTCGTATTTCGAAGATCACAATTAAAACTCTTCGTTGTAAAATTCGTTTTCTTAGAAATCCGAAACAACAAATTTATCTCATACCATAGAATTATTATGGAGCGCGAAATAAAACGCCGAATATCCGACAAGACAAATATTTGAGAAACGTTATTTTTATACAAGCATCAAAGGGCAAAAACATTAAAAAGAAACGCTTAAAACGTTCGTAACAAGTTTTCAATAAAAAAAATTCATCGGTTCAACTATCGACATTTTATTACCTAGACTTTTGTTATGCTAATTATCGACTAAATAGATAAAATGTATGCACACAAACTATTTTAACATCGCGAACAAAACGGTTAAAACTTAATCGGCGGGTCTAGTAAAGTTTTGTTCCACATTTGATAAACGTTTACATAGTAGTTGTTCTCTTGAACGACGATGTTTGAAAACCGCAGAAAATGCTCACGAAACAGGAGCTCGGATGAATCTTAATAAAGTGTGGACGCGACCTAATTGTATCGTTTGAATGTAAACCAAACAATTTAACATAAATATTTACTGTTTTATATAGAATTTTTTAATTAAAATTATTAATTGATTAATATCAATATTGTTTTTTATGACATAAAATATTTTTTTTTTCGAAGGATGAAATTGATCGCAAAATAATTCAATTCATAGTAGAAAACTTATATCAATTCCAACATTAGTAATAGCAGCTATCATTGACACCTGCAGCAACTTAGTTAAATATTTCGAATTCAATTCTTGAAACATGTTTCACAGATATATTTTCATATAAAAAATATATCATTACTACATATATATAAATTTGAAAAATTTTAATTAAAAAAAATATTATATATTTAATTTTTTCGAATATATATTTAAAAATATTTTCAACTGAACAATATTAAAGAGGTACTCGTCTACAAGTTGAAAATTGATCCACTAGCTAAAGCTTGTATGTTGTAAATTACTCGAGAAGGGTGCAATTTTAGTGTGAAATTGAAGTGCATATACACAATATAACCAAGTATCAAGTAAGATGTACCGTCAGCAATCTTCCCCGTCTCTCGTGCCATTAGTTGAGAAGCACTGGTATAGGTATTTCCTTGTGATGAATTATCATATTACTAAGCACATATAGTATTCTAGATGTCATTCAATCTCTAAAATAGACAACGATACAACTATATAAATTATATATCACATATAATATATTATATATGGTAATTTATATTATCTGTATATTGTATTGATCAATCGCTGTTTTAATAATGATTAATTAAATGGGGTAAACGGGGTTGAAATTGTTTTGAAAGGCATTTAAATCGTGTCGTTTGTTCTTTTATATTTCGAATATCAAATATCGGCAATTTCAAATGATAATTTCGAATGATAATTTGATTAAAACGGAATAATTGTTAATAATTACTGTGAATTTTGATATTACAATTTTCAAAATGAAAGATAGAAATGTTTGAATTAAAATCTCTAAAATTATTAATTGTTTTATCTGACAAAATTATATTATATTCGTATTTTAATGGAAAAAATAAATGATCGTTTCTTATTAATATAATATTAAATTATATTATATAAAATATTAAACAATTATATTGTAAATTTATTAAGAATAAATTGTGATTTTGCTGATGATTTTCAGAAAAATATATTAAAATACATAAAAGATTTTTAAAAAAATCTGTTGAACTGCGAACATACTTTTTAGTATTATCATTAAATTTAATGCTTTTTTTATGTGCAATTACCAAAAAAAATTATAAAGTCGCAAATTAAGTCAAAATTTAACTTTGATATCGTAATAAAATTACTTTTCCTTTATGAACGTCTCACATTTTTTTTTCATCGGCGATTCTTGAAATAATTTTCCGTTTTATTTTCGATTTTTTTTTGTATTATTATTATTATTATTATTATTATTATTATTATCGTCATAAAATAAAATCGAGAAATGTTGCGTCAAGTCAATAAGAAATACATAACGTTAAAAGCACACATATAATATGTACGTAGCGTACGAAAATAATTAATTTTAATGAATTTTCGCAATAATACGCCGAGTCATAAACGACACCCGAAAAGCACACACATAAAATTTTCATCAAACGCAAATAATAATCATATCCATTCGAATATATCGGCTATATTTACGAATATGAAACGCTAGTGGAAATGTAATTGAAATCGTGTTTATTCCAGAATATTTTATTTAATATAATATTACAATATACAAAGTTAATAAAGTATATAGTGTTTGGAGTGAAGTTGAAATCGAATTTGAATTCAAAGGTGTATGGAAATTGCAATATGATGTGAAAATAAATTGGAGCAGACATTCGCACACTTCAAAAGCAAATTTGAATAATAGCCATGATCTACTAGTTTTTCTTTCGTTGCACTAAGTATCAAGTTTTCTGCAGGGAGAAATTTTCCATTTTTCCGTCATCTAAATGTATTCAGTATGAAATTGAAATTTATCTAAATTTCAAAGAAGTTTTTTAAAAACATATTTTCATATAATTCACGCTGAAGTGGCGATAAGAATATTTTACAATATATATATATATATATATATATATATATATATATATATATATATATATAAAATCAACAAATTGAATAAAATTGGAGGTTGACATCATTTATCAATAACAATCATGAAAAGAAAATAGTTTGATAGAAATTTTGCAAATTAATATCACCACTTCTAAAATATCAGAAACGACGTTATTAATTAACACGTAATATAAAGATGAATAATCATTTTAATTAACATAAACGTAATCACTTATCGTACATAATCGCATCTAAAAACAACAAGTACGCAACATTACATTTAAGACATAAACGCAATTAGAACGTCGTTAATCGCCCTTATATAAACGTTCGCAACAATCGCATATAATACGAATTTTCGATCATTTTCACGCACGTTGTTAAACGGTCGTGAAAACGTACGTCATCGGTCGCTTCCCCGTATAAATATTATAATAGTAACGTGATCCGATTGTAGACGTCGTTCAAAATTTTGACCCATTTAACGGCGACGCGTCGCTAAACGTTTATGCGACAGAAACAATTACGACGGTGCGCGCTGATAAAACGGCATAGGTCGTTAATTGTTCGAATTTATGCTCGTTTGCTCGTTTATATTTCGTAATGCGTTCATATTTTGGACGCAATGGGCGTATTTTTATGTGTTAAAACCAACATAAAGACGTCGGCTTATAATTCATATATATATATATATATATATATATATATATATATATATAATCAAATTATTTTGATGGAATAAAGCATATCTTAAAATAATTTTATTATCATATAAATTAACATATTAATATATATTCAAATATTCATAGCTTTTATTATATTGAAAATATTTAGTGAACCATTGTTCAACATATGTTATATCTTTATTTAATTCATTTATTCATAAAGTAGATAGAACCGTTTGTTAAAAAGGGTAATTGAAGAACCCCGAAAGGGTTATTATGGTACGAGAAAATTTTAGGGGTTGTTAGTTAGTATTAACAAATCAGTTCTATAGCATGTATTCATTCTATTTTAATTTTTTAGCACTAAAATATTGCGTATCCTTTGTATGAGTTAATTAATTTAACCGCATAGTTAAGTTAGATATCCAATATAATAATTTAACGATGTTTTTGAAATAATTACAATATGAAAAAAAAAATCTAAAATTAATATTTTAAATTTTAAAAGTCCATATGTTATTTCTACGCACAGCGAATAAGGTAATAAATATAATAATAATAAATAAAATAAACAAGAATTTTGATTTGAACCAGAATTTCGATACCTCAATATATATAATATAATATTATATATCGATAGCTGGAATTTCGCCAATCTGAAATTCTTTAAAATTTATATAAAATGAAAAAATAATATGAATGAAAAACATAAAAATTTTAATTTTTTCCGCCATAAACATCGCCGTTAATGATTATAATATTTACATAGAAAAAAATTCGATTGATTTGATCAAAACATAATTCGTTATGTTATTATTATAATTATGTATAGTTGATGATGATTGAGCGTTTTTTTTTTATTTAACTGATTCGACGTCTGGTTTTGATTTGAACAATAGTCATCAGTTTGTATGGAATTCATTTATGGAATATTGTTTATTATATGGAATATAACAGTTAGTAGTGTCTTGTCAGCATATATATATATATATGTGTGTGTGTGTGTGTGTAAATAGGGTATGAAAATCATGTAATATGATATAACAAATTTAATATTCCACATCTTTCAGATGTCTATTTTTATATAATGAAACCAAGCAATGGTTATTCTAATAATTTCATATACGTTTTTATATAATAAAATGATATATGAATCATACTAAATTATATATGTAACTATTTTTCCAACAGTAATAAATATTATATTAGATATTTAAATTTCTTCGTATGAAATTGCTAATATTTCACATTTAATGCAAAATAAATTTGTTTTTTTTTAATGTAAAACCGAGAAATTTAATATATTTTTTGTTTATATATAATATATGTATATATAGCAGAAGTACGAACACATTTCCTTTATGCAAAGCTAGTATTTTTCGGGATTGTATAAAAAAATCCAGTACATTATACTATATATATGAAGAAGCCATTTTCAGTAATTTTCCGGGTCACGTTTTAATGGAAAGCTCAATTTATCAGATTACCGCGGGAAACGTCTTCCCTTCAACGATATCTCGGAAAATTATCGAAAAGATTAAATTTAAAAGAATATTTAATCATGTAAATATCAAAGGTGATATTTATAAACATTGTTTAAATATATATTTTATATCATCCTTATATTCTATAATCTTTTATTACAATTTTGTTATTAATTATATAATAAATTACATTTATATTTTGTATCATATATTTTTATTTATATAATAATATAAAAATATTTTTTTTAATAATCATTTTATTTATAAATATTACAAAAATTTAATATTTAAATTTCACTAATGAATCTTGTAAATAATAGACTTTCTTTTTAAGACACATGATTTTTTTAATTTTTTAAAAATAATTTTATATATTAAAACAAGTTTTCTTCTACATTTCAAGATGTTTATTGGCTTATAGGCTGAAAAAACGAAAAGGATGTTTTCGTATCAAATTAGAGCTTTCCCATTGAGAAAAGCTTTATAGAGAAATCCAAGTGTCTCTTTGGAAACTCTGATTTTTCGCACTCGATTTCCTTTGTCGACCTTTTCTGTCGCGTTTTTCACATTTTTCAGTATATATTGCTTTTCCTTCGAAAAATACTCGTCACTTTTTAGCGGTACAGTTAAAAAGATAGCCGGTAAAATTTATCGGTTTCAGAAGTTATCTTCGGTTCGAATTTCATCTTATATATATATATATATATATATATATGCGTGTGTGTGTGTGAACAGAAACAACGTTTTTCATTTATATTAAAACGAATCCGTTTTCACGACGAATTCGATTGATTTATATACCTTTTAATCTTTCATGAACCAAACCAACTCCATTATCTTAATAAAACAGTGTAACATACATTTTCAATTTAAAAAAAAATGAAAAAAAAATATTAAATAATATATTTTTTTTATAAAATTTATCTATTTTAAAAGATGAATATTTGACATTTTTATGATTTTTTTTCTTTATTGTATATAATATTGCGATAAAACTTAAAATTGTAATTAATTATTTAAATTTTAATTGTGATATTATTGATAGATCAATATAGCAATGATATTAATGTCAGGTTGAAATTGCATTTTTGACCCTTGAAAAAAATCAATATTGATTTAACCCTTTACTTTGATCTATATTTTTATGAAATTAAGTATTTTGATTTAAATTTCTAGTACACAAACCATATATAAATAAAAAATAATATATAAATATAATTTTCTAGTAATATCGTCAAGTAATACATAGGAAATTATTATTAGTTATTTTTACCGAAAAAAATAAAGATTTAGAATAAAAGCTTTTGTTATATATTGTTATAATTTTTATCATTAAAATATAAATATAAATAACACGAAAGTAGATGTGAAACTATTTATTTTATATATGTAGAAGTTTGATGCTGAAAGCAATTTTTGTATTTGACTTTCACGCCGCACTGCTCTTTTAACCGTTCAAGTTAAACCTTTCAGCGTTTGCGGAATGAAAATGAGTTTTTTTTTCACTGCGAGGTTTACGGTTCTATTTTTTTATTCAGGTGTTGGAGGTTTATTTTTTTTTCTCCGAGCTTTCGGTGAACACGGAAAATTCCGCGTCATTCGCACTTGCGTGAAAAACCCATGTCAACTTTCGCAATAATGACGTTATATTAATATTCGGAAAATTTAACCTTTATATAAAGACAAAGACTAATTATTTTTTTTTAATAGTAAAAAAATGTATATTGGATTTTATTTTTAAATAACAACAATAAAAAAAATATATCAAAATATATTATTTTATATAAATATATATTCATTGTTTTAAGTTTAATATTTATATAAGCAATATTTCTAAAGTTTTTTAATCGTGTTTAATTTTATAAAATTTAATCAATAACACGTACTTAGATAAAATATTTATTCAAGGGTACATGTCATATATCAAAGTTAATTTCCCATGTGTTCAATATGGATATATATATATAGCGTGAAACAAAAATCCTTTAATTTTCCAATATATCATCTGGAAAAATTGCGGAAAATTGAAGTTTAGATGAACCGAAAGCGAAATAGTACTCGCGATATTTTCATTGTATAAATAAATTTTCTAACATTAATGAAGACAAGGCGTTGAATTTTTTGAAAGGAAAAAAAATTGTGCTGAAAAAATTAACAAACACACCCCACGTATATTAAACCGTAATCATTTTATAAATAATATATAAATATTCGCTGTACATGTCCGATATGAGTTATGATGTTGAAAGAATCATAAAATATTTTTGCACGTTTTGCGCTCACAAAAATCAAATTTTCGCACATAAAACAAAACAAATCGTAAAAATTGTAACATAAATATTTTATTCGACTTTGATGTAAATATTTTTTAACCCGACTAGTAAAAAAAAAATCGACGAAATAAATAAAGTTAAGCAAGCAAGCAAGCGTTTCGTGTCTATTTTTGAATACTTCTGATAGTTTTTCAAATATGATATAATTTAATCGGCGCCCTCAGAAACCGGAACAAAAACGCCCACATAGAAAATATAGAAACAATCATTATTCACATAATTATCGATCAAATGTTTATTATAATAAATATTTTAGTATCATTTCTAAGCAAAAACATTAGTTTATTTATATAAATATAATATTTTACTAGACTCGTTCTGCTAATTTAAATTTCAAATTTATATATAATATTATGTAGATAATATTTTCATATATCGTTATGACGGTTCACAGGAACTTTGCAAACCTTCTAAATTTTGCGTGAAAATACTACAAGTTTACGACTATAAAGGTTCATAAACCCCAAGGGTTGCACATATTTTGCGACGGACATCGACAAGGAAAACATTTGAGGACCGCTGGAATGAAATTTAGTCTTTCGTGCGCAGCAGATAAGCTGACACTTCATACGACGAGCTCAGCATTCGAAATCGACGATTTTTCCGATTTTTTACGAAAGTGTTTTCTCGGTATGTGTGTGTGTGTGTATGAGTATGAAAAGTTCACGGGAAAATCTTCGCAAAAGCTCTCAAAGGTCGTTCGGATAATGGAAGAAAAGTGAGAAATAAACACTCACGATTTAATTTGACTGTCTTGAAATGTTTTAAATCGGATATCTAAAGGCTGTTTCGAATGTTTTTTTTTCTATTCTGAACGATAATTATTCATGAAAAACCTTTATTTGCGAATATAGAGAAAAAGATTATATTTATATGTCAATCATGATTAATTTTAATATATATTAATTATGATTGACTTGTAAATCTACAGTAAAAATCGGATTTTACTTTAATTTATATCTAATAACATTAAATTGTATTTATTACATTTTAAATTAACATTTAATGTATGAAATAATATATATATATATATATATATATATATATATATATATATATATATATAATTAGATATGTATATGTTTTAGAAACATTTTCTTACACTATTTGTGTAAAATAAGCTATTACAGACAAACATTTATGATATTTAATGGATAAATACAAATGTTATGTAAAATTTTCTACATTTTCTTTCATAATGGAAAATAGTCAGTTGTTTGTAATCACCATTTAAGTAAATAGGAAAATTGTCATTTTTGCTTTCACATAAAAACACTAAATGAACAAATATAATTATAATTGTCTTTTTTATTATTAAAAAAAGACAAATTTAATTATTAACTGAATTTAAATTTGAATAAACATTTACTTTGAAATCTCAAGGTTTTAATTTATTTACTTTTAAAATATATTACGCATTTACTAAAAAAAAAAATACTAGATAAAAATTTGGTACTTTATTTGAAATTCAATTTATATGTAATTGAATTAAAAATTCCATTACGTTAAAATGTAGCCGTTATTTTTACCCGACAAACGGAAATATTCGACGTTTTCTTTTATTTTATTATTTTTAATTGTAAACTTTGTGACTTTTTATTTCAACATTTAACCTTTAAAAATTCAATAATCATAAATAAATATAAAATGTAACTCCGATAAAAAAACTTGATAAACTCTGACATATTCGTGGTTTTATTGCATAGAACAGAAACGACCGACATCTGGCAGCTTTCGTAAACTTTCTTGTTTGTAAACCTTGCACCTTTATGAATAATAAAAAAATATTTTTTTTTATTTAAAATGAAGAAAACAGGAAGTGCAATATTGCAGTAATATTATGCAGAATGAAAATTTGTGGAAAATTATTAATAAATAAAATTCCTACATCGTAATAATACACACACACACACACACATATATATATATATATATATATATATATATATATATATATTATTTTAATTTATTTATTTAATGCATTTAAAAACAAAACACGATGTTATATATAGATTTAAGTTAAATGAGGTCAATAGTGAATCTTTCGCCGTTCTCGTTCAATTTATCGCTTGTCGAATTAAAGTTTCAATATTGCAATATAATTTAACCGCTTCGTTATTATCTTAAATTGCTAATTTTTCAGCGAATTGATAATTTTTACACTCATCGCTTTTCTCATCTTCGAATAACATTTATGCGGTTTTCTTTCATCGGTCGACGATCGGCACGATGAAAATTTTAAGGAAACGCTGTTAGTAATAAATTAATTAACGGCTATAATATTTACTCAGTAAAACCGCTAAATGAATTAATGAATTCTCTCATATATATTTATTATGTTTTCCTAATATATATTATACATATATACGTAATGTTATTTAAATTTTCATATGAAACATTATTGTTAATGATCGTGTATAAAATATATTATAAAAATTACATAATTTTAAAATAATGATTATAGTAAATTGTTAGTGATTCTTTATATATTTTGTTCAATTAAAAATATCATTGAATAAATATGTTGTTCAAAATTGTTTTAGATTTTCGATAAATGAAATTAGATATATTCAAATAAACACATATTTTAAACACGTATTTATAGGACTTTAGATATATTGATGAAAATATAACGTTTACGGATCAAAATTATTATTAAAATATTTACGTCAAATTCAATTACATATATTCAATACACATTTTATAAATTCGAATATATTGAAAATAGGATAATTTATATAATATTTTCAAAAAGATTATATTTCAAAACGGATCTTTTTTTTTTCCCATATAAAAATTCGTACAAAGAAGAAGAAAAACGTTTAGATTATTATATTATAATAATAAACGTCGTAAAAAAAAATATTATATTTATATAAGAAAATATAATAACGACACAAAATAAAATTGAAATACCAAAATATGTACGAAAGCGTAATTATATTTATTACACAATACGGGCGAACGCAGTTTAGTGAGCCGTAATATTTAATTTAAACTTTGTAATGTGAAACTTGGCACTTTAAACTAACAACAAACTGCAATGGCGGAAAATAAAGCCATGTCGCGGGTAATGCGAAAGTAATAAATTATTATCGCGAAGACAAACCGCTAAATAAACGTGCAACGGATAATTTAATTTAATAATAAATGCGAACGCGAAATTGACGATTAATTCACTAAAAGATTTTCAACCGAGAAAATTCCGCCAATGAGTTTTTCCTTTTACACTATTTTTAATTAACTCTTATCGCACTTTTATTATCGACAATTAATTGATATAGATCACACACTTATAAATATATTATTAATATTTTTATAAGTGTTATTTTATATTTTTGATATTTTATTATTGAATAATTTATTATAGAAAATTATTTTATACTATTAAAATATTTTTATAACTTTCGATAAAAATATATATATATATATATATATATATATATATATATATATATATATATATATATATATATATATATATATATAAAATTTTGGGAGTCTCTAGTATTGTTTACGAAATCTTATATAGTAAAATCACAACAAGCAACACTCTATTATTATGGATCATAATTAGCGTATTCATTAACCGCAACCCAGTAATTTGAACTGAATTATGACGAACTTTATATAACGACCATGATATTATTAAAATAATTATTTATTATATTTTTGCTCAATTTTTTTCATCATACAATAATGTTAAAAAAAACGATGTCTCGCCTCTGCGACGACAGAAAAAATAAACGACATTATATATAGTAAATTATAATTTTGAAAATCATTACGTTCACTTTTATTCGTCGTTTACGAATGTCGTCGTTCTCACATTGGGTTTAATAAAAAGCTAATCCTCGGATTTACAGCCAAGCCAATATATATATATATATATATATATATATATATATATATATATATATATATATATATATATATATATATATATATATATATATATATATAAATATATATATATATAAATATATAAAGAGAAAAACACATTCTCTGGAAATAAATTTGAAATAATGGCAGATTACAATTCTGTATGGAATTATTACACCGATGGAAGCATTAATCCGAAAATGGGAAAGCTTTGCGGTTTACACGATCGTTATAATATATACTATATTGTTTGGTTACACCATTTATCGCTATCAGAAATTATATGGAAAAATTAAATATATATATATATATATATATATCATAAAAAAATACAAGTAGCTAACGATATTCAATGATATGTAAAAATAATTAAGGAAATGTCGTACATTGTGACATATTATATGTGTGAATAGATAAGTTTGATACATTGATGTTCGATAGCGTTCATTTTATATATTATATATTAGATTATAAAACTATGAAAATGATAAAAATATATCTGTGTTATATAATATTTATCGGTAGATATACGTTTTGTCCTGTATAAAGTCGTAATTCATAATACAATATTGTCGTGTATAAAAATGTGGATCGTAATATTTATGTTCATAAGGTGTAAGATTTTATTTTAAAAAAAAAAAAAAAAATATATATATATATATATATATATATATATATATAGAAGGTTTCCCAGTGGATTTTTACTCTGAAATATTTTTATACAGTTTATTTTTATTAAAAAGAAACATTTCGTAATATAAGTAAATATAAAAATACGCAATCATTATTTGTATATTCGAAATTTTCTAATATTTACATTATACAGGATGTAAATATTAGATAATATATAATAAAAAGTTTGATAAAATATATATATAAAATTATACCAGAGGTATTATTTCAAATTAAGAGTTATGATTCAATGTAATCGAATCAACAAACGTATAATAAAACTTTGTAATAATATCTACTAATTTATACTATATATATAATATTAAACGTTAATATGAAAATTGTTTCTGAACTAAATTTGTTTATAAAAAATATATGTATTTCAGTTATATTTTTAGATAATGCAACTTATTTAAATATTTCAAGAAATCTCCTGTAATAAATAAACAATAAAAAGTTATTTAAATCAATTTCGATTTTTGAAATTTGTACAATAAATGCATTAACCGGTTGAACAACGTGTTTATTGCTTTATGCAAATGAAAAGTATATTTTAACTTGGAAAAAATTTATCTTAGTTGAAGTTTAAAGTGTAAATATTTTCGCATGAACAAATTTTCTATTCTAACTTGGAAATTCAAAGTATATTTAAATTAAGTGAAATATTTTGGAAAACTAAAATCTTTGAAAATATCAAACACATTTTTTCTTGTTAATGCATATAATAAGATTTTTGTCATTCTATTCAATGTTTTTTTATTGAATACAAATATGATTTTGGCAAAGAAAACCAATTTTATGTAATTATATATCATTTTTATTTTCATATATAAAATTTTATTTCACTGAAGCTTTGAAAATAAATTTCTTAACGCGTTCTTACATCATAAATTTATAATATAATATTATATTCTTGAGTTAATAATTTATATTATAGATCTGATAATTTATTAAGAACGATATAACTAAAATACGATTATTAATTTAACAATTTTTAAAAATATAAAACAAGGTAATAATTGTTTGTATAATATAATAATTTTTTACAACTATTTTTATATATCTGAATTCATGAATCAAATATAATAAAGAAATTTAAGTCACGCGAAAAAAAGCTTCACGTTTTTTGAAGCTTTTTACTTCAAAGAAATGTTAAAGTTTAAGAAAGAGCAAAATAATTTGATATAAAAATCTAGAATAACCCATGGGTGTATTTTTTTTAATTTTATTAACATTAATTTTTTATTTTACATTTATTATGTAAATTCTATTGGATGCAAATATTATAAGCAAAACAATTATTAGAATTTTAATATTATTAAATTTTATATATATATATATATATATATATATATATATATATATATATATATATATTATTAATTATATATTAAATACATATTTATCAATTTACATAGTAAAAAAAAACAGTTTTTTTTTATTTATACTTTTAAAAACTCAATTTTTCAAAACTCAAAACGCTCTTGCAACAGCTCAATTTAACAAATCTACGTCATAAAAGTTAAATTTAACCGCTATTAAAACCGTGAAAAGTTTCAGCAAAACTGTCACATTTTCATCCCATCATCCCTATTCCCGAAAAATCACCGTACAAATCGGGACGGTTAATCGAAAAGCGGAAAATTCGCGCTTTCACATTTTTCCGCACACGCATTTAATACATCGTCTGTACACTTGCGAGCTTTTCATCCGCGTTAAAAGCGAAAGCTTTTTATTTTATTTTTCACCGTCCGTTTAAATTTACATACGCACAACATACGAATATATAAAAATATGTATGAATTTCGTTCAAAAGTATCGCATATCCGGTTCACTCTATAAAACGAACAATTTTTTTTCATTGCATTCAAAAACGTTTTTTTTTTATGTCAAATTAACCCGCATTTTTAAATTATTCATGTCCGGCACAATGAAAACTTTTATTGCTATATCGCATAAAAATGCCACATTCAGAAAAAAAACGTGTTATAAAGGTTTCAATTTCGGTGTTAATTTTCATACATTTTTTGTATCTATTTTCTTATTAATAATAAAATGAAAATATTCTATGCACTTGTTTTATACATAATAAATTTCAAATTTTAAATTATTATTTATTTTTCAATAATAATATTTATATTAAAAATTTAAATTATGTTTTATATTAAATTGATAAAATAATATCATAAAAAAATATAATATAATATATAAATAAAGCTAAAAAAAATCAAAGTGTGTTGAAACTAATTGAATGTCAAAAGATATATAAATTTAACATACATGTAAAAAAAATGTAATAATTATTATTTAAGTGATTCATAATGTATGCGTGATTAATTAGTAAATAATTGATAAAAATCGTGAAAAACAATTTGTAATTTTACGATAACAATTTACGATTATGTAATTTGCACGCAAGTTTTTTTTCTGTAATGTTGAATAAATATATTTTTTTTAATTTTATAATGTAATCTTTATTATTAATATTAAATGGAGGTTGCGGTTTCAACCAACTTGACATAAATATAATTATTTTTTTTTCTAATTTAGAAAATCATTTTGTTAGAAATTCATATATAAAAGTATTTCAATGAAAACTAATAACTGAAGTCACTGATTTATTTTTATTATTGTTGTTTAGCGTTTCTCAAATGTTTTCAATGCAAAATATATATTTTTTAAAATATTTATTTTAATTTATTAATAACAAATTATCGTGAAAATTACGTCATTAACGCACACACGAATTTTCACACACAATATTTTATAATATAAACGGAAACCCTAATATAATGGTATTCGTCGTTTATATAAATGGCCCTATTTTTTTTTCTCTTACGAACTAGAAAAGCTCCGTTTTTTTTCTCAAAAAAAAATATCGAAAATAAGGCATTCTTTTTTTTTCTCTCCCCTTGTATATCGCAAAAGAAAGAAAATATTTGCGCGATTTAGATAAAAGAAGGCGAACATTTTTATAAGAAAATCTTCTTTAAAAAAAAGCACGTATTTCTATATTGCAAAATTTGTAAAGGTATATTCGCCAATTTTCCTAAACTTACACGTACACATGTTGCGTGTCTAAAAATGATTTATTATATATGTAAAATATACAATATTTTTTTCTTTTATAAATAATAATGTATATATTTATATACATTTAAATCAGAAACTAATCTAGTTTTTGCAAAACCTATTCTTTTATTCGAAAATAGATTATATTATTAAATATATATATAAAAAATCAAATAATTATATATTATTTTCGCTACAAAATATTTCGAATAAGATTGTATTTCATTATATAAATATGTATTAAATCAAAACTTATTTTGTATACAGAAGAGTTAATTTATTTCATTAATATTACAAACGTAATTCCTGATTTTTAGATGATATATTAATTTCAAAAATAATATTTTTCATATATATATATATATATATATATATATATAAATTATATAACGTTATTCCAGAAATATCTAAAATAACGAAATATATCGGTCACACTTGGGAAATTGAAGTAAATTTAAATTACAACTTACAGACCCGCAATAATATAATGAAAAAAAAAGACGCTAAAAAGTATATTTTATATGAAAATAAATTTTAAGCACGTATTTTGACAAACCGTTTTCACTTTTACTTTGTACGAAACGAAACACTCATTTGGCGTCTTTCTTTCGACATTGTTTCGTAACTTTGACAATTTAGTCCATCCAGTAGCATCCGAAGGTACCCTTTCTAAGGGTCTATACCATCTTTGGAATACCAATTTAAAACCAAGTAAGCCCAATGAGGACCGTCTAATCCCGTCACGCGCCCTTTATAATACCCTTCGTGTCTTTCGGTCACGGTTATCACATCTATCTTATTAATCTAAGATTTGAACCGATATTTTCTTTACAAAAAAAATATTTTTTTATTTTTTAAATGTTTATTATATTTATATATAATTTATAATTAATTATATGTATTAAATAAATTGAAGAATACGATTTATTTTTAATCAAAGCGAAATATCCGTCAAATCGAATCGACCCTATTTTTGGGGTCACGAACAAGCAAAATGACATTATCCGTGATCTGAACCATTAGTATATTTTATGAAATTAAATGAAAAAATATATACAACCTGACGTATAACCTGCGACAAGAGAAAAACATGCGGAAAATTCGAAACGTATTTTTCATCATTGGCTAACGTCAGAGTGTTTTTCTCGTTTCGAACGTGAAAATACGTTCGATAGTGGAAAATTCGGTTATGCGCGAGTACGGTTTAATGTAAATATTCACGTACGTTTATGTACATAATGTGCACAAAGGAATATCAACTATTCATACATATATAATTATGTACTAACCACACATTGCTTTGTGAATTTTGCGACGAATTCCGTGTTAACAATATCTTATCTTTCGGTTCGATTCGGTAAACTCAAATAACTCTCGGTTCATGTTTTATGTATCGCGTTATAACTTAACTGTTTCGAATCATTTTCAACCAACTATTACAACTATAGAATTTAACGTTCTATCAAAACTGATTTATATATACATATATTGCAATACGTTAAAATTATAATGTATATATATATATATATATATATATATATATATATATATATATATATATATATTTATTATATAGCATTAAAAAGATCCAATTTCGTAACGATGACACAATGTTACGAATAATATAATGAGTTAAGCCTTTCGAAATAAGTACCACATGTGTCTTTTGCAAATTAATATGAACAAAATTAAGACTATATATGTTTAAATGTGTTATCGAGAACTTTTATTTTTATATAAAAAAATATATTTTACTTGAAAATATATATTTGATAGAAATGTTTTAAAATCTGAGAATGAAATCGAGTTTTGAAATTTTATATTAAAATAAATACACACACACACACACACACACATATATATATATATATATATATATATATATATATATATATATATATATATATGTGTGTGTGTGTATGTGTGTTTATACAAACATCAAATTTTCTGGTGTCAAAATCAGATGATTAAATCTTAACGATTTGTGGTTATGTAACAATTTAAACTAAACTATTTCATTTCAAAATGACCTCTATTTAATAATAAATACAGTATATTTACGAATATAATTTACGCTATATACAATCTATTTTTTTTTTTCGCACAAATAATATATATATATATATATATATATATATATATATTATTTTGAAATAATGAAAAAAATCTCGTTTTTATATTCGTCTGTGAGGAAAAAAAATTTACGACACTCTCGTGTGTCATTTAAGGCTTTTCTTTCACAGTTCAATACAATTTTCGGAAACGTATAAATTTTTATAGCAATAACAGCGGTGAGACTTTGTCGCATAAATTTCCGTTTATTACCGTTAGGTATCTTATTTATTTATTTATGAACCGTTTTTCTCATTCCACCGATTATTTTATTATATATATATATATATATATATATATATATATATATATATATATATATATATATATATATATATATATATATATAAATTATTAAATAATCGCAAACGAATAGCCCTTTTACGATTCAACTGTACAAATGTGCAAACTTTAAATTAGCATATTCTGCGCGCGATAAAATGAAATATCTCGGAAAATTTTCATATTATAAAAGTTTAAAATGGCGATAGCGAAATTAAATGGAAAACTAGTGCTCTTTTCACGTGCGATTTTCTTTTAAATATTCTGTTTTCTATTAACATATTTTCCGATTAAAAGTGAGATTATATAAAAATGAAACGATGTTTTATGTTTTGTATTTAATTATTTATTATATAATAATTCCCTGTTTCATTTGTATATATAAAAAAAAATACTTTCAATTATATAATAAAGAAATTCTTTTAATCAAAATTTATAATTAGGTCTTACATCATTTATTAATTTATAATATAATTATTAAATATTTAATTAAACAAATACTTTAAGATATTTAAAAAAAAACGCGGAATTCAATGATTCGATTATATATGAAAAAAAAATTAAATGAACGCTTCTAAATTTGTAAAGGAAGGCTTTGACCTAAAAAGGGTTCTTGCGTCATTGAATTAATTTTTAATTCAATCGAGATTTCATCCCTTATATTTAATACTAAATGTAAAAAAGTAAGCGTGAAAAATTCGATTAAGATCTAAACGAACAACGAAACATCTATAATTATAATATATGTTATTTTTTTTTTTTATTTATGAATATTAGTTTTAAAGCTGAATTATTTAAATGTTTCTTTTACGATTTGATGACTTAAGTTATAATCATACAAAATAGATTATATTATCAATATAACATGTAATTTTCACTGAATAAATGAACCGTGTTAATCGTGTTGTGAACATGCGACATTTGACATTTATTATTATAACCAAGTCATAATGGCAATTCAATTTATTATGGTAAATGATTGTGAAAATCAACATATTCACTGTTGATTATATGAAAAATCACGATAACACCAGAATTACAACAATAATTAATTGAAAAATTTAAAATAAATATTTCATCGAGATTTCGATGCGAAATAACAGACTTTTTCGCAATGTTTTTTTTTTTACTTAGAATGAAAACGAAGTGAAAAGTGAAAATAATCAAAATAAGCAAACATAGAAAGGTTTCTGGGTTGAAACGTTATATCGTTGATTGATTGATTGATTGATTCGTATATATCTTTTATATTCTTTTTAACGATAAAAAATGATAAAAGAGA
Organism: Leptonema lineaticorne; assembly: GCA_024500535.1. Lineage (NCBI taxonomy): Eukaryota > Metazoa > Arthropoda > Insecta > Trichoptera > Hydropsychidae > Leptonema > Leptonema lineaticorne. The sequence continues at coordinate 6,379,654 of JANIJI010000016.1, read as the reverse complement.
TGTCGGCAACGATACGAAATTTGCTATATCATCGTCATTTTTATATTATAAAAAAAATCTTTTAATCTACGTTGAAAAAGAATTCTGAAAAAGCTACAAATTTACAGATCTTTTTTTTTAAACATTATATATATAATATAATTATATATATGATTATGATTAAATTATTTCATATATTAATAAATATTTAGACGAAAAATTTTTTTATCTTTACAACAGGTCGTATATCAAAAATATAACATTAATCCTCTGATATATATTTTAATTATAAATGACGAATAGAAGCGAATATGGAGCTTGGAAAATCTGTATATATTCATTTTGGGTTATCTCGTATTATTTTTTTTTTATATTCACAAGTCTTTTTGGAATAAAATAGGAAAGAATAATCTTCATAGCATTATCGTGAAATTGATTTACGACGTTTTTACATGATTTACTCTTTCATACATATTTCGTAAAAATATATGCATAAACAGGCAGCTTTTATACTAGGCTTAACTTGATATGATATATTTAATATTTATTTACATAAACATTTAATAATTTTGATATATTATTTAATATTATAGTCTATATTCTAATGAAAAGTTTAGATTTTAAATAATTATTCATAAAATCATTTTCAAAATTTGTTGTATAGTAGTATATTATTTTAAGGCAACAATACTTTTTAATTAAAATATTGCTAATTATTTATTATATTAATAATACATTTCGCAATCCAATTATAATTAATAACGTTTACTTAGTTCAAAATCATTTAAAATACTTTATGAAAATTTCGTATCTCTTTCTGTGCACAAAAATAGACTGTTTCGAAAATGTTACTAATTCATTTAAAAAGTTTAATGCTTTACTCGGTCTTAATTTTACATCGAATAGCGACATAATAATTCACGGAAGAGCTATATAAATAATTGATAACTTTAATATTATTCATAATATCTCTATAAATTATACGATATAATCATAAAAATATATCTGAAAAATGCATATCTCTTTTATATTAATCGATAGAGCATTCACATGAAAATTTATAATAAATCGCATTTTCAATGACGCGAATATTTTATGATAATTCTCGCTATATAAATATTTGATTAATCGTTCGTTATATTAAACAAAAACGAGGATAGAAAAGCAAGTCATAATAATTAAATACATCAATAAGAAGTTCCATTAGCGTCGTTTCCACATTTTCCATTGTTGATTTTATTAACGTTACAAGTAAACGGTAACTATTTTTGATATTACAACCATTTTAACATATAATAATAATAATAATGTTAATGTCGATACTAAAAGGCGAAAACTGGGCACAGCCTTCGTTTTTTTTTTATTTTTTTTTACATAAAATAAACCCAGCGCGGATGTTGTAAATCGCTCTGAAACCATAGTAATTTTTCACTGGTTTCGAACATATTCGTTTATTTTAACTGGCGTTTAAAACTTACCAACGTGACGAAAAACACGTTGCTATGACTAAACGATAAGAAAAAAATAATAAAATAAACGTTGATTCTTATATTTATATATAATACAGTAATAAAAATATACACTTATATAAACTTATCCGGTCAATTGGATCGTTAATTAAAACCTGAAAGTCGTTAAGAATTGCATATATAGGCTATTTTAACGATAGCATTTAACGTTAACGACGTTCTCGCATTTACAAGGAACTAATTAATGGTGAATCAATTCGAATTGATTGAAACTTTACGTAAATTTGTTTTTTTTTTTTTTTTTTAGTATATTCACGCAACACTTCCGTTGTTTTTTTACATTTTAATTAAAAAATAAAATAAAATTAAGCGTAGATTACGCAGACATCGGATTAGGTTAATTAGCGTGATCAAAGAGTTAACTTCGATGTAAGATGTCGTACCCGAGTTTAATTTGTTCTTTGCCGTTGAAAACTTTTGATGAAGCCTTCGTGCGTCAATAAATTTCCGTTTCTCACTGATGAAAATGCGAGATGGTGAAGAGATGAAAAAAAAATGTGCAAATTTAATATAGCGTAAAACGAATTTAATAATTTGTTCTCATTGTATCACAGAGTTCGTTGCGAATTTTTCTACTTTACCATATAATATAAATTTATATCAGTACAATTTTATAAATATTACAATTTGATATATAAGAAATAATTTATATTATAATATAATACACATCGGTATAAAATAGAATAACTAGAATAGTATATAAGAATTAGAATGATAATGGATGGCTTTCATGAATTCTTTTCAAGCACTTTCATTTCAAGTGTTTCAGAACTATTCACAACCACCCGTTCAAATTCTTTAATATGTATGTTACTTGTATAAGTTGAACTTTTCCTCGAGCACAATTCTATTGAATTTCAGTTTTGTACTATTTTCCTTCTGGAGTCGAATATTGCCTTCTCTGATCCGTAACTTTATACGACGTACAACATTGATTTTGAAAGATTTTAATCGATTCATGCTTAAATATAAATAATCGACATATATATTAAAAATATAAAATAATCTTTTTTTATTTTTAAACGCATTTATATATCTAATATAATTTTTATGTTTTAACCGATTTAACTTATAAGTCAGTTTAAAAAGAATAATTAAAATTTCTAAAATCGCTTTATATACATTATTACTGCAAATAATATATAGTTTTGTTTAGAATTTAATTTAAAACGCAATGATAAAACTTTTAAAATGAATTAAAACTAATCTAGTAAAATTTTAAAGCGTGTGCCGATTTTTTTATATTAATTCAAAAAAAAAATCTTTTTTCTTAATGAAATTTAACAAAACTTTAATATCAACATAATCACTAAAAAGCATTAAAACTAAATATATAATTAAATTCAATTCTTTTTACATTATTATTTTAATATTAAAAATTATTCAAAAATATTGAATGGATATATTTAATTATTAATAATTTTCAAAGAAAAAAATATCAAAATAGTTTGCGCTGTACAATTTTATATAATACGGAGTAAATTAGTTTTCCAAAATTCAATTATCGCATAAAACGAAATTATAATTAAGAAAATTTCTTCGTAAATTTATTTATTATCGAAAATTAAATTCAAATTAATAAATATCAATATACTTAGCTTTCGAGCATTATATCAGTCAAGGATTTAAATCATATTTACCATTACAAAAAAAATAAATTTCTATCCTTGGTTATTTTTTTATTTATTTATTTTTTGTGTGCGTGTGTGATGGGGGGAGGAGGGGCGTTAAGGCAATGTTTAACGTTGAAAAGCGACCGGTTTCTAAATCGATTCGCGAAAATATCCGGACATCGTTAAATTGCGGCATTGAATTATACCGCATTTGCTATAAATATCGAAGGATATTGGTCGGAAAATTCTTCGGCGTCAATAATTGCCAGAACAGAACATAGCACAGCAACCGACCAAGTAGAAATATAGCCATCGTCGAGTAAGTACAGCTATATATATATATATATATATATATATATATATATATATATATATATATATATAAATCGATATATAGCCGCGTGTCTTTTATGTATCCTGTCCAAAGTATTTTTTTTATATATATATACATATTATTATTATTATATTTTCAATATATATATAATAGCTTTGAGAAAATTTCGCGTGCAAAATAAAATACGTATACAATCGAAGACTAAACGGAGTCGTTAAAAACGAATTTAACGATCGCCGTCGGCGCTTTCGCGGAGCTTTTATCTCGTAAACGTCAACCTGATGTGTGTGTGTATATATATATATATATATATATATATATATATATATATATATATATATATATATATATATATATATATATATATATATATATATATATATATAAATATATGTTCGTGTGCGAATTGTCATGTAAGACGCAAGGAAAATTCGCGTAAATGACTTAAATTTTTCATCGAGTGAAAGTTTGAGTTGAATTTATGTTATACATAAAGAGTCGGTGGAAAATCTAAAAGTAAACATCGCACCGAGCGATGATAAAAAGTCCAACTGGTGATTTTTATTTTTTTTTTGTAGCGATATAAATATATATATATATATATATATATATATATATATATATATATATATATATATATATATATATATATAAAGAAAATTTTATTTGAAATATATATATTATTTTCTGTTATAACTATTTAAGAAATCCAAAACGATTTCAAATAAATGTTCTTGTAAATATTTGTAATACTCCAAAAATTTTATAAATTTAATAAATAGGAAGGGCAAATGTAACAAAAATTCTGTTACCAAATGTGAACATTATTTAAAAAATGAATTATTTTCATTTTCATTACCTCTAATGAAGGAAAAAATGTTTATTTTATTTTATTAATAAATTCTCAATGAATGTAAGTAAACTTATTTATGTGTTATTTTAAGAAAGATCACGTGAAAATTTCATTTCTAATAATATATTATATAAAAGAAATTTTTTTGATTGCGATTCTCATTTTTTTCACACACATAAATATTTCAACGATGAGAATTTATATACTATATAAAAATATAAATCAGCAACGAATAAAATAAACATAAATAATCATATGAAATGAAAATATACAAGATATTTTTAATAAAACAATATAACATTATGATATACGGAGTTCGATTAATAATTATAATTTTTAAAGTTTGTATATTTATTATAAAAATAAGAAGAGTATAAAATTAGCAATATTTAACGACATCTAATTTTATCTATAGATAGATACACTTTAATAAAAAAAAAGAAGATATAACCGTATTTATAATTAATCTTAATAAATAACAAATAATCTCACATTGTTTTTCGTTTTAACACTCTTTTATTTATGACCGGTTTTTTATTGCATCGTTTACGCTTTGATCGTTTTGAAATTGCCGGTTTTTCTGAATTCCTCAAAATAACAAAAAAAAAAACAAAAAAATAATACGAACGAGGAAAAGTGGTAGGGGGAGCTTTATATCACTGGCGTTTCTCAAACTTTCGTTCTCTCACTAAATCAGGCGAATTAAAGCAAACGCTAGAGTTTTCAAGTTTCTGGCGAAAATTCGATTTATGACTGTTACATATTTTATGCGAAATATTCTTACGCAAAAAGGTGATATATTCGATATTTTATTTCTTTTCAGCTCCCCCCTCATATATATATATATATATATATATATATATATATATATATATATACACAATTTTATGACAAAACCAATATATATTTTTATTTATTTTTTTCCTCCCCGAAATTGTTTCATAAAATAAACTTGAAATGGATTTTTTTACCCGCGTGAACTATAAAATCGCACAATTGGAAAAATAACGACGCCCAAAAGCTTTTATCAATTTATCTAAAAAAAAAAGTGTAACATTGAGCTTTAAAACGGCGATTTTTAAAGTGGTTAATATTACCCATTGGGATAAAAATTGATAAAATTGAAATGCATTAAATGGAAATGGAAAAGTAATGAAAGTTTTTGATATATAATACATTTATATACAATATTTTATGTAAAATATTGTATTAAACAGAAAAGAATATAATTTATATAGAAACATTGTCTCTATTTTATAGTTAGCTAAAATATTTTATGTTAATTAATACATTTATATTAGTTAAATTTCTAAAATAAAATATATATATATATATATATATATATATATATATATATATATATGTCATGGAAATAGAGCATTAAATATATTGGTTCATATGCTTTCATCCTTTTTTTATAAAACCAATATGCGTTATTATTCTAGAAATTGTTTACATAATATTTCTCGGTCAACTTAACATATAGTTGGAGAAGCACTGGACCGTGTAAACTCTTTATCGTTTTCGGTAGGGTAACAGTAATTCCTTTTTCGTATGCTGTTATTGAAAAAATATGAAGATTAAACCAACCAGACCTTTGAATGTACAAACGAGCTTTTTGAATATAAACGACCACTCTAAATAAGTTTCACTATTGGGTAATGCAGCATAATGTTGTATGTTGCGGAAAATATGTGCGATGATGCTACGTATGAAAATACCGGAGCTTTTCAAATATTCGTATATACAAATATGAATATTTTTCGTGATATTCAAGATGTGAATAATAGCATAAAATATATTTTATATCTAATACATGTCAAAAATATATTTTTAAAAATGAATTTTACTTTGTTATATGATATTTTTGAATACAACATAATATTTTAAATATTTCAAAATATTATATAATATATGATAGACTACAACGAATATAGTTAATTCTAAAATATATATTTTAGAATATTACTGTATATAAATAAGATAGATTATATCTGTAAACGACGTAATTATAAGTTTAACTAACTAATCTGTAACTCATTTCTAAGTCTGAAAACTACTTTAATTAGTTCTAGTTTTAGGAAGAAAACATAGTTGTTCTCTATTGATCGAACGTCTTTTTTTCAGATGATTTTTCAAACCCTTTCATTATATAATAGCAAATCAATATAATAAATAGTCAACATAAATATAATTTTTGAATAAAATTGATGATATTTCTTAACGAGTTGTAATATAAATAATTTTGTTTAAAAAATCATTAATATAAAGAAGAAATCTCTTTTTAATAGGCATTTGATTAATAGCTTTAAGTTTTTACATATAGAATTCAATAATATTACTTAATTGAGCTTTAAAATAATTTTAACATTCAGTATTTATGTTGCTATCGATTTATATAATTAATTTAAAAAGTATTTATAATTTAATTTGTAGTAAAATTAATATAAATTCAGAATTTTTTTCGGAAATATTCCTATGATTTTTCAATGTGACACAGCTGAAATAAGTGAAGAAGTAGGGCGTTTCCAAAAAAAAAATGAGTTACGTGACTGAAAAAAATTTCGTCCTTGCAGGATTTCACGCTCATAAATCAAACCTGCAAAAGCACTAATCCAGCGATTTTCCAACGTTTGCAATTTTTCCAAAATCGAGAAAAGAAAACGCGCATCGCTACCGTTATTATTATTTACATATATATATATATATTATATATATATATATATATATATTTCTCTATTTCAATTCTTATGCGAAGCAATTTACAATAATCGCGTTTCATTGAAAAATTACTGGCACGTGAGGAAATCCATTTTTTTTTCGTGAAAATCTTCGTCCTATTTATTTTTTTCATTTCGATAGGGTGAAAAATGGTTCTGATTTGTTTTCGCATGAAAAGCGTTTTGTCGTTTATAACGGTCAAAAATAACGAACGATGCATGAACACACAAATACAATATACGAAATTCGTATGTCCACATATATCATAGATTCTTAAACTTTTTTTTATTTATGCTTGATTATAATATGTGCTAAAGTGCCAAATAATGTGTAAGAAATCATTTATAATACAGAAAAAACAAATAAATAAAAATTCATACATAGATTTTGTAAATCAGGTGACTAATATTTTTTGACACAAACATCTAGATTGTTAAATGTTAGAATGTTAATTTATATAGATTTAAAAGAAAAACAAAATAAACCTGTAATATTTTTAATATATTTTTTTTTAAATGTTCAACTTTGAGAATCACCGACATTTACAAGTAATTTAACATTTTCGGTGTACTCAGAATATTACAATCCAAATATAAATCATTTATTACTATTTTTTATACGAAAAGTTCATTTCCATGGCATTTATTTAAATGTTATGATTGATTAAAAGTACTAAATATAATCCTATGTATTAAATATATATATATATATATATATATATATATATATATATAATATAATGATGTACAATATAATAAAAATGATGTATTAAAATATAATAATATATTTTAAAAAACTTCAGTAGTCACCTGGAAATTTATTATAAAATTTTATAAAAAATAATCTAGATAAAGATAATATTAAAAATATCTTCAAACGTAAAATACAAAACGAAATATAGCCTATTCAACTTTGATCTAGATAGATTGGAGGCATTTAAAGACATTCGACTTCACATACATCGACTAAAATATATGTATATATTGCTAAAATTGATATAAAAAAGCAAAGACGTCATCTTTTACATTAAATTTACTTTAAAAGATGATATTAATTTTCCAAAGTTGGAAAATTGATTTTACTTTTCTGCACGAATCGTATATATTTTAGGATTTTTAGTCCCGTTTTCCAAGAATTTCTTTCCGCTCTCTGCAAACATATATAATATATATATATATATATATATATATATATATATATATATATATATATATATATATATATATATAACATGTAGAATATTTTTTGGTGGTAGAAAAAGGACAATCTTTTTCTTGTTACGTTGCCTCACGTGTCCTTTTTGAGTGTAACGAAAAAATATATAGCGTAGTCGAAGGGAAGGACCTTTCGGAAGTCCCTTGTATTGATGTATTGCAAAATAAATAAAAAAAATTTCGAGATGTCCTTACATAGAACAGCCAACGTCCAAAGTTTACGTATATATTTGTGCCGAATATAAACAGCGATCGAAACATTTCTAAATTAAAAATATCTTTCTATAAGGGTACGTTACCATTTTTAACGTTGATATCTTGACAGCAAAATTGTGTATTTTCAAAATGAAATTTTACTTTTGATTTTTATATTTTGAAATATATTCTATATTAATATAAATCTTAAAAATTGCGTTTTGTTCGAGATATGTCAACGATGGTAATTTTAACTTATAATATAAAAGATAAACATTTAATACTCGTATAACTATCTTATCATAATCAACAAATATCAATATCTAAACTCAAAATCAACCGCACGTTATATATAATCTTTTATTTTAACTGCCTTCTCATATCTAAAGGTCGATGACCATAGAAAAACTGTGAACCCTTTTTGAACCACTCGTGTAGATTAAGGAGCCAGAATTTTCTTTCTTTGCAAGGACTACGTAAACTAAACACTTTTCTTTTTATCATCAAACGGAGATATATAGATGTTTGAAAGATTTTTAAATAATGTGATATAAATTTGTTTTTTTTTTCAATAATACAATTAAAATTAATAATACGATCACAGAAAAATCTACTTTTAATTGTATTCAAATCAGAACCTTAGATATTTAGTCACAACCATATATATTATTTCATCTAAATTTACGATTAAATTGTGAAATTTGACGAGCTAATATTAACTTATTATACGGAAATCACAATTATTTATCTGATGAAACAATTCAAGTGAACATCAACATGACAATTGAATAATTTCTACATGTGACATGAAACTTTTAACGAACAAAAACATTTTCAGAAACACATTTACCGATAAGAAATCAACGTATATCGGATAATGTTGCTGTGCTTGAAAAGCGTGTGTGTTTAAAAGAAAAAAAATGTCTGTTTGAGAAGACTTCACATTTTATTTACACATATATAATATATATATATATACTATATAATATGTATTATCGACAATCTAAAAGGCATTATGGGGTCCGAATCGAGTTCAACGATCTATCAAAGCGATTGTAATTCAAAAGATAGTCGAGTCAAAGTTATGATTTTGGCTATAAAATTCTAAGATATGCTATATATTATATAGATAGAATAGATTTGAGGGTTTGTACAAAATTGTTAAAATCAACATGGTAACTATTTAGAAATCCTTAGAGAACGTTGTTGTTATTTTGAAGTAGTTTATAACTTTATATCGAATTATTTATTTAAATTGTTTTTACATAATTTTTAATTCAATATACATTTTATTTATATTTTTTATTGTATATATATATATATATATATATATATATATATATATATATATATATATATATGTGATTTTTATATGTTGAAATTATTTATGGAAATCACGATTTATATGGTTTGTATTTTGTCAAGCTTTTACGACCTCTTTCAAATTCAAAAAGCATTTTTTAACCGAAGAACTAAAAAAAAGGTCCAACATGGAGTACGTTTCAAAACAAAAATTCGATCGCATATAAAGAAGACATAAATAATATAAAAGTTTTCCATCTCCACAATAGATTTTTAATTTCACAAATAAATAAAACTAGACTATTTTGTTATTCTGTTGAACGATTTGTAGAGAAAATATACAATAGAATAACGGGAAAGAGTTATAGAGAGAATAAAGATCCTTTGTCTTTACTTATCGTGACTTATGAACCGACCTGTATAATCATATATAAATAAACAATAGCATACGTTATTATTGAGCCAACATCGTCTCTCATATCTATTGTTTTTCTATTTAATTCCTATTTTATTGTTTTTTAGAAATTTATATAAATTATCATGTCAAATTCACACTAAAATTTGCGTCGATCACGATGCGGTTTCGGCATAAATTAAAAGACTTCACATTCAAAATTACACTCTACTTTCAAAATGGCCGCCATTAATCGTCGCCATATATATATATATATATATATATATATATATATATATATATATATATATATATATAAATAAATTTATTCGAAAATAGCGATATTTTCAGCGCCATTCGGTCTCGCTAAAAAAATAGAAAAAAAAATGTTTTCTTTAATGTGGTAATTTATTTCATTATCTTATCTTTATACAAAGGCGACAAATTTCTTAATGAATATGTCAATGCATTCCAGATATATAAATGCAATTTAACCAACTATCAATCTATTCCTTCAAATTTTAGTATCTAATTTGTGCGTATTTTTTCATTTTCAAAATTTCCTGACATATATAACGTGCTATTTATTTGCATGTGCTACATTTAGAAGGGCTTCATTCATGTGCTACATTCAGATATAATGACCTAAATTACTAGCAAGATCAAGTTACTCAATTCCATTCTAGTTTTGCAATTCTCAGAGCTGTGCTTACGTTAGACTTTATATTATATATATATGCGGTTACCATAGAGGATAATAGTAGTAAGCAATTCCTTAGATATTTGATATCTATATATAAATATTTACTTCGTAAAATTAGTTAAAATGTAGAAAAAAATGAAAATGTGTTGAGCACCATAGTTAGTAATTCACTTTTTAAAGTTGACTTTTTTTTTAACTAAACGCTTTATCCTCAAACTTTTTAATGAGAAATTCAACATGTCAGTATAAAAAGTACGCTAATTTAATTAAAATTTATATATATATATATATAGATGATATTTAACGTCAGTTAAAATGTTATTAGTGATGAGTATATTTTCGCCATGGGAGATGAAATTTTTTAATGAAATTATATGACTAATTTTAAATTATTATAATTTAAAAATTTATAGATCAATTTTTTTTCAATCGATGTTTAGTCAATATAATCTTTTAAATAATAAATTTTATTCTTTAAAAAAATATTTTTATGCAAAAATAATATTGAATTCTATAAAAAATAAATTATTGTGTCTAAAGTAATATAAAAATATATTTATTTTTATCATAAATATATACTTGAATTGTTATTAATAATGAATATTTTTTACATCTGTTTCAGACGTATTTCAACGTTTTAAAATAAATAAATGATAGTTCAACATGCATTGGTTACGAAACGGCGACAATGTATCGTCCGACGGTTACGACGACGAGCACACATTATTTTCAGAGGAACTCCTGAAAAACGACACGTTTTCACGCCGATTTCACGTTCCTATGAAAAATAACGGCACAGCTTTCAGCAAGGATCCAGATGATGAAATATTGGACGAGTATATATTCGACAGAACAGACGTCAGAGCCATATTCATCACATTATATACGATTGTATTTTGCTGTTGTTTTTTCGGTAAGTTTTCCTTATATATGTATATATATATATATATGTTTTTTTTAATAAAACTAGTACTTTTATAAGTGAATTTTTAAATAAAATGGACGATCGCTAACTTTATCATAGTGAAAAGGCGACGAAAGTAATTTTCGCGTATAAAAGTAAAATTTCCCATATTTTACGATAAAAAACTTTGTGAATAAATTCCAACAAAGTTGTTCCTAATAAAAAAAAAACTACACATTATAAGTTTTTAGTAAAACTGCTGTTATATAAAAAATAATTATATTAAATATTTGAATATATTAGAAATGGTATTTTATAATAAAATGCTAAATTCAGAAGCACAAAAATATTGAGAAATTTTCAAGAAATTTCAATGTTAGTAGAAAACTGCATTAATTAAACATTTTTGAGACCTTATTTAAAGACATACTTTTATAAGAGAAAGATGAATAAAAAAATATATTATATTATAAAATCATTTTATTACAAATATTTATGTTGAAGAGATGAAAATCGTTATATATATACATATTAAATTTTCGCACTTGCACAGTTAATTAAACATTCATATCGCATTCCTATTTCCAAACTCATCCTAGAGATCGTATTTATATTTCACTCAAATTTCGCGTTAATTCTTCTAAGAAAAAACGAAAAATAAATAAATTAACACGCCCCCCCCCCACGTAATGCGACCGAAAAAAAAATCGTATATAAATAAGACTTTTCATAAGATCGTTTTCTTTATTTGCACGAATAAAATAAACTAACCTCGACCGGAAAATTTGTGTCGATTCAAAATGAAACGATATCTGATTAAAGTGACGCGAATTAAGTCTTTCAAATAGAAAAAAAAAATATATAAAAACGACTCCCACGTTTTCATTAAGTCAATTGAGAAAAAGAAATATTCCATTAATTAGCCCCGTTTCTGCCTTTATTCTATTTTCTTACTGCCGTTGCGTTTCTTTTCATGGAATCTTTTGGCGTTTAATTTAACTAGACGGTTATTTTTTTTTGTCGATATCGATACACGTGTAAATAAGTGACCTAAATTAAAGAACAAATAAATATATAATTATGTTTATAACATATATTTATGTGTGTTCTTGTTGCAATCGACATTTTCAATTTATTCAAAATTTAAGGCATTAAACTCAAATAAATTTTAAATCGAAATTGTTAAATTATATATTGAAAAATAATATTATATATGTATATATTACACAATAGTCTCTTATTTCAAACACATTTTTTTAATTTCTCCTGAAAATACGATATTCAAAATTTTCATCCTACATTAGAATTTTGCGTTTTTTTTTCGCTGTAAAATATTTTAATATATATATATACCATACACGTTCATATTTTTGAATAAAATACAAAAGTAAGCAAAATTACAATTTTTTCATATGCTTCTGAAGAAAAAATTAAATCTTTTCATAATAATGAAAATTGAAACATGTTATTTCAAGTATAAATTATATTAGGTTGTTTTCATTATTTTTGATTATAACGATTTCAACAGAATAATATCGACATCTTTATTAAAACGTTTTTGAATATTAATTATTTTTTATTTGTCAACTAATTAATTTTAAAAATAGATTCGCAATTTTCATGTTATTCTTAGTTAAATTCAAACGATTTTCAATATTAAATTATTTCACTATGATTGAGTATAAATTAAATTTAACATAAATACCGTTATATAACATAAATAATATAAAAAAATATTATATTATTTCAGATCTATTTCTCTTTATGATGTAAATATTTTTAATTACTCTTTATCAAAAATAAATGTTAGAAAACAATTTAAAATTATTTATAAATTATTAAATCAAATTTATTTATGTAAAGAGTAAAATAAAAATCGACTTTTCTATTACGAAAATGTGTCAGTATATAAAAAAAAACATACAAAAAGTTACTAGATCTTTTTGAAGTGCGAAAATGTTTGTGTTTCAGCATCCATTGTATAAATATGTGTCGTAAATCAGTGCTTCCACGACTTTTCACAACTGTCAAAAAAACACACTGACGAAAAATAAAGGACGCGATGTTTGTTAGAAAGTTTAATTTTCGGGAAAAAGAATAAAAGCGATGCGAAAATTCCGAATTCGCACTCACTTATATACGATTGTAGAAGTATAGTGGGTTCTCGTTTGTTTCTTTATATTTTTTTAACATAGAGATTATATTAGAATATTTTTAAATATCGTAGAAATGAAGCGTACTCCTATTATATTGGTTTTTCTATCGTAATCCTAAATATTTCAAGTTAATTCGTGTCCAAAATGTAAAAGAGATGACCCGAATTCCTTTTATCCTTTCGTCGATTAAAATACTGAACCGAATATTGTTTACAATTTAAGCTCGGCAGATTAAATCGATAGAGCTTTTTCCATATGGCGAAAACTTTTGCGTTTCTGTCGACTAGATAAAAGTTAACTCATTCATGTTTCGTTCTATTTTCACAGGTAATTTACTGGTTATTCTGGTCGTGACTTTGTCTAGAAGGTTAAGATCAATCACTAACTTTTTTCTGGCTAATTTGGCATTGGCCGATCTGTGTGTTGGCCTTTTTTGTGTATTCCAGAATCTATCTCTCTACTTGATACCCAGGTAAGAAATTGATAAACTTTGTTCATTTTGTATGATATAATAGAAAGTTTATTTATATACATAATATATATATAAATATATATACAGTAATGTCCTCGACTTTTGTAGACTAAATTTAATTCATTCCAGTTAAAAGTTTATAATTCGAAAAGTTGGTATCTCGAATCTCAGTTTCCATTATATTACATAAAAAAAATAAATACAGTATTTTGCTGTACATTTTTTTTCAATATACTATCCTGTAATTGTATAAATAAGAAATGTAATATATGAAATTAATAAAAAAATCTCTATATTGAGTTCGAATTTATGGACTTAAATAAAATGAAGGAAAAGTTTTTATATTAAAAAAAAAACATATGTAATTGAACTATAAAAAAAGTATATATACAAAATTTATTCAATATAATCGCACTAAAATAAATAAAAGTTTTAATATTGAAAAGTTTGTAATTTTAGAAATCCATATTTATCAAATTAAGAAAATTCAACATAAAAAATTTTAATTATATTATTTTATAAAAAAACATTTAATTTAAAATATACTTCATGATACTGATTTATTTATGATTTTATGTTACACTGAAAAAAACCTTGAATTTCTATAAATTTTATACAATAAATCTGACTATTTAATTTAAAATACATTTGAAATAGATAAAAGTGAATCTTTAGATTAAATATTAATAGAAAAATTTTATGAATATAAAAATATAAACTGTAATAAAAAAAACATCTTAACGACTGCATTTAAGCGTGCTTTTTTCAATTTGTTATCAACATATTTTTATAATTAAAGTTTTGATAAAACAAATACATTACTATTCTTAATTACATAATATATACGAGTTATAATCATTAGACTATCTTAGATGTCGTTTCACAATATATAATTTCATAGCTCTAACTCAATATTGGTAATCCTTAACTAGAATATTGTATAATGTCACCGGAAAATTCGATTTAATAATTAGACATGTGTAATAACTAAGTAGATGAGACATTTGCACATATAATATTTAGTAAATTTAATACTAGATATACATAGTTATAGTTTATTAAAGTTAAAAAAAAATACTAAAAGTCAGTTTGTAGAAATAATGGACGGAAAATATGTTAACTTCAAGAGTTTCCGCTCCGGAAAAGAGACTTATTAATTTTATTACTTATATAAATGAACGTGTTAATTATGAATCCAGTTCTACGTATAATTTATATTAGAGCAAAATCATAAATTATAATGAATAAAAAAAAAGATTTATATATTTAGATTATTTTTTTTTTACAGATTTAGATTATTTTTTTACGTCCATCGTTTTCATTCATTATTATTTTTACTCCTATATTTAGTATTATCTAAACACTTTCTCAATATGTTTCTTTTAAACGGAATTCTATTGAGTTTTGTACGTTTTAAATGTCAAATCCGGGTTTCTATTTTCGGACGTTTATATTGAGAAAAAGTTGTTTAATATATATATATATATATATATATATATATATATATATATATATATATATATATATACAATATTTTAAATCAATTCTTTCATTCTAAAAAAAAATATTTTTTCATGTCGCTAACAAATTTTCTAATTTCATACTTACCAATATAAATTATATATGGAGAATCTAATCCGGTAATATATTCACTGTGACCGTAGCCTCACACGTGCTGTTCTATTGATTTCTCGTCAAATCACCGTTCATTTGTCTTTCGGATAGTGTAGCGATATTTGGAACATTGGAAGCTTCGTTAAGTCAAAGATTTATATATCTAAAGTAAAACAACCCCGCAAATGTGTTTATTTTAGATATAAAGGCCGATCTTTCGAATTACCACTAATTGCAATGTAATTACGATAAACTCGTCAATAATAATGACAGTTCCTAAACAATATTGACAAGTTAAATGTAGTCGTAAAACTTACAACTGTACGAATTATGTTGTAAAAGGGTTTTATTATATACATATTATATATTTTATCTCATTGTTATTATATATAAATATAAAAAAAATATATTTCATTTTCTATAGAATAGATTCTTAATATTTATTATCATCAGATTTTTTAGAAAAAAATAATAATATTTATATGAATAGAAATATATATTTTCAATGAATTCTATATTATTATAATAAAAAGAATAATAAATTTAATTATTTTATATAACTCCAAATATTAAATTTATTTGTATAAGTCAAATAATAGTTTTTCTAAGAATATTATCAAAATAAAAGGAAAAAAATACCTTACAATTAAAATGATTAATTATTTAATCAAAATTTTCAATAGTTCTGTAAATAATATACTATTCATCTACTATAAAAATAGCCGATTAATAACGAGAAAATTACTGATTCAAATTTTGAACAATTTCTATTTATAAAAAAAAAACATTGTTCCACGCGAAATCTGATATAAAACACATTAATAAATCAAATTTTTGTTGACTACCCAATTTTGTAAAAAAAAATAAAAAAATAAAAATACATCCAGTCGCACAAAAGTTAAAACGATATCGATTTATTCATCCATATATATATATATATATATATATATATATATGTATTAGCTACAAATAAATATAAATCGTTAAAATAAAATAGACTAAAACGCTGTTTCGTATGTGTCTTTAAAGAATTTTCATTGCTTCGTAGTTGTTCGTAAAATTCAAAGACGCGAATAAGAAAACGAGAAAAACGAATTTCCATAAGACATATACGTTTTATAGAAGCGTTCTCTGAAAACGATTTATCGCACACTATTTAATATTTATTCATTTTCAGTTGGATATTCGGAGATTTTCTGTGTAAAATGTACCAATTTATACACTCTTTAAGCTACACGGCCTCCATATTCATATTGGTCGTAATATGTACTGAAAGATATTTCGCCATTATACATCCAATAACGTGCAAACAAATCTTGACTCGGAATAGATTGAGGGTGAGTTTTGAAATATAAATATAGAAAAAAAAAACCTCATCGAATATATTTAGAAATCTGTATGAATATTGAAATCAAATTTGATTTCATATACCATAGATATATCTGATTTATGAAATAATTTTTTGAGGTTTTTTTTTATTATTATTATTATCACGATTTATAATTGTTAATCGTGTTATAAATCGTTGTTTCTCAATTTACAGTTGGTGATTGTCGGTGTTTGGATAACGAGTGCGCTTTATAGTGCACCGAAATTCATATGGGTACAAACGATAACTAATGATTTAGGAAATGGCCAAAAAGAGACCATTTGTATCAATCATAGGAGAAAATATGACGCCGAATTATTCGATATGATCAATTTTGGCCTACTTTACGTTATACCGTTATGTGTGATGACTGTAAGTATATATATACATATATATTTTGCTATTTTATTATTCATAAATCATAATTATAAATACGTTTACTAGCCCAAAAGCTCGTTTATGCGCGTGTAAACTATGAGCTTTTAAATTTGAATATATATATATATGAAGAAAAAAATTATTCAATTTATTTTTTTGATAAAATTTTATTTATAATATTAGAGGAAGTCATTGGTTTTCATGTTAATATAAAATAAATTATTCATGTGTTAAATTATTTATGCTCGTATCAAATATAAAATTTGATTTTTGATATCAAATATAATAAAATATATTTAAATATGTATGATATATTATATGTAAATATATAAAGGTTAAATAAATTTAACGAAGGCAATTTTTAACCGTCGACACAATTATGAAAGGTTTTCTTTTTTTTTCATTTAAACCTTCGAACGGTGGAAGATTTTTTTACGATTCTTGACGCCGAATCGTAAAAACAACAAATGCTTTTTCTTTACAAAATTACTGTAAAAATATTTCCATTTCCACAATGTTTTTCTTCGAGTTTTAATCGAAGTTTTTTTTTTACGGTTCATTAGCATAGCAGCTAGTTTCATTTTTAATTTACATTTTTTTTTAACATATAAACATCACTGTATTAAGTAACGATAGATGACTTTTGATAGAATAGAAAATATTGATTTTTCTTACGCGTTTTATAATTATAGATGTGTATAAAAAATGGTCAACATGGCAAGTTTTAAAATTTGCTGATCGTATCAAAAAATTACAATTCCTAAATGTATACAAATATCATATGAAAAAGGGATATCGAAAAAAAAATATATAACTTTAATACATTTTATATAAGATCGTCCGATGATTTTTTCATATGTACTAAATCGAAAAAGGAACGAAATAATCGATGGAAATATCGTGAAAAGGTTTGAAACGTTTGAAAATTCTTAATCCGTTTACTAGGTGTACGTGATGCACGTTTATTTCTATCCAGAAGTCCTCGTAAAATCTTGGAATTTTTCCGAATAACCGACGTTCAAACGGAAAGCTTCTAGTATACAACTTTGTGTAATAAATACGTCGAGAGCTTTTCAGGAATCACGTACTTGTGAACATGTATTAAGATATTTTTCAGCTGAAAACTTGTTGCCTTAATAATTTTGTTTACATAATATTTTCTTTTAATTGCTTATTTAGAAGGAAATAAATACTTCAATTAATGAAATAAATGAGACTATAATCGTTATATTATTATACACATACTTTATTCAATAATCTTGAGTATACATTCCATTTTACAGATAAAAGATTTTGTGTTACTGTAAGTGTAAACGAGGAGATTAGATAAATGGTATTCTTTTAAAGGATCGAATTTTAGCGATCTCTTATAAAATTTTCCATTTTATTATTATTATATATTGAATGAAATAAATCAATGGAGTTTCATCTCATCGGAGATCTGAAGTGTTCTTTCAGATATTATGACGATGATTTATTTTCATTAATCACCTTTTATGTTTTAGAATATTTAACGAAAGATTCTTTTTCTATAATAAAAAATTAGTAAAATTTTGTACATTATCAATATACAATTATTATATAATTATATTTAACTAATTTTATTGGAAAAAATTGCATACGCTTAAAATAAATTTTAAATGTGAAATCATATTTAAGTGTTTATAATATTTTAAAACTCCGACACACGAATAATATTTATATAGGAAAATACTTGTTTTATGTACCCTAAAAAAAACATTTTTATGATAACATCGAGATAGGCTGAAGTTATTTTAACAATGCAAAAAAAATACGATGGAATTTCGTGTGCGATTTTCAGACAAAATGTATGCTCAAGCAAAAAAAAATTCAATATACAAATATTCCTCACAAAAAAAAAACAGTAAGAATATTTATTTAAAAAAAATATTTATAAAGTATTCTGCGAATTTTCTAGTTCAATAATTCAACTTACGACGAATATAGTGATTTTTTATATTTAAATTTATTATATTAATATTTATTAAAATATTAATTACTATTTTTTATAACTCGAAACATTACAAAGAACAATTATAAGGCATATTTGAAATGTAGCTCCGGTTATTTACATAACAATGGAGTTTTTGTATAAGATGTTGTGAACTTTTAAAGCCTTGTTTTTACTTTCGAAATATCAAAAGCGGAATATATTTTAATTTATATTTTACGACTTTCGAGCAGAACCATTCATTAAAATTCTCAAAACCTAGTTAATTATTTTTTATATATCTCTTGTTAATATTGATATATTTTTTTTAATAAATTCAAATAAAATTTTCTATTATATTAACTATGAAAAATATAGTATATCAATATTTTTTATTATACCTTTTATATATTTTTGATATATTTCATATTGTTTTCGAATAAAATATATATTCACGTATAAATTTATATTTAACGTATGTAATAAATTCGATTAAATTTCCGCAAAGTGTCAAGGGATGAAAAAAAAAATAACGCGAGCGATTTTTAATTTGATTTTTTTTCGGCTTGATTCCTTCTTTTTTGCGGGTTTTCGGAAAACATTTTCGATTAAAGGTAAACTTTGACCGGATTTGAGTATCCGGTTTTTTTTTTTTTTTGATTTTTTCGGCCGACAAAAAGTTATTCCCGATCTAAAAACGAGGTTTTCATACGGGGAAAAGGAAGAGAAACAGGAGTTTCCGTTTATAATATTATGCTAAACGCAGACGGCGGGATAAACTTTATTAATATGGTCCTCTGAAAGCAAATGTGTAAATATACACGATATAAGGGATTAGATACGAGTTTTGCATACTTTGATTTATATAATTTTGCTAAAACGAACAAAAAAATGTCGCAATTTATAACGTATGATTTTATCTATACAATGAAACAAAACAAAAAAAAATAGTAGTATATTATTTGAAATAGAATTTAATATTTAAATTTATCCTTGTGAATTGTGGTGATATTAATTATTTATATTGAATTTATGTGTAGAGGACGAATGTCAAATTGCAGGTTTAAAACACAGGATTAGGCACTTTAGAGTACATATTTATATAACACTTTTGTTAGCTTTCACTGTTTCGACCCTTGAAAGATTAGAATGCCCGCATAGGGTTGAACAGAATAACCCGGATTTTTTTTAAGTCGTTAAATATACGAGTTAGTTCGATAAATTTGCAAGTTTAAATAGAAAATTATCGCAATAGGGTTAATCTTATCGCGTCGTTGACATAACAGCATTCAAATGGTTATAATTCACGTACTTTATCTGTTTTATTATGTGAATGATAAGGGTTGAGGGATGAAAACGAGTGAAAGTTTTCACGATTCGACGGAAAATATGTGTCGCCGTTGCACTTTGAAAAACTTTAATCGTATTTATGATTCGATGCTAAAAAAACGTTGCAAAAATTTTGAACGATTTTCACGAGAGAAAATTAAGGTTTTCTTTTTTTATTATTATTTTTTTTAATTCAATGTGTGTATTTGTCGTGTGCGAATTTTCCGAGTTGTCGCAAACGAACATTGTTTCACAGTTAAATTTTAACTTAATTCAATTAAAACTTGTGCGGTGAAATTGAAAATTATGTCACAATGCGTTATTGTTTTACTTATTCAATGTGTTAATAATTATATGAAGCAATACATTTACGTGTAGTTTATAAAGTTATCAAATTTATTTAATCAGTTTATTAAATATTATATCACATATAAATTGATGTAAAAATATGTTATATATTAATGCTTAAATTATACTAAAAAAAAAAGTATTCATTTAAAAATTTGACATTCTAAAAAATTTTAAAAATATTTGTTAAGGAAATCAAAAATTCAATTATCGATTAAAATTGTAATTTATATAATAATTAATACAAATTATTAAACCTCACGTTCATTGTTATAAAATATTTTAAAATGATTATCTTTTATATGTTATTAAAATTAAAATTTTGAACGATATTAACATATTAAAAAAAAATTACCGATATACATAAAGGTTTTTATTTTGAATGTTGTAAACAACTTTAACTTTATATTTTCTCAATGTTTATTTATGTTTTGGGAAAATATTATATATTTATTTATATTGTGTTTCGTTTAGTACGCTTTTGGGAATAGTATATAAAAAAATGGTTTATGTAGTTAAAATTTATAATTTATTTTTTAAACTTTATAAATATAAATAACGATTAATAAAAATATATGAAACAATATCGGATAAGGTCAAAGGTTCTAAAAAAAACTATATTAAATCATTTAACGAGTTATACAATATTTAAAATAAATCTACAAAAATATTCTACATATTAAATACATAACAAATGTTAATCGATATTTTTAATGAATACAAGTCTGAAAATAACATTTGAATAGAGCGAACATCCTTTTCACAGATTTCGATAGAAACTTTTCCATTTAAACTCTTTAACTTAAAACATTCAATCGAACATTTCATCAAAAAAAAAAATACTTGCAATAATAATAATAATATTAAAAACGATTCATACTAAATATTTAATTCCTTCACATAATATATATATATATATTCATTATGATTTTTTTATCTATGAATTGTAAATTTACTATAAATTTTAAATTGTTAAAATCAATTAAATAAATATTAAAATTTTATCATACAGGTCCTTTATACAAGGATAGCGGTCGCTTTGTGGCAGAGTTCAAAAGGGATAGAGAGAAGGGCAGTTCAGAATTCGACAATTAACCGATACAACTCTAATAATTGCTCTACACATTTCACAACCGCAGATGTCCAGGTAAGCCTTCGAAGCACACGACATGTGAATAGTGGCAATCAATTTAAACTCTAGATTTAAATTAGATACTTTAATCTCACGGTATTTGGATTCGTATTAATCATTAGGCTTCTAGCGTTCCTATTTGCGATCTGATCATATATTATTTTATTTTCATAGTTATTATACTAATAAGGATATTACTTAGAAATCTTGGATTCGTATTAATCATTAAAGTACTAGTGTTCCTATTTACGATCTGATAATATATTATTTTATTTTCATAATTATTATTGTCATATATATAAATTTTCTTAGAATTTTTTATATATCATAAAATATCTCGGTATATTGAAAAAGTGATTTGAAAAATTCGTTTAAATATAGTGTTTATTTCACCGACTAAATAAACATTTTTCCTTATTCACAATTAATTAAAAAGTTTATAGGTTTTCCTACATATCAAAAAATAACGATCGCTAGACATGCTAATATTAAATAAATTACTATTATTATTATTATTCAAAATTATAAACTCATTATTTTATTTTTTAAAATACCAATTTATTATTAAATTTTATATTATATATTAATTTATTCCATTAAAATTATAAAAAAACTCATAAAATATTTTTATTATAATATAAAAATATATTTTTTTAATTTATAAAGATTTTAATCATAACGATTCTGACATGATATTATTATTTAATTAAATAGAAAAAAAATTATATTATATTAAAATTTGAGGAATTATTTATTTCATTCAATATTTAATGATCTCAGATTTCAAAACTAAATTGTTAAAAGGCTTTATTAAATTAAATTATTGTAAATAGAAACTTTATTAATATAAAATATTATTTATGCTATTATTATACATTTAATATTCTGAAATTAAAAAAAATATATATTTCATTGCGAAACTCGTTACATTGAAGACTTCGTATAAAATTTATTTTCCTTGTAAAACACTAAGCAATACAAATTTATACTAAATAATATAATAACAATATCTGAATTGACGATTATAAAACAAATTATAAATGTTTTCAATCAATCTCAATGAATTATTAATATGTTTACGTCGTATTCGCCTTTATTATTTTCTAACAAAATACACAACAATAAAAATATTTATATTTATTTATTTATTTTTTGCTCTCAGATTAACGCGGTTATGGTAAATATTTTAAGCTAGCAAATGAAACAAAACAAATTTATAATCAAATTACGAAATCGACTTTTCCGATTCCATATGTGAAATTTGGAAAATAAAACATCCTTTTTTCTTAAAAAAAAAGGAAAATCTCTTTCATCGATCACATCATTAAATTATCAACGTTACGATTTCATTTTCAATTGTTAATAAAACTTTACTACCTGAACGAATAAACTTTTATTCTAGATATATATATATATATATATATTAATAGAGCTTTTTTAATCGTTTTTTTTTCTTCCTATTATTATAATGTAATCGTGATGTATATATTATATGGCTATTATCGTCTTATTAATATGAAACAGTGGCACATGAGGGATTTCCTTTTATGGATATTAATTATTTTGTATTCACGCCACAGTTTGAATATACGAAGTGAACTCTTCATTAATTAACATTAAATCCTTCGTCAGATTCAGTTAGTTAAGTATTACTAATAGTTTCCATTCAGGAATAATAAATTAACAATACTAAAATACAAATAATCAATATTTCAAAATAAACAATTGGAATAATTAATATCGAAATATATGTCATTACAATACAAATTGTAATTATTTTCGTTATAATAAACAAATTAAAAAACTAATTTTCATACATAAAAAACATTGGAATAGAATAAAAATAGGAATTAAATAAAATAGGAATTTGATTTAAAACTGTTGTTTTGATGCTACTTATAAAAAATATCGTTTTATAATTTTACGTTATTTTCTTTATTATTGCTTTATTTTTTTATTTTATTAAATATTATTTTAAAATTTTTCATTCGTTAATTTACATATGCTCTGTATATATCAAGAAATAAAATGATTTATATAAAATATTTATATAAGGTTGAAATTGAACGAAATACCTTTTTTATAAAGATTAATGTTTAAAAATTATTATATTTTATACAAATTATATACATTTCAATTTCTATAAAATCGTTCTTTAAAAATATTTTTTTCTGATAAATTATTTATATGTAGCTTTTTTTAATTAATATGATTGAGATCTATCTCCAACTTTTATACAAATTATTTATATGCAAAATATTTAATATTTTTAACAAATTTTAATTATATTAATATATCAAATTAAATAATATGATTCTAAAAAATAATAATTATAATTATGATTCAACAAACAGCAATTAGATATGAATCTTTGCGCTTTAAAGAGCTCAATGTAGAAAAGTGAATTTGATCATCATATAAAATATATAAACACAAAAAATATATTTTTCAGAAGATAAAATACGTCAGTCATTTTTTTTTTCTGAATAGCGCACATTCTTTCTTATCTTAATAAAATACGACTCAAATACGAGTTTGCGGTGTAAGCTTTCATTTTTTATTCAAGCTTTCCCAAATGTTGTTTTTCTTTTTTTTTTTTTTTTACTCACGCCTAGCAACAAACCCTTATAACACGTGAACATTGTAGCTGTTTACAAACGACAATTTGTACCGGCGTAGAATATATCATTGGTATAATTTATAAATGTAAAACGAAATGACCGGCAGGACCGCGTGCGGTACACGGAATCCAGATTAAACACGTCTGGCCGCGTAATTAGTATTGCAGCCGACAACGGTTCGAGTTCATATTTCGGCGCGTATAAAACAAATATCGTTTAATATTCACGTTTAACGCGACAAAATATTATTATATTATAAATATTAAATAATTTTGTAATATATATATATATATATATATATATATATATATATATATATATATATATATAACATAAATAGAATCGATTTTTTTCTTCTAACTTTTATTCACAAAACCATCTCGTCAACATTGACGTATAATTTATAATATATTTATATAAAAAATAAAAGACATTTCCTAGCGAGGAAATGAAATTTTCAACATTAAAAAATGTACTGTAACTTTATAGTGAAAAATTCAATGGTTGTGTTTTGTAATTTTTTGTCAAATATAATGGAGCTTTCCGTATATAAATTTTCATATTATTTTTACGTGACAATATTCATGAAACTCTATTTAATATGATATTCTTATATTGCTAACGTTTTTAATATTAAATAAATATCATATTTTTATAAATTTGAAGACTTAATATAAAAAAAAAATTAATATACGATGATTTCATATATGAATTTAAAGATTTTATTTCAATATAGTTTTATCAAGAAATTTATTATTATTATGAAAATATATTTTTTTTTATATTTAGGTATCAGTGGATGTATCTAACAACTATGCTCCTGTTGTAACGACTTGGAGAACTCACACGACTCGGGATTTGAACTATGGCCACATCTCCCAAAAGGTACTAAGGGCTCGTCGTGGAGTCATAAGGATGCTCATAGTTGTGGTGATGACCTTCGCCATATGCAATCTACCATTTCACGCTAGAAAAATGTGGCAACACTGGTCTACGAATTACCTCGGCGGCAGCGACTTTAGTACACTTTTAACGCCCCTTACTTTTCTGGTGTCCTATTTTAATTCCGGCATAAATCCTTTCCTCTACGCGTTCCTGTCTAAAAATTTCAGAAAAGGTATGCGCGAATTGATATTTTGCGGTTGCGGTACACGTTCAAGAGATGGAAGAAGTCATCTGATGTGTGTTCGTCAATCTAGTAATAGGCAACCGTTAGGATTAAGAAGGAGCTCCACCAGATCGACGAGAACGCAATGCAGCACGGCCACAGTTGCTACAAATTTAACTATGGACACGTGAAATTTACATAAGGTAGTGTACAGATTTGAAATTGATGAAAGTTAGCTTGAATTTATTAGACTGGTGAGATTCTATACTAGTTACATTTACGATAAGTATACGCTAGAAACTGTAAATCGAATGTTTGAGAAGGGTTGTTTCAGTATTTATGGCTATACGGCTATGTTTCGGGTGAATATAAACTCGCGTGCAAATGTTGACATTGCTTTCACGAAATGGTTCATCAATTCCATTGTTACGTCGTACAAAATCGGTAAAAGACTATTTTGAACGAAAATATATATATCCTCGACCAAATTATAATTTTATCTATAATAAATAAATTTTAATTTCTCAAAAATGTTTCACTTTTTACGTATATTGAAAAAAAAAATCTATATTTTCAATATTTTCTTCATTTTGATGATCTCAGTTATATTTATAATATAAATTCACAGTTAAAAGAAATCATTATTTTTCATTCATCGAGGATAATTTTTATATTAAGACATATTATTATAATCAATATATAGAACAAATTATTAAAACAGTCAATTTATTCCAAATAAGTTCAAATATAAATATATATATATATATATATATATATATATATATATATATATATATATATATATATATATATATATAACTAATATAATCCAATTAAAATAGTAGAGTTAATAGTGAGAATGCTATTTTTTACATATAATAAAAAATTAAAATTATTTAGGAATTGACATATTCAACATTTAATTATTAAAAAAATATATGTGTGTGTATATTTATCGAAAAAAAATATAATATAATATATTGAAATTCATACAACGATAAAATTTATCGGCATCATTTTGTTATATATACTACTTAAAGAAAATAATTATTATATAATTTATGATGCGAAAATTATTCAGGGATAAAAAATATATTTTGGAAAACTATTATTATTTCTAGTTATAAATTAGCGTTTTTCCGATGAAAACCGTTTTTCTATTTAAATTCATTTCTCATAATATATCTGACTTTAAGTTTATATCTAGAAATATATTTTATTTTGTGTTAAAGACAAACATGAAAGGTAACAAAATGAAAAGAATTTCTTTCATCTTGATATCATTTTATCGTTTAGCCTGAACTTAATAAAAAACACTAATAATAATAAAGTAGAAAAAGCTCTCTCGGAATTCGCTAAATTTTTTCCTAGAAAAAATATTCAACTACATATAATTTATCAGTATATTAAAAAAAACAATTTAAAATTTTTACTATAGAATCGAACTATATTTATAAAATATGCTATTACTATGATAAATTAGTAAATTATTATTCTTTCCATTAATATATTGTATAATAAATTGTATTTATTTAAATTTATGAAATATATAATATAAATAAATAAATAACTTCTGATATAACATGACGTTTATTAATAGATGAATAACAATATATATATATATATATATATATATATATATATATATATATATATATATATATATATATATATATATTATTCGTAAATAATTGAGTCATTCTACACAAAAGGTTAATTATCACATTAGACTCGTAGTTTGTATGTTTTATGTGATGTATTCAAAGATATTTTCTAAAATATAAATTATTAATTTCAAAATAAAATTATATAATTATGAATATAAAAACATATTTTTTATACGTATTAAATAATATAATGCATTTATTACTTAAAATTTATAATAAGTTATTTATATATTTATTTTTATGTGCGATTGCGAAAATGAAGCATGTAATGAAAAATATAAAAAAAATGTGTCAATGTAATTAAAATGTATATATTATTGACAATAAATCATAGAAAAAGGCATTTTTTTATTAATAAAAAAAAAATAGATAATAAAAACCACTATCAAACGTATATAAATGGCATTTGAATAATTCAATGAATCTTGTTATGTAGCGAAATGTTGATTATTACAGAAATAAAATTTGCATTTGAAATTCAAAACTAAATTTTGAGTTATTAGATGAAGGTTTCTATGCAATATTTTGAAAGTCATCATAGTTTAAAGTAACAATAATAATTTGATTACACTCAGAGCACTTTATAAATTATTAATATATAAAAAAAGTATAAAGAATTTCAACACCTTCATATAAAAGTAAGATATATTTTATCTTTATTTTCTATAATACCGATAGTAGCTTATATAGTTTAATTTGAAATAATATGCGTGTTTCTAAACACTCAATATTCTATGAGGACTATCATTAATGGTTAGTATACTCAACGTTGGGGTTGTATTCATAGAACTCGCATTAAATCGTTCAGACTATAGAATTTTATCAAAAGAGGATGATATATTATATTATATTATAGTATACAATTTCTATTAAATTTATATTTTAATTTGATTTTTTAAAAATTCCAAATCTATAATTTTACATATATAATAAAAAAAAATAATGTTAACGATTCATTTATGTCGTAAAAGACGAAATCGCATTTTAAACTACGTTTCTAGTCTTTTATCATTTTTTGAAGGATTTAATGTAAATATCTAGAACTTTGTGAAAGATAAATTAATATTTTCGAAAGAGGAATTCGATTTCACATGAAATAGTTTGTTTATTTATATTTTTTTTAAATCTAATAGGTAGATATAAAAATAATAAATAATTACGTTAAACACAATATAAAACGTATAATAACGTAACTGAATATGAAATACATATATTCGATTATATATATATATATATATATATATATATATATATATATATGTGTGTGTGTGTGTGTGTGTGTGTGTGTGTAGGTATAATTTCTCAAACAATGTAACATCTGGCTGTGTTATTAACGATTTCTTGTACCGCTTAATATAAAATCTAAACATGGTACGAACATTCAAAATTTATGTTGATATTCTTGAAAAACTTTATATGTACTAAACAAACATATATATGCTGATATAAATATATAATATTTTAGAAACGTTTTCATCACAGTTCAATTTTAATTTATAATACGTGTAATTTTGTATTTTCTTAGTAAAACGCACTTTGATATTCGTCGATGGAAATCTGAAAAAAATACAATTTCCTTCAGCGATATGAAAGCGGGATAGTCGATGAAATATTTTTGAAGATGTTTTTTTGTACTATAATAAAAAGTATATGGAAAACAATTTGACTAAATTACTTCATCTTATTCATTTTTAAACAGGACATTTGTCAGACACGTGAAACTTTTTTTTCTTCATTGTTCCCATATGTAAAAGAAATTTTATATTTCAACGTGTGACTTATTTTGTAATAAAGAAGTAAAATTTTTCCGCATCACCTTCGAAGTCATTTACTATATTTGAGAACAATCATAAAAAAAACGACGCATACTAACATAATTTTTAATAAATTTTATGAAATATTCTCAAGAATAATATGATATTGTAAAACGTTCTTCAATTTTAACAAAATTATAAAATAAACGACGCAATTAATAATACAAATAATTTTCTTCCATCATTTATAATTCTATTTCATATAAATTTATTTAAACTATTGCTTATATAAGAAGGTATGAAGATGTTTCGAAGATCATCACAATCCGGTAAACTTTGAAAATATCTGATTAATGCACAGATAATTAATACAAAATTATATATCGTCTGATCCATTTTCACAAGAAAAATAATATCTTAAATGTTTTAAAAAAACGAAAACAGAATTTTTTTAATGTTTGTTTAAATTTAACCGGCTTATATAACACACACACACACACACACACATATATATATATATATATATATATATATATATATATATATATATATATATATATATATATATATGGTTCCATAGCTCATTAAACGAATGCTTGAGATCAAAATTTCTTCAATAAGAAGCGAAGGTTTTAACGTGATTTATTATCTATAATTGGACATAAAAAAGTGCGTTTTATATTTATTATTGCTAAAAAAAAATTTAAGATTTTAATCGCTTTCTAAACATTTTTTACGAACGGCTATGAATATAAATTTACTGAAGCGAAATTAAAAAAAAATTTTTAAAGCGGCTTAAAAAAATTTAGACAAAATAAAATTAAGAATCTAACGATTTTTCCGTGCGCTCTCTATCTTCGTTTCACTATCCAGATCTAATAATGGCAAAATTAGCGGTTTTTCCTCGCGTACGATTTTTCCGACAAATAGATTTTCGCTTTTCACGTGAACGCTGTCGGAGAAAAACTCGCGTACCTTTTTTATATTTATTTCACTATTTTTTTTTCTCCCCCATGATTATATATATATATATATATATATATATATATATATATATATATATACTATAATATATATATATATATATATATATATATATATATATATATATATATATATATATAGTATATCTCGTTTTCGCTCGCTTTTTCTTTTTATTTTCACTTTTCTATATATTTTTTTTCGGTTTTATCGTCGTAATTGAGTGCTTCGTAGAAAATACAGGTAATATAATTGACTTTATTGCGTTTTATAATGATACACGTCGATTGTCGGCGAACGGTTAGAAAATTCAATTGTAAAACTCTAATAACGAGAATTATTACTATTCGGATTCGATTTTTTTAACACTTTTTTTCTTTTGGAAAAAAACGAGTGGAAAAAAATCAAATCGTTTAGTATAAACACAATAAAACTGCGTAAAAATGTTGTTTATAATTTATTTCAGGATTGGACGAGCATATAAAGTCGTCAGATTATAATCTTACATTTTCATATTTTACATACAATTAATATGCACATGATAATATAAAATTTTATAATATATTTATATATGTAAAAATACTTTCACAGGTACATTCATCTCATATATTATATTTAAAAATAATAAAAATTCGTATAGCTTTATTTTGTAAATAAAAATTTATATAAATAAACACAACCACATCTTTTAACATCTAAACGTGCAATTATATATATACATATATTTTTTTTTTCTTATAAAAATATTATAGATTTATTGATATAACGTATAAATATCATATTACATATATGTAATGGTTACAATTATATATATTTTATTTTTTGGTCATATTATAACTACTAAACATTTATAGAATAGATTACGACAATTATTAAATATAAATAATTTGGACCGTTTATTTCTATAAATATATAATAACATATATGGATTAAATATCATTTTTATTAATATTATGACAAAAAAATAACAACATTTCATTGATATTGAAAACTATATTAACTCACATAATTTGAAAATTGTTAATATTACGATTAATAAATGAAATAAAAAATGGATATACTTTAAAGTATATTTAATTAATGCTTTCTTCCGTTCTAAAAATAATTAGTTTTTTTTTATTATTGTGTGGGTTTCAATAAGGATTAATTTTTATTAATTTTGATATTATTAAATTTGTATATTTATATTCCGAAAAATAAAAATTGATAATCATTTCCGATTAAATTTTTACTTTAATATTCATAAGTTTATAGAAATACTTAAAATTCGATGAATGGTGGTGAAAATTGATAGAAAAATATTTTTTCTTACTGACGTCAAAAAAAACCTTATTATTCATTTTAAATTATTGTGTTTGGTCTTAATTAAAATTAAAATATATTATTAAGAAAAAGTCTGTAATTTGAAATAAAGGTTTTATTTTATGATCGTGTTCAACCTTTTTTGATTCTGAGAAATTGTTTTATTTTACGAAAAAACATTGAAAATTTTTCGATTTTTTCGTCGAGAATAAAATAAAAATGTTATATTTTGACCTTTCAAAAAAAAAGCGATATGGGAATTAATTAAGAAAATCACGCATATGGAATAATTAAAATTGAATATCGCGAAATATCTATGAATAATATAAATATATATATAATATGAATTTAATCATTTTTTTTACCCACCTGTAATTTTTCTCATATATCTAATTGGTGTGCACTTAATTAAATTTACTTTAATTCATATAAAAGTTTTTTATTTTTATTTTCTTCACGCAAACGACACTTAAATAGATTTTTCACATATTATCATTAATATAAACATCACATTTTTTTATTATTTGTTTATTTATTTTTCTTTTGAATTTAAGATATTAAAATCTTAATTGAGTTTAATATTATCCCGTGTAAGTGTCTGAACTTGTTGGCGCCACTGAACTGCAAATGGCTCTAGTCGAACGTGTAGAACTGTGTCCAAATTCTAACGACGGTCGCACCTTTGTCGAATTTTGCTTGAGCAAAAGTTGTGTCTGTCGCTTTTGAGATGCTCTATAATTGCAAAACAGTAACTCCTTCATTCCACGTCTGAAATTTCTCGATAAAAACGCGTACAATAATGGATTCACTGCCGAATTGAAATACGTGACCAAAAATGTGAGCGGCGTCAACAGTGTGCTGAAATCGCTTCCGCCTCTGTAATTTGTCGACCAATATTGCCACATTTTTCTGGCGTGAAATGGCAAATTGCACACCGCAAAAGTGGTAACGACCACAATCAGCATTCTGATCACTCTCCTTCTAGCCATTATGACGTTTTGAGACAAATGATTGAACTGTTGTACGGAACACGGCACTCTTCTGTGTCTCCATGCGGCGACAGCCATTTTTGTTCCGTTTTCGATTTTCAATATCTAAACGAAAAATAAGTATTTTTTATTTATTCATTAAGATAATTATGGTATATATATAAAAAACAAATTATTTTGATTAATTATTCGATTTACTTGATTATCGACGGGAGTTCTCTGAGTGCAATAACGTGAACAATGGCCAATATTGCATGCGGTATTCTGTTGCAAATTGGGATTTGTTAACCCCTGGGAACTGCGCCATAAACCGACTGCGATTCTCGTATACAATACCTGCAAAAAGTTATAAATATGAATTCGAATAAAAGTGGGTGTCGAAACGATGAAAGTTATTAATATACGTATTGAATAATTTAGAGGAACGATTTGGAATTCATATTTGACCGTTTCAGTTACGGATATGAATAAAAAATAACGAAAATATAATAGTTTACCAGCACTGAGAGTTATATAAGATAACGTTCGTTTATTTTTTTTTTTTCGGATTAAGCGGATTTTCATCAAAATCTAACGGAAATCCGTATTTTATTTTTTTTAGCCGTATTTTGTAGAGGAAAAATTTTTTACATTTTGTATTCTCTATATATATACAATAATCCCTATAATATAATACTAAAAATGAATTCATAGTAAAATTATATACAGATGTATTAATTTCTATAAAGATTGAAATATCGTAATTTTTTATACGATGTTTTGTTAGATAGATTTAATATCTCGTGATTGTTATGAATAATATATATATATATATATATATATATATATATATCAATTTATGTCAAATACAATCCAAAAACTCATCATGTTATCTCATCGCTTCAAAGAGATATTCTTTGAATTGATTACATGGTGCATTTCAGCGATTTTCAATCATGTATGTTTTTTTTTCATATTTATATATTTTTTATATGGAGAAAGAATCTATAAATATTATTTATGTACAATAAAAAATATTTATAGATTCAAACAACATTTAATTTTTTTGAATGATTTATCATACTTAAAATATTTCTTTTATAATATAGATTAAAAAAATAAATTTTACGATTGTCGTCCAGAAATTTTAGCAATTTATAAGTTGAGAAATTTAATTTTAATTTATTATTATATTTTAACTGTACGTCTTCAATGTTCACATATAATCATACATTTTTTTAAGATAACAATTTATATATAAATAATTTTACGATACTTTCGAATAATTCATTCAAATATAATTTATTTTATATAACTTTGATGAATTCGAATTGAATGTTCAAAGGGCCGTAATATTTTAAATAGAATCGAAAATTTAATTAAAAATATATATCTGATTAAAATTTAACACTAAACACCATTTTAACTATTTTTCTATGTCAATGAACATTTCAAAATATTTTTCTTAAATAATTTATAAAAAAAAATATTTAACTCTCAGGTTAATTTTCGCTCAATTTAACTCGACTAGAAATTCTGTAAACGTAGAAGTTTGGGAAGTACTATTACTGCATAAATGTTACTACTGGGTTAATCGGCTCCGTACATTCAATACACGTTTTCAACCAGTAACATATATAGTATATATATATATATATATATATATATATATATATATATATATATATATATATATATATATATATATATATATATATATATATATATATATATATATATATATATATATATATATATATATA